>VWZS01000133.1:197970-583183 GCA_013397075.1 Rhabdornis inornatus
TTTTTTCATTTCTCTGTCCTTTTCAGCAAATACAACAATTCCAACGTGTTCCTTACTTGGTTTATTTTGAAATCAGGCACCTTCAGCAACTTGATGGCCCTTTCTCACAGCACTGAGGAAGTGATTCATTACTAAGTGAGAGAGACACTGTGCAATCAGTATCTGTTATGACTTGATTCTGCTGTGCTGTTTTACTTGCCTTTTCTCTAAATAAGAAAAATTCCTGTGAAGTGGGGGTGGTGTCAGTTTTGTGATCAGATGCAGCCTGCAGCAAGATAAACATGGAAATGGTAAGGAAGACCTTATATTTACTCTCTGAAGCTTTTTGTTCAGTATAAGATAAAGGTCACTTTAGAGAAACATGTCAAGAATTCTAGTGAGGCTGCCTGACATCTAACATAACCAGAGAACCAGGAGGTTTTAAAAGGATTTAAAACAGCAAAGGGAAAAAGGAAATATTCTAAAAATATTTTTTAGAAGTCTACAAGTTTGCTTTTTGAATGTCAGGACATTCGATCTGAGTCATGTCTTCTGAACTGCAGGAAGCTTCAGGTATGAAATGATCTCTCCTCTTACTGTTTAGAGATGCAGCACAATGAACTCACTGCTTTCCCCTCCCTTGTGTTTTCCAGCCATGGTAAACTTGGTAAAGTGAGATGACACTTAGCAGATATTTATATGCTGGATTTCAGAAACAAACATACAGTTTTAAAGAACAAGCCTCAACAGAGACAAGTAATAATACCAATTTATTAATCATTTCCTGAAACCTCTGTTTCCTTTGGCATGTCTCATTCCTGCTGAAATTGGAAAAACTGGAATGTAAGTTATTGTATTATTACAGTAATCAGGACGTGTAAATTTAAAAAGAGCCTTTTAAATATTGTTGGGAGTGTGTAAAATGTGCTTTCTCCCCCATCCTTTGTCTGATGCAGAATGACATTGATTTTCTTCTTTCATGGTCAAGGTTTTCTAGTCCGTGCCCTAACAGGTACACTAGGTATAAAAGCAGAGGAAGCTCTGATTTTGAAGCTATTGGCTTCTTATCCAGTAGATGTATCAAAAGTCCTCTGGTTCTGGAGAGCTAAATGGGTGAGGATTTGAGATGCAGCACCATTTTTGAGATACAGCACCATTTTCATCTGATTGACAGGGAATCTGGTGAAAAGTTGGCCTTGGTCATCAACCTAAATCAAATTAACAGCTTAAGGGTCTCTTTCCTGTTCTAATAATGTCACAAAGAGCACCACCATGACTGTTGGCAGTGGCTGCTCTTTCTCACTGAGCATAGGTGCACATCAATGTGACAGAGCAGGATGCCCTTTTGAGGAGCATTGGCCTGTCTGGGAGCGTTGGCTGAATTGTTACTTGCATTTACTTCTCTTTTAAATGCAGAAGTAAGCACGACCTGCCTCTCCAGCTACTTTAAAGGCCTTCCATGAACAAAGTGGATGAAGAACATGTAAGAATTTTGCTTGGCACTCTCAGAGGACACCTCTGATGTATGACCCTGGATAATGCAGCTCAGAAAGGGTATTTACAAGCAGGTCGAGATACAGCTCAGATCAGCTTGGGTCGGGCTAGCATTGCCCACCTTGTGGCAGTTCATGCATTTATAATCTGACAACTGAGTGATCAGATAGTGAGTTAAAATCAAATGTGCTTTTAAATCCTGCTGGAAAAACACAGGCTTATGTCAGCCAGTCATTTCCTGATGCAATGGGTATTCTGCACCCTGGCTGCTAGGATGAGTCCTCCTTCTCCTAACAGCAAACTAAAATATTTCAGGTTTTAGTAATTTCTGATGGGAAAGCCAAAGCCACTGAGCTTTCCCAGCTAGCTGCCAGGTCAACCTGGTCCCTCTTTCCTCCCCTGGTGTGTGCCCCCACCCTCAGGCACCAGGTTGGCCCCCCCATCACCACAGTGCCACAAGTCTGCCATGCGTGTCTTGCTGCACAAGCTCTTGCATCCATGACTCTTAGTTCACAGCTTGTCCTTTCCAGCTGATCCTGCCAATACTGTGATGGTGGCACTGCCTAAGTCCCAAATTAATTGATAGGGGTGAAAAAGTAATCAGTTTAGAGTCACTTACTGAAATTAAGCTATAAAATGATTATATTTGCCTGCTAGATCCTACATCATGGGCATGAGTTGTTCCAAGAACTTATTGGCTATACAGGACATAACTTCTCCATGGTTTAGTACAGGTAATATAGCTTCACTGCCACTTCTAGGACTCCAGAAGTTCAACCGAGTACAGGAATGGCACAGGAAGACATCAGGGCATGCCTGTCCTTGTTTCTGGTGATGCTTTTAGTTTCAGTTTGGTGCTAGGACAGTCTAAAAATTGCTTAAAAAGATGACTCAGGAATGTGTGACATGGCTGGCCTAAGAAGAAAGAGTGAAACAGTAGGAAGCTACAGGCAGGCACTGAAAATTGGGGCCACAGTGCCTGAATGTGTCAGCAGGCAATAGTACCGGTGGGCATTTTGACGCTTTTTGCGTTTCAGATTGATAAACATTGTATTCAGTCATTCACCAAAGTTAATAAAAGATGCTGGTAGCAGGCTTTGAGACCAAATTCCTTCATTCAGAGAAGATACTCCACAGAGGTAGTCAAAACATTCACGTCCCCCAGACACTTCTTTCAAAGAGTCCTTATGCTCAGTCACCATCTCTGAGACGTTAAAGGGCAGTTCAGCCACATTGTTTATGGAATCCTTGCCCTTTCAACTTAAACTGCCTGCAGGGAAGGCAACTAATTCTGGCTCCTTGGAATGTAAACAGTAAGGACTGGTTTTGAGCACCATTTTTTCCCCTCCAAAACTTCTAACTCATTTATAATAAGGCTTTGAATTGTATTTAAAACCTACTCTACTACAGTAATTCTGATACTCTGCTGAAGTATAGATTGTCATGACCAAATAGTCTGCTCTTTCACAGAAGTGTTTTTATTAGTAATAGCTCCTAAGTGAGCCACAGGACTTCCTTCCTTGTACAGGGGCAAGAAATGAGGAGCTTTTGCTTATTTCCAACCTTGCATCCATCATCCTCAGGCACAGAATGATGGAGAGTGGAGGTCCACTCCTCCAATGTGCTGACTCACTCCCCTCTTCTCACTTGGTACATAAGTCAATAGCATTTACTTCCTCTGTGAAGCATAAAAATCCCTGGATTTTTGCAGCTTGCAGGCAACAATATTTCTCCTCCTGCATCTGGTCATGTACCTAGAACATAATCACATTCTTAGCAGTTAATTTTAGGAAGGAGAATAAATAGTGGGCTGTCGATATTATCTGTATATTTAGCATATTTGTATAGTCCAGTTTTGTTCTCAAATCTTCATTATTTGACAATGGTAGATAATGCTTCTTTCTCCCCTGCTAAGTAACAAGACTTTAATTTGAACAGCTGATTGCTTTTTACAAAGTGACTGTAGGAAAACATCACTCAGAATTCAGGGAGGGCCAGCCTGTTTCTGGTGAGATTTTATTTTCTCTGGTGGGCTTGTATGTTTTATACAGTTAACCTGGGCCCAAGCAGCCACTAAGAGAAGGGGTCTTCTTTGTATTATTTACTGAAATAGCTTTGTGCAGAACAGATTATAAGGGGAGATGTGTGCCAAATAGCAGCCTCCTATTCCATAAATTGTAGGATTTTAGGGGATGTGAAGAAATAAATGCACACACAGAATGCTGAGGGCTTTCATTAGCTGAAGTCTTTTGAGAGAGCTTAGGTAAATGGAGACTATTTTGTTCACTGTAGTCTCTGTGGAGAAGAGATCCAGGTCACCATTGCTCAACTCTTTTTATTGACAGTGCAAAGAGGGTGCTAAAGGACAACATTAGATTTTAATAGGTTTCTGTATTTGCTCAGCACCTGGTTAGCATTAGTGCAAATGGACACACTTCTTGTTTTTTGAAAGTAGTGCAAGCTGTGGAATTTTGTCTGCTTCCTCTTTGGTGTCACTTTCCTTTCACTTTCAGAGCCACAGCTCAGGACAAGTTTGACTCAATGCTGAGCCCTTAACCAGCTTAACCGAAAGAAACCTTCCCACAGTGCATATGAGACAGAAGTCACCTTTCTACTGAGAGCCATCAATGACTTCAGAAAAACCAGCAAACCAAAGAGGGCACTGAGGCAGCACTCGTGGGCCGATGGTGACCAACATCTGACACCACATGTTGTCCCATAGACCTGCCATGGGAACTTGTGCTGCTACTGGCCTAAACAGGCATGGGAACACCTACACCAAAGCCTCCTTATTCTCTTGTGGGCAGCTCTTCTAGGGCTCAAAGAAATGATCCCTCGTGCTACCCCAAACAGCACACAGGACACCTGAAGCCTCAGATTGTCCCATTTCATCACTATCTGCTGCTCTCAGACTTTCCTTTGTGTTTCTTCTTCTGGTCACCTGACAGGGATCCCAAACAACTGCTCTTCCTGAAGTCCCTCCAGCATTCCTGCAAGACTTGACTTGATGACCAGGCTTACCACCTACTGCAAAAGGGGTGTGAGGTAGTCTGTTTCTCACTTAGAGCTGTCCTTAAACATCCCATGCTCAGCCTGTTAATCCAGATAAACCTTTTATTTATTTTTTTATTTTAATTTACATTGTGGTGTTTCATAGATTAAAAAAAAAATCAGAAAACTAAAAAAGCTTTCGCTTGCTGCTTCGTGGTAATTTAATCTCCTCTTACATATTCTAACCCTGGTAATTCCTGATCAGGGAGTTGAAACCCTGTGTTTTGTTTTCAGTATTCTCTGAGCAAAGAAGTAAGTCTGACTGACATTGAAATAAAGAGGAGTCAGCTTTCCAAGACTAAAATAGTTTATCATCCTCTGCCTTTCTCAGTAAGTTCTAAGCTTTTAGTTGTTCTTTTAATGTCTGCCCTGAATAATTGGTTTGTTGTTTACAAGCAGAGATGTAACTGTCAGGCTTGTTAAGGGGTTCTGGTCCTATATCCATTTTTTACCTATATTACTGCTGTCTCCTATTTCTTTTCTAAGACCTCTAATTGCCATTCCCAGCTTGTGCTGTCATTAGTTCCCTGTGCCTTCTACCTGCTGCTGCTGCAAACTCACCACAACAGTGATTTAGGAGCTCTCCTACCTACCTAAAGTTTAGTGATGAAATTGAATACATGTCCCCATCTGCAAGGCTTGGGAACTGCCATGCTCTCTGTTTCAAGAGAGAGAAGCAGATTTTGACAAGCATCCAAAATACAAGTGTCCCAGAAACTGCTGGAAGAGACAACAGTTAGGCTCTCAAATACTAGGAAAATAATATTTTGTTCCAGACAAAAGATCTGATAAGAAGAGAGCTGAATGGGTTTTGACCTCTGACTTGTCAGGTTTTGTCCTTCAGTTAAGGCCTCAATAGAAGGACATTTTTCCAGTACAAACTCACTGATAGGAAGAAAAGAGAGATTGCAGTATAAAGAAAGAAGAAAGGATTAAAAGGTAAAAATTAAATTGAGAAAATCATTGTCTTTTCCCTTTGAGCCTTCCACCAAATCCTTTGATCTGTTTTTGGAGCTGTGCTCTCTGTGCTGAGGAAGATGAAGCAATGTCCCTTTCAAACGTTTGCAGAGGCATCTGTTTGGTTTGTTTATACCAGACAGTCCAATTCATTATCTGTTTTTGCTCCATCAATGTGCCAGGCCTGGGGGAAGGGGGAGAGGGGAAAGACCAGCAGTCGTTAATGCTAATACAGCTTGATTGGTGTGGGAAACCAAAGCTTAAACTGTATTTTTGAGAGCTGACCCAGCTACTATCATGAAATCCTTTTCTTGCTCTACAGCATGATGCTAAAAAATATCAAATGCTTAGATTTCAGCTGAGGATTATGTTTTCATTCCTATTTATGTGGTAGCTGTTAAACAATTTTATGAGCTTTTACAAGGACCAGATTTTGTACACAAGTACTCCCACTGAGCTGGATTTCAGCTCAGTAATACAGGGGTAAATGCAGATTAGCTCCTTCAAAGGCAGTGGAATAAGTCCAGATTTACTGTAGTGTTTTATTATGACTATTTCTATGAGAGAAAAAAAAAAAAAGACAAAAAAGACAAGCAGGCACTTGCTTAAACTCTCCTGAGACAGTCTGGAAGAAATTCTGTTCAGGTTATCAGACATGATGGTATGGGAGGGAGAGAAAAACTGACTGAAGGTTTTGAACTAACAGTCCTCAGAGAAGTAAAATTTCCAGAGATGCCAACAGGGAGTTTGGTGAGGAGTGAGAGATCTCAGTAGTGCACATAGGTCTCTTAGAACAGCAGCAGAGTAATTGCACAGGGAAACAGGGTGACTGCTGTGAGCAAATTCACAGATTGTTTAGGAGAAACAGTACATTTAATAGGTAGGAAAGGCTGACTTTAAAGCACTGGTTTTTACTTTGCATTTCAAGTTAGCTTATAACCCAGCCTAGCATTTAGATCACAACATACCAGCCTGAGAAACTACTGCCTGGGAAGACAGCCAAGAGCTAAGAAAATTAGTGAAGGGAGAAAACACATTCTGTAAATGTTGAGCTTCAGAGAAGGTATGCTCCAGCCTGATATTTTTACAATTTTCTTGGGACTGATATTCATATCCTTAAAGCAGTCTGCTTTTATGTGAACAACAGTTACTTCTTTTTGATGAGAAACGAAGGGTTGTGCACCCCTGGTTCCTTTTGCTTTACTTCCTCCTGTGCTTGCTTCTCTCCCCCTTCCAATAACTGTTTTACAGCAGTCTAAGAGTGCTGAATTCAGGTGGAGAGTGACAACTCCTTCCTTCTATTCTGTCACAGACTGCAACTTTAAAAGCCAAGTGTACAATGGGTGGTCTGCAGTACTGTTTATTACTAAGGTATTCTCTAACTGGAGAGAATAATGTACAATTAGCTTAGTAATAAACAGAATTGTAGTCCACTAAAAATAGGAAAATTTAAAAATTCGTGGAGGTTTTATCTCTGCACTTTATTATCCTGCCAAGATGAATAGTTATATGCATTTTTAAAATAACAACACTTGATATTACAAGAATACAGCTTGGACAGAAAAAATTCCCTTTGACTATATTGCACAAAAATGACTCAGAAGGGTATAGTGTCCTCCAAAGATGCAATGCTGTATTTCACAGATTTCATGCATGTGCCTACAGAAGAATTCCACTTTGGTTAACAAACATATTTTTAGGATGCAGTTACAGGATAAGGCATAGGGGTGCTAGGTAATAATGTTTGCATTGTTTAGTATCATGTAATAAAACAGAGGAAATAAACTGGAAAAACATGGCTGATCTAATTTGAATTTACTACCCAAAGATGCTCATAGATCCTCCCTGTAATGTAAATCAAATAATGCTTTATGTCAAGAATCATAAAAGGTGAATAAAAGGAGCCTAGGTCACACATAGTATTTTTGGACGAGTATGAAGTCCAAGTTGCATCTTAAGGGGAAACATCTGCAATATTACCTTCGTCAAATTAATTGATAGTCTCTCCAAAGCAGTGTAGCATTAAATTTGTTTTTACCTTCTTAAATTGTGGGGTTTATGCATTTAGTTTGAGCACATCCCAAAAGTTTGGCTAATAAAGTAGTCCTAGACTATTAAGAAATTGAGATTTTTTTCAGTTAAAGGAAGGAACATGCAAAAATCCTGCAACTGCAGAATGTAAAAGGAAAGAGAGAACACTTGCAAACCTATCAGAACCAACAAATTGCTCTACCACTGGCACTAAATGATTGTGTTGGCATGACCAGTGATGAGTAAAGCTTTTCAAATTGAATATAGTAAAACCTATTCCCATTCCCATATGGGTCGCAAGAAGTTAAACACAGTAGATGCTTAAACATAGCAGAATGTTGTCTCTTCTTAAATGATAAATTGCTTGCTGGTAAAGAAGCCTCACACAAAGTGATTTTATACTCCTATTTTCTATAAAATATTGTTTTTATGATCATTTTACTTTATTTTATTGCTTTCATATGGTCTTTGTAATAAATTTTCAGCCTTCTTTGCAGCAGTAGAGTGGTGAAAAATAAGAATAGAGTTATATGGTTGCTGAAATGACTTATGTTTGAACATATATATATATGTATATATATAATATTTTTCCCCTGAAAATCCTAATTAGTTTATTACCTTAGGTAGGAGACAGCTAAAACTATAAATAGAAACCATATTTGAATGTCTTTATCACTTTTTAAAAAGCTCTGAACACAAAAATGAACAATCAAGGGCATTAACAGAAACACTTTCAACAATGAAAACAAAAACAAAAACAAAAACAAACAAACAAAAAGATAACAAAATATAGTTATTTTGAAGCTATAACTATTATAATTACTATAATATTTATTTTTTTATATAATTACCAAAACCAATGACCTAGCAAAAATGAGTCTAGAAGACGAGGCAGCAGTATTTTTTCTGACTGGCCATCCTTCTTTCTGCCCACAGGACCCCGGACTGGTTTCAGGTATAAAACAGAAAAAGTTCTGCTCATATTTGATGCCAATGAAGCTTTCCTGGTGTGCAGCACAGCCCCATCCTGTTTTCTCAGTCTCAGGTACAGATGTTGTGCTGTAGGTAAGTACAGGACCTTCATGCCTTCTGCAAGCTGCCTGTGGTGAGACCCTTCTCCAGAGAAGCTGGTCCATTTCTCAGTGTCTGTTCTTTGCAGGAGCCCAAAGGGGATGGAGCAGGCAGAGCCCGCATTGTATTTTTAGACACTTAAATAAGAAAGAGATACATAAAGTTCCCGCTATGGTTTACAGCAGGGATCCCAGACTTAATTGGCCAGATGTTTTGACAGCTGTGATAGATTACAATTAAAACCTGGTTCTTTTCCATATGCACAGTTGAGAAGTCAGAGGGAAGGACTGAGCTTTCTCCATACTTTGTGCACAGTTAGGGAGGACCTTCCCAGGGCCTCTCTGCTCTCAGCACTTGCTTGTGAAGAACTGCCTGGTTTTGCAAACACTGTTAGAAATAAAACTCTGCACCAACCCCCCACCTAAGGTTTTCTACTGATCAGTCCTTGCATGCACCAAATCAGTGAGAATAAAAATCAAGGCTGGGATATGTAGGCTGCATATCCACTGATGTCATTGTCATGGACACAGCTGTGGAAAAGAAGCCTCTGTACTCCGTTTCTCCTCCTTCCCTTGCAGTTTCTGTGGCCAGAGGCCTTTGAGCTATCCTTGCTGAAAATGCTTTCAGGTTGTAGAAAAATGACTGGAAGAAGGAAGCATTACTGTGAAAGGGACATTCCATTACATTGTACAACAAGTTTGTTATAAAACTTCAAAATGTCTTGCTAAGCAGAATCCTGGTTTACTGTGTAAGAACGAGATCAGAGAGCAATGTGCCTGATGCACACCACTGTCAGGGAAGGAGCTTTGATTTTCACTTCTTTTGGGCAGTGTACCTTGCCTATTTGACATCCTATCAGTCACATTTGACATTAAAATATTCTCCAGATAAATCTATCTTTCCTACAAAGCAAGAGGTTTGATGCCTTCAGACATTCAGGGGTTTTGTCCTTCAAATAATAGTCTGAGAGTCTACAGTAAGAGTCTAGTGGATATGATGATGTCTGCTCCTTGCCTTTAACCACTTCTTTTACATTAAAATGGAAACAGGATTACTATTGTATGGCCTTGCAATTTAATATTTTTCAATATGCTGTGAACTTTCCAGTCTCTGTAATAATCAGAGCCCAGAAAATTAGCTGTTTCATGCTCAGGTAATCACTTCTGCAGCAAAGGTGGGTCTAAATAAAGACTTATTTCTGAATCAAACACAATCGTACTCTTTTTCTTGCATAGTGGTCAAAATTCATTGCATTTACACTTAGTTGCTGATAATTATTGTCAGAATGGACAGAACAAACCCTGTGGCTCCTGAGAGGCTAGGAAGCAGAGTTCAGCACTGCTGTGCTGAGCTGGCTGGAGGAACCCATGCTCTCTTACAGCAACTGAACTCCAGGGAGAGGAAAGCCACTCACCACAGAGAAGTGTAGAGCCTCTCCCACAAGGAGGTCATCATTATTTGTTGGTACTTTGCACCTCAAAAGCTCAATCCTGAAAGTTTGCTCTTTTTCTTTTCTTATGAAATGAACCCAGTGGAAGAAAAGCACCTGCTTGTTTGCGAGCATGCCAGCTGTGCAGGTATCTGGCACTAACACACATGTCAGAACTTGTTAAACCATTTGGCTGCTTAATGCATGAAGAAAATCCCCTAAGGACAACATCTTAGTTTTTACCTGTGATTTGAATTACCATTGATATCAGTTCTATTGTCTTTTCCTTATTTGCAGAGAAAAAACTCATGCTTAGTTCTCACTTGATTTGATGGGCTTTTGATCTGTTTAATTAATCAGAATAAAAAATAAAGAACTCCCAAAATCTATAACCTATTTTGGAAACAATTCCTTGTAATTATCAGAATAGACCAAGTATGATACTTTGTTTAAGCTTTTAGATACCAGTGAGTTTTCTTTGTGAAAGTAAGGGTTGGAGCATCTGAAGGAAAATGGTGCAAAGAAGCAGTGCTGTTCTTCCATAGCCTTGGTACAATTATTGCATTAGCAAACTTCCCAATTAACCTACAATCCACAGCTTCATGATGCAGTGATCACTCAAAGACGTTGCAGCTGTCTCAGAGGAATCTAAACTGCTAGATGTATTTATCACAGATACTGCTTTCCAGTGTGCCAGATACCATTGTAAGTTCATTCTCCATCTGCAATAATGGCTGCTTTAATTGAAGTGCGTACTCAGGCTGAGTGGTCTCTAGAAAACCTGACAAAAAGCGAAGCCAGCCTCCACAACATGGGGTGCAAACGCACACAATTGCAGCTGCTTTTGTCTAGAAGTAGCTCAGGCAGAAATCAATATATATGTGAGGCAGAAGGTAACTGTCAGACAATGAATAGTTTTGGTCACCTGTCTGTACCCCAACCCAAAATAACTCACCGACTTGGCTGCCAATCTTGCATCTGCTTTGAAAAGATTTTGATGCACCATTAAGCAATCCTCATGTGTGAGCTACCAGCATAAATCAGCTTTTGTTTGAAGAAAACAGGCTGCTGGGATTCTCTTCAGTGTTTCTGTGCTCTAGAAACTGCAGCAAACATGAGTAAACCCCTATATTTGTGCCTTAAATTCTAGGTTGCTCTGAAAGGAAGCACAGACTGAATGATGTACAGTACAAGGAAACGAGATGTTCCAGTTCGAGCGAAACAGATGAAACACTTCTAGACCAGGTAGTCTTTGACACTGAATAACAGTTAAGCAGCAATATATGACTCAAATAAAGAAATATGCAGAGTTGTTTTTTTTTCTTAAAATCTTTACTGGTGTAACAGTCCATCAGGCTTGGGCTGTTCTGTTCTTGTTACATTTTTGTTTCATACTTACCTTCTGTCTAAACCATACAAGAAAAACCTGAAAAATTTGAAATATTCAGGATAGACTTGAATTTTATTTTTTATTTTGTGATGAAGCAGGTTCAATCAGCCATTACTATGTTAAAACCTCCTGTTTCTCTAACCAGTCCTTGAATAATTTAGTCTGCTCAGGAAAATTCTCCCAGTATTTAAAATCTAACATTGTGGATGTTTCTGGTCACACAGATAAGAGCACCTGTACCTAGAAATACATGTTGAAGGTTTTTTAGTATAGGTGAGATCATATCAGTTTCTTAATAAGAAATTCAAGTAGTTTTGTCTCAGGCCATTAAGTTACATACTCAGTAACACAAATAATTTTGAAACAATATTCTATTGCTCAAGCCCATATGTTTTTATGTGTCTACCCTTACGCAGTGTTTCTGGATTTAAGAACCCAGAAACTGCAGAAAATTGTGTGCTTCATTATCCATTATGCCATTCAATGGAAGTAATCAGAACTGTACTGGAGATTAATTTGGAGCTAGTTTGGCTATCAGATTTTTCTGCAGCAAAAGGTAACCTATCTGGATATTTTTAAACTATTGAAGTTACTACACAGCAAAGATTCCTTTTCTATTGTTGTTAATATTATTACTATTTTCAAAAGTATTAAAAATGCTGCTCTTTTCTCATTAACACACACAAGACTCAGGCAAGTCATATCCACTGTGGATCTGCACTGACAGAATTTTAAACCTTGAAGGCAGAGCTTTTATAAGATAATTTAGCGAGTATTTCTATGACACTAAAGACATGAACTTTGAAGACTTAAAGCTAAAATAGCAGTGTGATGATGAAACCATAATTGTCACCAAAAGGAAGAACAAATTCAAAGCACCTTTTGCTTTCTTGAAATTTGGCATATTTTTGTCAATGAAGCTACCAGAAGAAACTAAACTAGTGTCTTGGGATGCACTGAGCAGTTTAAAGTCCATCAAGTTTCTCAAGAGAAAGTGACTTCCTTACTCCACTGGAGAGTTTACAAGCAGGTTAGAGGTAAATCTCTTTGAGCTGAATACCAAATCTCCTAAGATACTGCAGAAAACAAAAGCACTTTTGTTAAAGACTGAAAAAAATTGGTATTCCCTTTTTATATTTTGAATTTGATGACATTGTAGGAATGGCTTTAAACTAAAAGTTGTGGATGCACATGGACATCCTAGGGGCATGGACAACGTACTGAGACCATGGTAGTTCTGATCAGTGTCTGTTCCACAATTCTCACTTAATGCTTTATTATTTGGTATTAAAGACATGGAGGGAAGAGATGAAGTAGGACCCAAGGTGAGACAACACCTTCTAGAAGCACTGAAACTAATGCTGGTTGTTAATAAAAATGGGTTGATTTTAGCAAAGATTTTAGAAGGTATAAATTTAATGGGATGTTTTCCAAATTGTCACGTTATTCCAAAGTGCCTCTGTGTGTCTGTCCCCCTGTCCTTCACATAGATTCTGCAATGTCTGATAATGTGTGAGCAGAGTTTCACTCACTGTAGGGCTTCCTTCTTGACTGTCTATATTACCAGAACTTGTAGAAATCAAATAATTTTGGGGATTCTTTATTCCCATTAGATTATATGTGACCAGAATATGAAATCAGTATTGAAGAAATGGGATGCAAATAAAGAGGCAAGTACATATACAGAGCTGGAACTTGAGGGCCAGTTCCACACAAACTATATATAAATAAAAGATAAGTTTCAGTCTGTGGATTGGGTACAGGGGAGAGTACAAGGAAGCAACAAAGATCAATATCTGTACTTTATGTACTATGGTGTATCTACACAGAATTACATCCAAGACCTGGTACATGTGGCAGGATGTTCTGATACAAACCTCGGCTTTATCAAGACTGCAAGAAATTATGCACACTGAGAAATCCCTGTTGCTCAGGTGCATCTACCTTAGGGACATAGCTAAAGTAAAACAGTTACAATAGCTCTTCCCTTTGTCTCAGGTACTTAAATTGCATTTCCCAAACCCATGGATGCAGCAAGGCATTTAGATTTAGATTGTGCCAGATCCCAACAAAGAGAAATCAGGAACTGGTTCAGACTCAATCCCATTTTGAAGCAAAAAAATTATGATCCAGAGCATTCTGAGGCTCAGGCTTCATTCAACTCTCTTATCAGAAAACCTCCAACTGTTTCTGCAATCTCTGAATGGGGAATAAATCTTATCCTATTATTTGTAGGTCAATATCTGATCCTCTGCTGGGAAAAACTGTAATCCATGGACACTTAATAATAGCAGCAAATCTTACTTTTTCTCCTTCAGCTACAAGGAAAAAGGTAGAAAATCCCATAGGGAAAAAAAGGAAATGAAGCAATCCATTTGTGAAGCTGGGCATGTGGTTGGCAGAAGGGCTACTGGGCAGCCTGGGAAGTCACTGATTCCAGATGCCTTGCTCAGCTCTCTCTCTGTGCCAGCAGAAAGTGTAGGAGTACTTTGGACTAATCTGGACTACTGTGTTGTTTTTTTTTTCTTTTGATAAATGTAGTTTCTTCCAGTCTGTGCTAGCTCCCATAAGGGCTCTAGCTGGAGGAGAATGCCTCTAACACCCCCCTGCCTCCAGCAGCAAACCTCTGTTTCTATCCCTGTCCCTGCCCATGCTGGCTGCTCCCTGCAGCACCACAGTGCTAGGGCTGGCAGATCCAGGAGAAACCCCCATGATAGCCTCTCTCAAGCATGAACTGCAGTAACTCTTACTCTTGAAAGTCAGCATGATGCCCATAATTTATTCATCCCAAGATGTATTCATCCATCCATTATTTATTTGCATTTGTTTTACTACTATCATTACAATTTCATAAACAGAAACATAGAGGAGATGGGAAGTTAAAGACAGAGGTAGCTGCTGGACAAAGACCCTGGGCTTGCTTCTCCTTGGTTTCTAACTCTTTTCAGGTTTTGTGTGAAGGCATAACACAGAGCAAACAAAATTTCTCCTCTCTCTGTTCTCTTCAGCAGGTTGGTGGAAATCCTTTCTGCCACCTAAATTCCTCTCTGTAGCCATTTATATTCTGTCTACCCAGGCTGGGGACAGGTGATTGGGAGTGATTGGATTCCTGTTCTTTGGCTGTGGCAGCTTCTGGTCCTATGTGCTCGTCACGAGTCAGGGAAGGAGGGTTGGCTTAAGCCACCTCCATGACCATTGTCTGGAGACAGAAATTCAAACACCAGCTACACTAAAGCACACAATTGAAGGCCACTTGGTTTCCCATTAGGGAGCTTGAGCCCTTCTGTAGCACTGGGCTTTTTGGAATGTGTTATTGACTTCATAAAAACCAGTCTTCCTCTGACTACTGCCCTCTAAACCTCCTTCTTTCAAAAAATATGCAGGACTATTGTAAATTAATGTCCAGAATTACTTTGGCAATACTACTTCTATCTGGAGGAACCATTTGGTAGAAAAAGGACTTTCTTTTTTTTTTTTTTTTAAAAAAAGGTATACAAAATTTCCTAAGGAATCATTTTGAGCCTTTTCAATCAGCCAGATATTCATTCACTTCATGCTACAAAATCACAGATTTGTTATTGAATTTATAGAAAAAAAGGAAAAAAATAAAAAGATTGCTATTTCACTCCTATATAGAAGAAAAAATAGATTGCCATGAAATTAGATGGTAGCATATAAACCTTTTACGTAAATCAGGACCAGAGGCTAAGTAGTTGTAAAGCAGTCCTTAGCATGAAAAGTGGACTGTTTCAGATTATATATGTTCTGGGTTTTTAAAAGGACAACTTACCTGTAGCTTTGTGTAAAACAACTGCAGGTTTTGAAAAACATGAATCCTACAAAATGAAATCAAGATCTTAGAGATGAAAATTTAATCAGGAAAAAAAAGCACTAAATAATACATGTCAGTGTCATGGATATTTGAACATTTGTTGTGCAATATATGGTACATAGAGTTGTTTCTTACAAGAGAAGGTTATATTCTGAGGGGTTTTCTGCACATAAGCACAGGTGAGAAGAACAGCTGTGAGATGGAGGAGCAGAAGTTAGCATCCCCTGTTCTCTCCTCAATAACTGTAGAAAGTATGTTTTGCTGATTGCCCTTGCTAGGCATGAATGAACACATAGGCTCTAGGTCCAGCAGATCTGGGGCATTGTGTCTGTATTTAGATGTGTAACCAACCAAAAAAATGAACTTTCAGACACTATTCTCTTACTTGGGTATCCTTGCTATATTTCTTATTAGATTTTAAGGGTTTCCTGGCTAGATCTAGTTGCAATAATAACCTGATTTCCCCTTTATTGTCAAACAAAAAATACTAATATTATCTCTTAAGCTGGGGTAAAAGCTGTGGCCAAGGATGCACCATTAGAGATCAGAACTATTAAGTGGCAACAGTTTCCTTATTTCTGGACTTGGAGGATGCAGAGGAAATGTAAACAACTGCCATTTGGTATCCCAAAATAATATTCTCTCTCTGGGTAGTATGCACATATTGGAACTTTATGGTATTTGTAAAGCACTTGCATCGTGTAATTCTGCACTAGAACAGAGTAAATTTGGGTCAGTTTCATGTGCATCATTACACGGAATGTAGAGAGACTTAAAATATTTATAGTATTGTGCTGTATGATATCTTAATGCCATCCCTGCATTTACATTTCATTTAACTGTTATCCTGCCCTTAGGGAAATCTCTTTTGCCCAAGAATGCACACTCTCTGTGACAAATAGGATCAAAAAATCTCAAAAAGGAATTGAACAGCAGTAATATTTATAGAAGGAGAAATATCTGTGAGCTCACTATTATCAAGAATATTGACCTGGAGAAGCATTTTTGCACCTGATTAGAGAACTTGGACTGCATATGGTAGCAAAATTTTAAAGGAAAAACAAGCAGAATATATATGGCATAGTGTGCTCCATTGTTAAAACTTTCTATACATTGAAAGTGTCTGATGTGTCCATAACAATACCTCAAGGCATCTGATCCCCTGTGGTTTCCATTCCTGTCAGAAGGTCTCTGATCATCTCCTGTGTGGGAAGACTCAAACAGTTAAGGGAATCTGGACAATTTTACAATTCTTCAGAATTCACCTCAGAAGGTGAACAGCATTTTCCAGTGATCTAGGAAAAATAAACCAGAAGAAACTCTAGGGAAATAAGTTTCTGCCAGACCAGCAGTTAAAAATGATGGGACCTTTGTCTGAAATAGAAGTTGGACAGAAACTCCAAGCCGCTTGAAAGCAAATCAAAGGTGGGTGAATAGTTCTTTGGTCAAGGCACTGACCTGAGAGCAAGCCTAGATCCCTGTCTTTGCACTGCTGCACACTTCTCCCTTTCCATCTGCTGCCTGTGTTTTGTTTTCTGTGTACAGAGACTCAGAGCATCTAAACTGCTGGGGTGGGGGCTGGCTTTGTCTTCTTCAGGGAAGTGCCTCTTTTACATCCTTTGAAAGACATTGGAGCTATATCACCTCCAAGTATTCTACAATATGCTGGTTTCTGAAAAATTGGGAGCTTTTTGAATTTTTTTTCTGGACTTGTAATTGAAACAAATGTAAAAACCCTATAGTTTTCCTCTCTAACATACATCCTACTTATCAACCAGCCTCGCTACATAGTGTCCACCGAAATCACCATTTTAATAACAATGTCTTCAAAGCATTGATTCCACTGTTATTAATTCGAAAAGCCTCTCAGAAGTTCAGTATTCATAAAAGAAAAATCTTCTTTGGCTCACCAATATATAAAAGTAATCCTTCTAATACAGCAGCACTATATCAACAGGAGCCAAAAGCTACAGATATAATTACTGGGTGTCACTGGCTCAATAGTCATAAAAACCTTGACTCTGAATAAAAAAGCCAGACTTCTATTAATAAATTATAACAATTACTTGTAGCAAACAAACCATGTATCTTCTTACGATAAAGAAATGCATCTTTATGAAAAGATTAAATAATCTGATTATGTAAGAGCATATTCGTGGCCTAAAAATGTCCAGCTATGCTGCTATCACTAATCTTTACACTGTATTCTAATCAGGGTATGGTAACAAGAAAGGAAGAGTGCTATCCCTCAATGAAATTTGAGAGACAGGGCTTGCTGACTTCCCTCTAGGCAAAGTAAATTTCAGGAATTTTATGCCAAGCTCCACCACTGTCTGTCTGAGACAAAGATGTGTTTTCAAAAGTGCTCGTCAGCTGGCTAATTTCAGTATACTCAGCAGACTCAGTTCTTTCAGTGGCAACTGAGCTGGGACACTGAGAAGAGCTTTTTGAAGTCCTTTCCTCCTCTGCTGTCCTTGGGCAAATCTCTGTTTTCCACGTCAGAGTGAAAAAAAGAAACTCTTACAGAAAGGAAATTTCTAGACTGTTTCTTTGCACTGTTTTTTTTTGTTTGTTTGTTTGTTTTTCAAATTGTAACATGGTGACAAAGAGTTTACATCATTAAACCTAAAAAGCAAATGACTGAGGTGGTGTTTTCACTCAAAAGCAGTGGTGGAGGCTTCCTATCACCCTGGGCATTCTTATTCAAGTGCCTGGTTCCACAAGTGGCCTTGGAATCCTCTAAGAAAGGGTTTTCTTGCCTCCAAGGAGCACGACAGGATAGATAAAGGACATTTGATCTTACTTCCTTTTTCCAAATGCATTCCTGAACTTTCACAAAGCCTGCTATTGATTAATGAGGAGATATCAAGAAAATTGTGGGAATAGCTTGGTTTGAGCTTGGTTTGAGCTTTCCATGTCTGCACATTATTACTCATTCATTTGAAGGGCATGAGCAGATTCTGTGTAAGTCCTTACATTTTGTCATAGTATTCAAAGGAGTACCATTTACCTATTTCTGAGAGAAAGCTGTTTTCTTAATTATGGAGATATCTGTCACCGAGAAATTAAAAAGGAAGGAGATAAACCTAGTAAAGAATGAGAATAGTAATTTCCAGCCTGTTTGGTCTGGGAATTTAGAAACACTGGGTCTGTGCAGGCACAGGTTGTAATACAAGCACAGTCACCCTGGAATCAGAAGACTGCAGACAGCAGAACAGAGAGTCAGGCTTGTAGCACATGGTGGTTTAAGTGGTGGAGCAGAGAGGAATGGAGCAGGCATAGAAGTGGCGGGACCAGATTCAAATTAGCAAGGGCATGTATCAGGACTGCAGGAGATAAAACATCAGGAGTGAGTAAGTTCAGTACATCTTAGACTGTTTTCTATTCAGATTGAAAGAATCCACTAGTAGTTGTACAAAGCAATGCAAATTATAATCTGAGGAAAACATATAAAGAACACTCAGCCTCTGTGATAATGAGGCAAGACTTCACTTACTCCTTGTTATAAAGTGGCTGAGACCACCTCTCCTTCAATGGTGCTGAACTCAGTTCAATGTGATCAATAGACAACTGTTATGACAGGATATTCAAAGTGCCCTAATCCTGTAGGCATGTCTGAATAACCTGTCATTACAGCAGAGGAGACTTACAAAAGAAATAGGTAATAAAAGAGTAATAATTCAAACACAGCCATTCCATTGTATTTGCAATGGGAAGAAGCAAAGCCTGCCAGATTAGATTTGAGGAATTAGTGACCAGTAAGGAGGTATAAGAGAAAGGTTGGAGAAATATAGTACCCTGGTGAGGAGTGAAATCCCTCTTGTAAAGAGAAACTGCATCTCACAAGAATTATCTAAATATTCTGTTTAAAGTGATTGAGTCAATGCAGTCCACCTGAATTTCCAGAGGATTTTAGGTTAGATATAAAGTCTCTTAATGAAACCTTGCAACAATGGCATGAGGAGAAAGATCTTCACATGGATAAAAAAAATGTTAAATGATTGTTATCAGGAGATCTAAGAATCTGCAGGCAGGCTGTTGAGGGGGTGGACCAGGCACTTCTCAGTGGTGCCTGGCAACAGGACAAGAGGCTCCGGGCAGAAAATGATGCACAGGAAGTTCCACCTGGACTCGAGGAAGAATTTCTTTACTGTGCAGTGACCGAGCACTGGAACAGGCTGCCCAGAGAAGGTGTGGAGTCTCCTTCACAGGAGACATCCCAGAAATGTCTGGATGCAATCCTGTGTGCTGTGGGATGACCCTGCCTGAGTAAGGAGGTTGGATCAGATGACCCACTGTGGTCCCTTCCTGACCCATTCTGTGATTCTCTGATGGGAGTAAATGTATAATATGGCAATGGAAAGAGACAGTGACAAGTTCTGCAGGATCAGTGCTAGGATCTATGCTATGCAGTATATCCATAAAAAATCTAGGGAAGGTGATGAGCAGTGGCAGGAAAAACTTTGCAAATAACACTAACTGATGTGAGAGAGTAAGAAATAAATATTGGTGAAAGATCCCATAATCTTAGTAATAACACATGACAACTGAAATTCAATGTAACTCAAGCGTGAAAGGAAAAAATACCCCTATGTTTATACAAACTCTTCATTTACTAGTGATATTAGAGAATAAGATCCTAAGTTTGTAATATAGACAGTTTTCTGAAAGTTTCTCATCAGTGCCCAACTCCAGTCAAAAAAAAAGTTAATCTAGAAATTAAATCTTAAACTGAGGTTCTTTTCCATTCAGACCAAATTAATCCACTAGTAGCTGTACAAAACATTAGAAATTGTGAAGAAAAGAGCAGAGAACACAATAGAGAATAATTTCCCACCTCTGAATACTGCATGCTGTTCTGATCCTTGCATTTTAAAGGATCTAGAAGAGCTAGAAAGGTTCAGAAAATGACAACAGGCTTGTCAAAGTTATTGGACAACTTCACTTGAAGGCAGGATTAAACAGATGGGAATCCTTCAGACTGACAAAAGAAAAGCCTGAGGGATGTAGACCAGGGAGTGACATGACAGAGTGCATAATGATTGATTGTTCACAGCTTCATCCACTGCAAGAACAAAAAGATATGAAACAGAGCTAACAGAATCTAAACTCAAAAGAAAGGGTATGATAAAAGACCTGAGGAACTCCCTTGTATACGCTGACGGTTTACAAGCATTTGTGTGAAGATTGCATGAACTTATGTAAGGAAAGTCTGTGAAGGAATGCTCAGTGCCTAGAAACCAATTCTGTTTCAGGAATTCCCTGAGCTGGCAAAGGTTGAATGGTAGGAGAGACTCAGAGGAGGACCATGTTTCTCAGGCATCTGCATTTGACCATTGGTGGAAACAGAATACTAGGTTAACTGGAACTTCTTTATACTCCAGTGTGGTTTGCTTATGTTCTTCTGGAACGTTCTTTCAGTACTTAAAGAGGCTTATAAAAAGGTGGGAGAATTACTTTTTACATGGGCAGATAGTGAGAGGAAAAGGGGGACCAATTTTAAACCAAAGGCAGAGAGATTTAGATTGAGGAGAAATTTTTTTACTCAGAGGATAGTGAGTCACTGGAAGAGGTTACTCAGAGCAGCTATGGATGCCCCATCCCTGGACATGTTCAAGGCCAGGCTGGATGCAGCTTTGAGTAACCTGATTTAGTGGAAGGTGTCTCGGCCCACAGCAGGAACTAAATGATCATTAAAGTCCCTTCCAACCCAAACCATTCTAGGATTCTGTGATGATCCATAACAGGGCAAAGAAATTTCTAGTTGCAGACCATGCTACGTTTGCAGGTTCCCTGTCTTATAGTTCAGGGAATGCTGTAATGACTATGCTGTAATTAGTAAATCTTATGTTCTTGGCAACGGGACCAAATATCCCAAGTTATATATTTGTAGCAATACTGTGCATGCAGTAAAATTGTAGCTGAACATTTCCATCTGGATTGTTGGTTACTCTGAACATACATCACTGGCAGTATAACAGGGAACTATGAAGTGTAAGTTACCCTTTTCAGGCTCTTCTATGCTGCCAGAGTGATGTGAAATGGTCTTAAATTAGTGAATGGCAGGCTGTTCCAGCTTAAATCTGCCATTGTTTGAGAGAGGTAGTCCCAACAGGAAAGAAGTACAAGGGAGATGGTAAGAGAGTAAACTTGTCACTGATTTGGCCCATAAATGCATGCTACAGAGCTGCTTTCTTGATTTTAGGTGACAAAGAAGAACAAGTTGAAACAAATGACACAGAAAAATGTTCTTTAGATTTGAGCTGTTTCAACAATAATTTGTTGTCCATCAGACTCATGAAGCTTAACTAATGCTTTGTGAACTATATCAACTAGGATATCCTTTTTCTTCAAATATCTTTTCCAGTTCATTAGCCTGTAACTAAAATGTCTCTTGGGTAAGCTACAAATTCTAGAAGCCCTAATAAACTGACTAACCTATAGTCTGTTCCCATCTCCACACTGCTTTCCCTTTCGTAATTCGGCAGGGTTATTCCTGTCACTATATTTTTTCCTATAAAAAGAGTTGATTATTTTCCACCAGCTCTGTACTTGACCTCACCCTTCCTGATGCACACCTTAAAATTAATGGGATACTACACATGTCAGCTGAATTTTGAATATAAAGCCAGGCCTCTTGTTTAATGATTCCACCAGGCTAGTGTCATAGATGTAACTGGTAGAGTTGCTTTTTACAGATTTTTGGCTGCTTTTAACTTTTAGATATGTCTTGTTAAAAGATAACCATTAGATGAGAAATATAAAATATATTTTTTTACCATGATATAGGTGTGCAGTACCATTTTTTTGTGGGCTTCTGGAAAGCGAAAAACCATAACTCACCTCTAATTGCAGTAGACTGTCAACATAAAAATCAAGCCTTGCTTAGCTGCCCTTCATCGTGGCCTAGTATGCAACAACAGTCAAAGCTTTTGTCCTGCAAAGGCTAAGGGAGAAGTAACTCTAATATGTAAGGCACAGATGCTTTCATTATCATTAGCAGACATGCTGGATTATTCATTAAAGTCCCACTTAGAGAGATAAGCAGGCATTTGCCATTTATTCCTTAGTGTAATTTAACTCAACATGTCACTTTTCGTGTTAACTTTGTTGAAGGTATTTTGATCTTAATTGGGTTTTTTATTAGCACATTACTAAAACTCTGTATCCGTTTGCACCTACCCATCCAACCCTGGGTTGCAGAGCCATCCATCAGGGACCAAAATACATATGTTTGGCATGGGAAGTCTAACCTAGGATTAGGTAAATGAGGAATCTGGATTTAGGTGGGAGGACAGGCTCTGCAGGGCCACCCCCCTTCAGCAGCGAGTAGGGAGGCTGTGACATCCAGCTTGCAAATATTGCTCCAGATGGAAGAGCTGGAAAAGAGTGTGTTATAGGAAAGGAAGTGTTAGGCACCATTTTTTCCACAGCTCTCCTCTTCCTTGTTTCTTGCCATTACTTGGAAAGGTTCAGCACAGAGCTGTGTCCTGCTGCTGCTTCTCTTAAGTCACTGCTCCTCTGTATGGTGCCACTGTTCCCCACTGTGCATGTACAGGCGAGGATGAGCAAGGTCAGGCACTCCTTGGCATGTCAAACGATGGCAAAATTTGCCTCCCTGTGCTGTGATCTCCTCTCCAAAGAAAAGGTTGAACAAACTGAACACAGGTGTGTGGTCACCTATGCTTTTTTGCTCAGGCATGGTCAGGTTATCACATCAGTCAGTGAGTGTTCAGCTGGAGAGCAAGCTGAAAACACTTCCTAGCAAACTTACCTTGCTTATTTATATGGGAACAGGGAAGTACAGGAATGATACAGAAAAATTGTTTCCCTAGTTTTTTATGCTAAAGAGGCAAAAATATATGCACACATGGCTACCTCTCCCAGTTATGGGCGAGGTAGCTGTAAAATGAACTGCTATCTATTCTTGAAATCTGGTGTTTTGTGGCAAGTCAGGCGGAAGTGGGTAATTTCTGTTTTGAAAAATTAGAGAAAGCTCACTCTGTTGACTTGCATTTCTCCTTGACTACCCAACTGCATGTTGTTATATGCCTGGGGGTTTTATCTTCATAATATGTAATGGCATCTCAAATTTTTAAAAAAGCACTAAACTTTACACTGTTAAACTGAAAATAATCAACTGAAGTGGCCTGCTCAGCACCTTTAACAGGTGTATTCTTCAAGATGGTTGGCTCTTTATTTCTAAAGAAATAAAATATAACATCCTAGAATTTGCTCTAACAAAATATTTATTCCCACTAAAAAGTCACCTTATTTCTATGTGATTTTAATGTGTATTATACATTACAATTCTCTATGAAGCTATACAGTATGTACAAAAAAACACCACAGGGATTTTAAAAATAATTTATTATTCCATGGACATTTTCCATGAAATGAGTTATTTTTTACAAACTTCCTCTCACCTCACCTCTTTTTGGTTGCTCTGCCTGCTCCTGTATCTCTTCATTATTCTAATGAATGACAGTCATATCAAAAAGCCAGATATATCAATTAAATTGTTGATTTAGGGAAGAAGAAGTAATGGTGCTGCAGAAACGTACCTCAACAAAAAGCAGTGAAGGTTTGATTAGGTTGTTGCAAAGGGAAGAGCAGCTTCTTGGAGCTGGAGCTCCATCTATTAAGTAAAATGATCTCTGTATAACAGCCTCATTTTCTTCAGTTCCTATTCTTCCTTGTCTTGGCTCCTGTGCTGAAACTGTTATTGTGGCCGTAACAGACTGTTTATGCTGTTTATGCTATCACCCAAATGTGAGCCATGATTAGTGTGCTTGCAACATGACAATATTGCGGAGTTGTTTATGGCAACCACTGGCTGGGAAAGCGAATGGAAGGGAGGGACACCCTGCGCTGCCTTACAGCTCACACTGAAGCTGAACAAGCTGCTCTGTTTTTCCTTCATGAGGAACACATCAGTTGCTTTCTCTCCCAGCTTGTACCTCTCTGAGCTTCCTTTTGGATTTTGTTTGAAAATCCAAGGAGGAGAAAACAAGGACCATTGAAGTGGCATATGTAATTATTGCATTTCATCTTAAATTGATAAATGCTGTAGGCTTGAATATGAAGCAAAAAATATGCTCAGGATGAACATTATGATAAATTCTATTGCACAGTGATGCAGGGAAACCAAGGCAGATTTTCTTTCTATTTCAGGTTTTTTAAAGGAATTATAGATATTTCCTATTTCCTTATTCTATCACTTTATATGGGCCAAAATTGGGCCTTCATTAATGGTAGCATTTCTGCTCAGTTGTGGGTATTTTGAATCCCTGGCAATACCTCTGAACATCTACAAATAGAATTAAAATATTCATTTCAGCCCAGCCACTAGATGCAGGAGAAGAGAATTGTTGTTTTGGTTTATTTTCCCCTTGGTATACCATCCTAATTAAAAAAAAATAAAATTAAAATTATCTTTCTTTATAAGCTAATCTTGATTTAACACTGCACATCAGAGATTTCAGACTACTACTTTGTCTGGGAATGGTTTGATTTTTTCTTGTCCCTAGCAGTTCTGCATGATCAGTAAATAAAGGAACTTCATGGATGTTTTTGCTTTATTGAAATGGACACATAGAGATTGGGTTGTCTGTATAAAGTGCACCACAGAATGCAATAAATATTTTTCATATGCATACTGCCTGATCCTACAGACAGGAAAAGGGCTTAAACAAAGTGTCACCTGAGAAATATGCTCAATTCTGTGTAGCCAATGAGCAACTACATGTTTAATTTTAAAGAAGCATTTTGACATATTCCCTGACATTTTAACCTTTTTATTATGGCACTATCACCTTTTTTAAAAGCACTGTAGTGGCAATGTGGATTTATCCGAGTACCATTTCCAAGCAGCAGGCTGGTTTACTACTCTTCTACACACTGTGTCTTCTAGAAATCCTAAAGTAAGGGGAATAAATGCCTCAGTACTGATGAGAGTAGATGACACCTGTGCTGAAATGAATAAACTCGGTATCTAAACCAAGTCTTCCCCATTTTGACAGTTTATCATGTTTTGATAGCTTTTTGTGTTCTCTTTTCCAACAACCATACTTACAGAAATTGTACTCCGGGATTTAAAGCATCCTATTACATTTCATAGAAAGTACAACAGCACAGTAACTATCAGCCTGAAGTCTGAGGGAGCAATTCCTTGACATGACAATGGTTGTTGCTTTAATCTTCCATCTCCTTTGTTTATAACATGTTGTGTCACACGGAAAATATCATGCACCACAATGCATCTGGCCGGAAAGCAAAGCTGCTATTGCCAATACGTGCTGAGGCAATAAAAGTCAATGCTAAATGAAGGACTGCAACACCTTGAAGAGCATTAGATCATGTGCTTCTCACTCCTTGCTCAGATTTTGTCTGGATTATCTCTGCAGTCATATCACTTTTCCAATTTTTTAATGATTATCTTATTGTCAGCTACACAAATATACATTAAAGTGTACAAGAAGAGTGAATGGCAAGAAGCCCTGATGTACTTTCACCTTTCTTCATGAAATCTGTAGTTTTGTACTTCAGCTCATTTTCATATTAAATCTTAGAAACCAACTTCCTTGGTTTCTAAGATTTAATATGAAAATGAGCATGAAAAGAAATCAATTTCCACAGGTACAAGAGAGATGGCACTCAGCAGTTTCCTCAGAAAGTAAAGCTGCCGTAAAAGCACTCAGCAGACTCAAGCTCTTGGAGACTCATTACCAGTAGACATACCACAGGCTTTTCCCTTGTACACTGTCATCCTCCTCTCACCTGTAATTGTGAAATGCTTATTCATTCCCCATGTTTTAACTCTTGCCCTCATTAAGGAGAGGAAAATGAATGGCTAGCATAGAAGTAGTGTTGTGGTACAAACATTATCCAGTATATATGTCTCTTCTCTAGCCAGTTTCTAGCCAGGTTATTTTTGTTTTTCCAGCCACAAGAGACATTTGTTCCCCCTGTCCTTTGCAGGCAGGTTGGGGCTCATGCTGCATGTCCTCTGATCATGGCAGAGGTGAAACAGCTCTATCTCAAGGACTCTGGTTAACCTACACCCAAAATTTCTTATATCCAATAAATGTTCAGAAAAAACTTCCCCTCAGGGAGGATTATTTCCACCTAAAGGAGAACTTGCCTCCAAAAATGTAATATACAAACCCAGAGTTTCATAGTTCCTACATAGTTTTTTCTTTGCCATTGTTTCGTCTCAAATTTCTTTTTCTTTCTTCATTTTATGTACTTTGCAAGAAACCTCCTCAGGCAGATCACTGTGAGAATACAAAAGCCAGGAAAAATAAAACATATGGATATTCTGGAACGAGATTTTAGGGAAATCCTGAAGAGAATCAGTATTTGTCCCGATTTACTTTGCAGTAGGAATGTAGCATTTCTACAGGAGGAAATATCCCCCAGATTCTCTTGGCAGAGGCTGCTGGACAATAACTCTGTGGAAGCCAGCATTTGTTTCCCGTCTTTTAGTCTCACGTTTTGCTCCCCACAAAATGGTTTGAGTGTGGCTTGGAGGGTTCAAGTCTCTCCAGAAAGCATGTGGAGCCATGTAGAGCACAGGGAGGGACAGGTAGCCACAGCACACTGGTCACACTGGCCCAAGGGCGATGGAACACAGCTGCAGCATTTGCCTCTGCCTTGCTGTCCACCCCCAGACTTCCTTCTCAGCTCATCTCTCACTCGCTTCCCAGCCCACACCACAGAGTTTGGCTACTTGGTTCATGTTTCCTGAGGTTCTGCTGGGTAATTTTAAAAGAAATGTGAAAGGTGCAAGATAAATTCCACCTGTGATTGGTTGGAAGGCAGCTACAAGTGCATCTCTTGCAGAGTGGGTGAATCCTCTTCTTACTCAGATGCTGCAGCTTCAGAACACTTTAGCTGGATCCAACAGAATTTCTCTGATTTTGTCACAGGGGAAAAAAATCAACAGACTCTGACACAGTGTATCAAATGCAGCTAACTTAATACTTCTGCAAGAAGCTGTACTTAATTTTTTCCTGCTTGACTTACAAGTAATATATGTGTAAACCATCTGACCCTACACTGTCCCTAAAAATAACAGGGAGGAAGTGGTTAAAGAGTTATTAACACCATCAACATTTGCTAAAATGTTTTTATAACCCTGAAGTTAACATCTTAGCAACTAATGCTAGCTAACTAGCAAAAGAGACCCTCTCCCAAACAAAAAAAGTGCCCAAACTCATGAATGCAAACATTATATTGTAATGGTTTTATACTTTACCTGTGGAAATTACCTTTTATTAAGTAGACTTAACAAAAATAGTGCCAGTCACGTAGGTCAATTTACCCTGAAATACTTGAAGTAATATTTATTCTGAAGACGTTTATCTATAGGCAGTGGGCCAAGCAAATTAACACCCTCTGGAGTTACTGTTATGTGCCTACCAAATATATATACTTTTTGAGAAGGATCAAGAACAAATGTTTCTCTCTAACCAGATGTGCTCTATCACTATAGCTATCTTTTCTGTGTGGTTCTGCTCCAGGACACAGAATCCTTGATTTTTTCGTGATAGCAGCAAAATATTAAAATGTTGTAGACAAATACATGAAGCATAGAGCTAAATATTCTTACTGTCAAGCTGCAGAAAGAAGTCCTAAAGCTACATGAGAGTAACTACATTAAATTCAGTGGAATATTTGCATGTATCAAGATGACCTAGATAAAAGTCAGGAAGAAGCAGGGCATAGTTCTTGAAACCAACCTTCTGCTAACCAGAGAAACTGACAGATATTAATTTCCTGATAAAAATGGACTTGACTTCTCATATGACCTTAAACATGACTTAAATTATCTTAAACATGTTCCTCTTAAAATGAATAATAACACTTTAGTCTTGTTTAGAGTCTGTTGGCTGTGGATTTTAACTTGTCCTAACCACTCAATTAAAGGCCAGAGTGTCCTAGACATGGAGAGACAGGCAGTAGCCTGACAAAGACTCAAAGGAAATATGGTTCCTTCCCGATCCTTTATAGGCCAGCAATATCATATGATTCTACATTCTCCCAAGCTCTTTGAGGTAATCAACTGCACAAGGGTACACAAAGGAGAGTTTCCCTTGACACTTACCCAGACTTAATTAATTTTCCTTGGTCAAAATAAAGCGCATAGGACAAATATCTTTTTTTATACCCTGAAAGGCACATGAAATGTTGAAAGACCAATTATAGCCAGGGTCCAAATTTAACTTACCTTGTGACATCAGTGAGGGGTATTATAGCTATTTTACAAGTGGGTCAGATTCATTTAAGTTAAGCGAAACTCTCAAAATTAAGTGAAAGGTCAGTGACAAAGATGAAACTAAACCCACTGTCCTCACCATCAATCACCACATAGTCATTATTTCCATTTGTTTCATTTACTTTACAGTGCAAGGCAGAAAATATTTTTGAACGCAGTGGAAAAAACAGACCTCAGCCAGCAGAACAGAGCCCACTTTAACCAGGGAACATCATTAGCCTTATGTAGTTGATTCATGTTACACACAAATTTTTACAGGACAGACAGGGTCAAAATCCAAAATATATTAAAGATCAGGAGATGAGAAATGAGGAACATAATCAGCTAGGCATATACTAAGCTCTCCAAAATATTCTTTGTATCACTCTTTTAAATTGCAGTACAGGGAAAAGGATACACCATTAAGCGGTGATGATTTCAGATTAAGCATTTACCCTAAGACAGGCTGCAATATCATACACAGACAAGAGACTGCTATTTTTGAATGGCATCAAATTCTGAATTGAAGCACAGTGGGTAGGAAAATACTGCAAAGGGGTTTGAAAGTGATTGCTCATCTGTGTAGTAAAATATATCCTCTTTAAAGTCCTACTGTGACCAGTATAAAATGATCAGGGGTGAGAGTCTGCATGTGGTCTGCCAACCTGTAGGAAACAGAAGGAGAATCATTGTCCCAGGCAGGGCTGTACATTACAGTTACATGAATAAGCCAATACTAAATGGTGATAGAAAGTTATCCTACTAGTTAAACTTTTCTGAAATCCAGGTGGCTGTGATTTAAAGTTTTGTCTGATTAGAACAGGGGCTAACAATTTTCAAACAAGGGCTGTCAGAACTGTAGTTTTCTTTTTCAAATTAGAAGAAAAGTGTGACAGCAGGAGCTTGGCAGAAGCTCAGCAAGAGCAAGAGGGATTTTTCCCTTCAAGAGATGAGATGTTGCTAATTAGCTGAGTGGTGGTATCTTACCTCTGTGGCAGGCAGGCAGAGCTCTGTGGTTCTGCTGCTCCTGGTACCACAGGCAGTAGTGAGCCAGCCCCTTGCTCAGATGTCTCCTTCGGGGTGCAGCATCCTGCAACAGCTGCAAGATCCCTCTACCTGCTATTCAAACCCGTCTGCTTGCTGACTCGAGTACTGCCTCATGAGTCCTTGATTTTGCCAGTCAGTATTTGATGTGGTTAATCTACTTGTGTTGTCAGTGACATCTTCTTGATATATGGATGACATATGGCGAGAGGAAAACGTGTGCTGGAAGCTTTATGTTCATATCTCTGAGGGAGTTCCCCAGTGGTTGCTCTACACAGACGTGAGAGGTTTGGAGTGTCATGGCACAGGGCACCAGGTTCGCTCCCAGCTTTAAGGTTTTTGTTAGCACCCGTGTCAGGAATCCACCTAGGAACTGTGGAATTTAATATTCCAGGCTTTTTTTACATGAACCATGCCCTGGAAAAATTGTCAGGATCCAAGTCAAAGGCAAAAAATGCTGCTCAGCAGAGTAATGGACTTGGACAAAGTGTTCCTTCAGTTGTCAGCTGCACCTGTCTGATACCTGGACCCCCCTCCAGGGTGAGAGGGGATAGCTTGTAAATAGAAAAGAATGCAACTTCCAAAGGTTATTTTTCTATTTTCAGTCACACCTTATTTCTGAAAATTCTATTCAAGCTCTAAACCCCTGTTTTTATATGGAAGAGAATATCTGTTAAAGTTTCAGCTTAAATTATTTTCTTTAGTTTTTAAGTGTTTACTTTTCCTCAGACAAGTGTGGGATCTTCTTAGGCTCCTCTTGCTGTGAATTCACAGGGTATACATTAAAGGATATTTATGCAGCTGCAAAGGCAGATACATATTAAAAAAGAATGGAGTTCTTATAACCATTTTATCAAGCTACCAGTGACAAGGTATCCTATCATCTTGCTACATCAATCTGGCAGGCATTTGTGAATTTTCAGGTTTTTAGATATTGCTCATCTTCAACCAGCTGCCACAAGTGGAGCCAAAATCTTTTCAAAGGAGAGTGTGAATTACTGTGTGAACTACTCCAACAAAAGCACTGGAAAGCTCTAAGGGCTTCATATTCTATTGCATCAAATCTTTTAATTTTCACTATGCAAATTAAAAAAAAAAAAAGCCTTCATGGTTTGAGAGAAAGTTGTTTCCAATATAATATGCTATAAATAATTACACCAGTGGAGGGCAACGCAAATGTGAACTTGGCTGCTTTCTGAAAAATTGTCCCTTTGAAAAATGAGAGAACTGGGAACAGCTGGCCATTGGCAGGGATGCTCGTTTTTGTAGGCTCTGCTATCCCAGAGGACTGTTTTGTCTCTGAATGCTGAGGCAAAGAGAATGTGGGATTAAGTTTAGGACAAAGCCAGATTCTCTTGAGTTTGTGGCAGAATTGTAAAGGGACAAGATCAATAATGTTCTTTTTTGTAAGTAGGTAATAGTTACAGTTCTAACTTCTGAGAATGAAACTGGAAGTCTGAACTATAATTTAAGTGGGTGGTTGTAGGGAAATAACAAGTGCCGTAAAATTGCTTTCAAAGCTATAGGAATATGGTTGGATTTTGGGATTTGAGAGTTGGAGATTTTTTTTAAGGAATTTTCCTGACAGATGTTTTGGTTTTATTAGATTTTTTTTTGGGAGGGGGTGGGGGGAGGACTTTGGGTTTTTTTGTGGTGAAGCAGCAAAATGTTTTAAAACAGGTCTGTTCTGGCAATGTACAAACCTTCCTTGAAATTCAGCCTACACAGAAAATGTAAAAAAAAAGTGATGGTGAAATCTTGTCAGCAAGAAGGGGACCATGTACCACTTCCACTTCAGCCTGTCTGATGACTTTATTGTTTTAGACAGTAAACTAACTGCTGGCATGCCCTTTCACCTTCTGTCCCAAACAAGTATTGCTGAAAGATATTGAAGTGTTTTTGCCTTGTGAGATAAAATCGAGCACTGTGATTTTTTGGCAGAGGTTAAGTGTCCAACATCAACTAACAGGGCGCTTGGCCTGAAAAATGGCATCCAGTAGTAGTAGACCTAATAAAAACTACGGCTTCTGCCCTGAGCATAGGTCAGTGTAAGACCTCTGAAGTCTACAGTTTGTACTAATGGAACTGGTCCAATAATTTAACCATTTGTCTTGACTCTTTTAAGCCTTGCATGCTATCTAGTCATTTATACTGGTGCAAAGTGAGCAGAAAATAAAATTAAAACTCTATCTCTGGGGTTTTTTGTTTGATTGTTTGGTTGGTTTTTGTTTTTGTTTTGGCAGGGTTTTTTTAAGCAGCAGGCCCATGGTATTTAGTACAAGATCTGCACATATCTGTCTTGCCTGGCAAATCTGATCCAGATTTGGCCTGGGCACACAGCTGCCCTATTGTCAAAGTGGCCAGAGAACATGATACAGTGGTTATACAAGCTCTAAGAGATGATACCTCACATGGAGGCTATTTCAATAAAGTCTCTCCAATAAATGTTTTGAACAATGGAGAAAGCTTATGCTGTTCAGCATTTTGTGCCATGTGAATATGATATTTTCAAGTTCATATTAGTGATAAAATCACATTTTCTGTCCTTTGGAACTTTGCTTCTTGTCCCTTGGTTTTACACAAAACTTTGCACAGCAACAAATGTTGAAACTGCGACAAAATACTATTGAAATAAAGAACAATAACAGTGTAATAGTGCTTTGTCTAGGATTTCTACAACTGCCATTTTCCTGGCAGTGGGGCAAGAAGTAAAGTTATTGTTCACATTGATGATAAATAGCTGCATGTTTTATCCAATGCGCAGAAAAACATTAGGGTTACTTTGTTACAATCATTCCCTACTTATACAACCAACCCAGTAAATATTGCCAAAATGCAAAGAAAGCAAATCCATCTGCCTTTCAGCAGGAGGTACAATCTAGGCAGCATAAGACTTCATTTTGGTTTGGGATTTTTTATTATTTGCACTACCCCCTCTTTCATTCAGTACACAGTGTGATACTCTCTGCAGTGCTTTCTCCAGCAGTTCTGTATTGGTTTTCCTCCATGTCTTTTGATGAAAAGTCTGCGATCATTTCAGACAACTGAGGAGGTGTTTTCCTTTGACATTGCTTTCTTCTGTATTTGGTAGTATGGTATTTGTCTCAGTTTCAGTTTCACCTCAATGTTATTAGTTACACAGCTCTTCCTCTGGTGTGTGTTGATCCTGCAAGCTGTTTGATGTTGACACTGGCCTGCACAGGCCTCAGTGGAGCCACTGGTACAATCTATTGCCCACGCAGAACAACCTGCAAAGTCCAGGCTTCGATTTGTTCATGGTTTGCAGCTCCCCTGCAGAACCTAGGTCGTGGTCATCTAGCTTCTTCTGCAGTCACTGCAATATGTATGTTTGGTATACATTGCAGTATTTAGGTTAGCAGGGTAGCTTTTTGGCACACATCCACCATCAGTGGAAGTAACAAGGTGTGAGGCGCTGAGAGCTAAACTGAAGTTTACGGTCACCAATTCTGTCAAGAACCTGACATAGTGCAAGGATTTCAATTTTGTGCAGTAATCTACAGTGACACTGTTGTGCAGGAAGCCCTACCAGTCAAGTTCAGTCCTGCTAGGACGTGGTTTTTGCTGATTTTCATTTAATGCTTTAGGTTTATTTTCAGTGTCAGAAGCATCCTTTGGTTTCAGGCAGGGTTGCTGGTTCCAGCAGGAGATGACTTTAAGGGGTGGGAGTGATCCTGCACTGATGGAGGAAATGTTTATGCTTTCATTAGGATTTAATTTTTGATTCCCTAGTTCTTTGCAGTTAAAAACCTGGTATAAATTCAACATTTTTGCTGTACTGTGGTTACTATGAAGAAGCAATGCAATTATCCCATGCAGTTATTCATACCAACTGTCCAGAGAATGAGCAGCCTTCAATTTTTACCCTAGCTCTGCCTTCAAAGAGATTTCATTGCTTGGCAATACAGAATGCTTTAGAACCTCTTCAGTCCCTCTTTGATTCTGAGCCTAAATCTGAATTCTCTGTCTGACACATCCCTGCCTCCTAACAAGGTTAGCATGACAGCCCCAATTGCGTTTGGTGTACATTCAGTCCTTTCCCTCGGTAAACTGTTATACTGAATGCCAATCGAAGATAACACGAAAAGAGCTTATTGAAAACAAACCCTTTCTATCCATCAAAAGGTACTCTGAGCAAAGGCCTACAACAGTAAATATTTGCATTTCTTCTTGCTTAGACCTTTGCCTTTCCTTGAAGATTTAGTAAACTGCTATCAACCTTGTTATTTCCCCCTGTGCACTGGGAGACTTTGATTGCTAGTTAGAGCTTCTGCAGCAGAAAAGTTCTACTCCAGCTGCTGACAGACCTTTAAATCCTACTTCTTTTCCTCATCCTGAAGTTCTTCAATGATTTATTGTTCTCTTTGATTGCAGGCCTTGGCCTGGCTATAGCAAACCTTGCTAGCCAGATTGCATCTGGTTAGATTGGATCTGGCTAGCACAGCAGGAATATTCTCCAATAGCTCCACTCGTTGTCCCCTTAGGAAGTCTTAAATCTGTCACTATTTAATTTCTTCTTTTCTTCCCCCATATCTCCTTATCCTTACCCTTTTCCACTAAATTCGAGACTGCTGGTAAAGATTTCATATTTATAATGTGAAGTATAGGATGTTATACATAGGAGTTGGGGAGATAGCAGAGAGGGAGACTTCAGACCAATAAGCACATTGATTTGGAAAATGTCGGGGAATGCTGGAAAGACATTAATAATAAAACTGCCATAATATGGAGGTGTTTCATATTAATTTTTCTCCTTCTACTACAGATGTCTGTTAAAAGCTGGGCTTCAGATGCTACATTCTGTATACCAGAATGAGCTGAATTATACAGTCAAGCACTTTATTAGGTTGGTATCTTGTCTTCTAATGGCTCAAGCCTGCATTGCTTTTTTGAGAATACTTTTATAGCTTGCCTGAAGCTTTCTGATACATTTATTATGAAGCACAGGTAGAGGTAGGCTAAAATTTTCAAGCCTGAGTGGATGCAGTTAGACACCCTAAATCCATATCTAGGCACTTTAGGAAATATGATTTTCAGAGGTAGGGAGCATAGAAACACATTTGAAATCATTTCGAGCTCGGTATTTTTGAGTATTAGATACCTTTTTTTATGCTTAAGTGTATTTTCAATCTCTGAAAAATTTGACTATATGACAAAAGAGAACTTTAGATATATACCCCTTTTAAAACATTTCAGAGCTGGATGAAACTCTGATAATCTAATGTATTTTTTTTCCATTCTGACATAGGGCAGATTTCTGAGTAGCCATTTTCCAGTAACATCTTGAGTCTTAACATACGACTGATCTAAAAATCAGCCTTTTTCCTTCCTGTGGTCTGCAGTACAACTGGCTGTACAACAAAGTCTTGCCCAAGAAAAAGTGTTCTTCAAGACAGTATTTTTGACAACTGCTCTTAATAACATTCAGTGCTATACATAGTCAAGGTTTTATTACTGAAAAAAAAGAAAGCATGGGCTGTCATTGCATTTCCTTCCAAATCTTACAGAATATAAATTTTACAGACTTGGTACTCAGTTCTGAACTTATACAGGAATTTGTGATTGCTTTCATTTGAGAAGCAGCCACAGACTAAACCTCCACAGTATTTGGTTCCTAAGGGAGCACAGAGAGAGGAACAATCTATGCAATTGAATTGGACATAGCCAAGTTTTGCAAGTTCCCTGTTCACCATCTAGGTTGTCATTGTTGGTAACCTGAGTCTACTGCTACCAATTTCTGTGCCAGCAGGATCTTTCCTGCTATGTGTTACAATATGGAACATTAAAAATTTAACAAGTAAGATTGTGAAGAAACTCCTGTTGTGAGAAGCAAAATATTGTTCATGAGAGATGCTCAAAGACTAATCTCTGAATTGAAAAGGTAGTTTAACTTAATTCTAATGATTTGTTCAATATGAGCCTTATTCTGCAAACATTTATGCATGAGTAGCTTTATATAAGTGGGTAGCTCCATCAAGCTAGATTTTTGTGTATTACTTGGTTTAGGTGTTTGGATAAGGTCAAATATCTCCTGTGCCTTCTCGGGGTTTTCCTTTCAGTTTTGTGTAGCTTAAAAAAGCTACACAAACTATTTGTTAAAACTATTTGTTTAGCTCCCATCTTTGTGTCTCTAGATCTGTTTCGATTTCAAGCTCTCGAAGCTGAATCAGTCTTGCTTTGCACAGATCGTTGTCAGGCTTTGTGCTGGTACCTTGTAGATGACTGCAGTTATTACAGCACAGGAAATACTAAATCCAAGCCTGAAACAAATGATATTGAGTAGGCTAATGTAGCTATCTAATCTGTATTAACTTCAGTTGCTTGGAGAATGATGGTGTAGGAGTGAGTTATGCTGCTCAAATCCCAGACGATGTCCTACAATAATGCACAAGTAGTCTCAAGAGGATTGATTGAAGCTTCAAATGCCAGAATTTACCTAACTACAAAAGAAGTTAGAAAAAAAAATCTGGATTAAAATAAGATTATCATCAACTGAGTAAAATGCCTTAGAAAATATTTATCTTCATTCCTCTGTTGCCATATATACAAACCCAGTTTTCAGATGCCGTGGATCAAAGGCTGGGTGTATGAATGCCATTAGTACTTTCTGGAGCGGCAGCGGGTCCTTCCTCCCCGACAGGACCGGGCATCCCCTAAGTTTTGAGGCTGGAAGGCAGCCAGCCCGGTGGCTCTGAGAAGCCACTTGCTCGCCTTCTAGAGAGATTCGTTTTCCAGCTCCGGGACAGAGAAGGGACTAGCGTTTCCCACCGGTCCTGCTGCGTTCCCCCGAGCCACAGTGCCCCAGGAGGTGCCGATGTGGAGCTGGCCAGCCCGGCCCGAGCTCGGTCTCCCCGGGAGCGACCCCAGCGTGTTCCGACCGTCCCCTCGGGCCGGGCGAGCTCCCGCCACCGCCTCCCAGCCGCCGGCAGTCGGCAGAGGCGGCCGCGGAGGCCGGGCTCCCTCTGGGCGGCAGGAGGTGAATGGCAAGCGCCGGCATCTCCCACCCACACCCCAGTGTCGGTCTCGCCTCCTCCAGCAGCAGCAGTAGCGGGTCACCTCTGCGCGGCTGAGCCGAGCCGAGCCGTGCCGCGCCGCGCCGCGCTGCCTGCTGGCCGCAGGGCTGCCGGAGAGGCGGCTGCCGGCTCCCCTCGCTACCTGCGGGGCCGCCGCCGGCTTGCGGTGACATTGGGAGGGCACTCCCGAGGGTGGCGCCGGGGGCAGGAGCGCCCGCGCCCGGGGCCAGCCGCACCTCGCCCTCCCGGCGGCGGGGAGCGGGGCGGCGGGCGGGCTCGGCTCGGCTCCGGCTGCCCAGGCGCGCAGCTCTTCATTTCCTCTCGCCGTCCGTCGCGCTGCTGGAGGCTCCGGACTATAAATAGCAGCTCGCCCGCCGCCGAGCGCCTCCCGCACGCACCGGGGGAAAGTGCCGCGCCGGCCGCCCCGCTGCCGGACAGGTACCGCCGCTCGGGAGGGGTAAGGGGGGCTCTTGCCGCTGGCCAGGGTTTTGTTTCCTTGTTTTTCCCCGCGGGCTCCGGCGCGTCAGGAGAGATTAGAAGCCGAGAATCGGTTCCTGCAAAGTCCCTCCCTTTTATTCCCTTATCAAGTTTCTTGAGGTTACGGCCCGCCGGGCGCGCAGCCCTGGCAGCAGCAGGAGGCGCGTTCGCCGGGAGCGGCGGCGGCCGCCGGGCGAGCGGCGATCCGGGCTGGGGTGCGCCGGGGGCGGCTGCCGCTCTCCAGCCCCCTCCGGGCCGGCGCCGAGGGAAGGAAGGTGGCCCGGCCGCCCCACAGACCCCCGCCCGGCCCGCTGCCACCCTCCGGGGATCGCCGGGAGTGCGGAGGGACCCGAGCTGCCAGGGCAGCTTCCAGCTAGGACGCGCCGGGGATCTCCCCTGGTTTCTCCCGACGGCGGCGGCGTTGCCCGCCGGCAGCCTGGATGCCGCCTTGGCCGCGGTGCCGGCCCCCCCGTGCAGCTGTGGCCGTGGCCCTTATCTGTAAAGGGTCTCGAGGACCTTATCTGCAAAGGTTTTGTGTCGCGTTCGAAAGTTGGGGATACTTGGGTGAGGGTAGCGACTTCTGTGGGCGACGCTAAGGGTTAATTCGGTGGAGTGATCGAGCTATAGGATCCCCATCCCCATCTTGCAAAGAGCAGCGTCTGCCGGGGTGTAATGGAAACCACAAAAAATGTATTGCAGATAATTAAGTTGAGCAGAGTTGTAACTTGAAATTGTATCAGCCAGAAAAGGGGGGGGGGGGGGGGGGATGATGTTCGATTTCTGGTCTTACAATCGAGCAGAGCTCCTGTTTTCTTTTTCAGAAATGACACAGAGGTTTTGAAGCTTGAATGGCAGAGCTTGGAACTCCCAGCTTGGTCCCAAAACTAACCCAGTATCTTATCTAAAATAGAAATAATAGGATCAAATCTTTGTGGAGCTGTGCTTTCATCTGATGCCTAATTATGTTGCCATTTATCTTCCTTGCCAGAAAAAATTTACTTGTTTATTTACCCATTAATGATGTGTTAAAATAGATATACTAAAATCAGGCCATACGTATGCCATTGAAATCTGACTTTCAGTCTCAAAGATGAGAATATTTTCAGTCTTTACTGGTTTACAGGCACTCTCTGTATGTAAATGATGCCTACATAGCAAGAATGATGGGGAGAATGTCTCTTTCTCGGTCTGTTTCAAAGAAAAAGTATGCAAATAACTGATTACTAACAAAACTTCTGTTTGGATAAGTATTTGCAAGTGTGATAGCAGTCTTTAAAAAGGCAGTTTTCTAGTCACTTGATTGTTTTCAGTGTTGTTTTTATTTTACTTGATTAAATTTGAGCTAGTTTTAAAGCCCTGCAGTATCTCAGATTTTTGTTCTGTGAACCTGTATACTGGATGGTGTTTATGTACGTAAGCCCTCATTACTGTATCTATCCATGCAGGACTGAATGCTGTTTACTCCACACATGTTGATAATTCCACCAAATTTAAGATACAAGTCACAAGATTAATGTGAGCAGCAATTAGTCCTGTGAGATTTTTATAGCCCTGATGGCATTAGTAGCAGCATGTGGCAGTGTTACTACTTCAGAGCTCTATTTTTGCTTTTTTTTCCCCCTTCCGCTTTCTGACAGTTTCTACAGCACTCAAGATAAGATTAAATCTTTCTTTAAAATACATCTTTTCTTTTACTGTCTTTCTTGGACTGACTGAAGCTTCCAGTTCTCCATGGGTTCCTCAAACCTTGCAAGTGCAGCTGATCCTTCTTTTGCTTAGGTTTCTCTTTCTCTGGAGACGCTTATCCGTGAGGCTGCTTTAGTTTTTTTGATCAAAGAATTCTGTCTTCCTCAGCCTAAGGTATATCAGTTTGAGCAGGTGTATCCAGGTGCCTCTTACATATCCTCCTTTATGATCTATAGTCTCCTTATCTTCTGATCTGACTGAAAGATTTTCACATTAGGTGAAGGTTTTGTGAGCCAAAAATGCAAGATTAATACTCTGCTTAGTGCCTGGAAGTGTACTGTACCATAAGAAGACAAACCCTCCCCCCCAAAACCCCAACAAAAACCACAGGAGTGGAAGAGCTGCCTGGAGCATCGAAGTCAGCCTGTAGAGGACAGTGCTGCTGGCTGACAGAAATGAGTGAAGGCTGTGAGAGAGTCTGCCGGTGAAGTAATTGTTTGAATAGGCCTAGGCCTAAATTCACTGTGAATTTTTGGAGGCAAAGTAGTGGGATTGATAGGTATGCTGAATTATTTAGCTTGTTATGGATATATATTTTTAGCCTATGACTTCTGCAGAGAAATATGAAAACAATACTTTTTGAATTTATGCAACAGATTTACAGGAGGAAGTAAGATCATTTACCAAGACGAATCCAAAGGCGGACAGTTAGTCCCAACACTAAAGTTTCTTCAAAACTTCTGATGACTTAAGGCAGCATACTTAAACACTTGGGCAATTAGCTACATGTCTCTCCCTAATTTTCATAAACCCTCCTGTATGTCAAATGCTCTGACTGATGGAAATTTTTAGGAAAGGCTAGTTTTGCTTTGTTTATTAAATATCTTGTATTACACTAATATTTCATTGTTATTATTGATGAATCATGAATGTTATTTATTACACTTTTGAGAAAGGATTGTTTCTCTCAAGTAATCTGGGCTGATATAACTCAAATTCTATGAAATACTTTTCCCTGGATTTTTAAATTTACTTGTAAATTTCACTTTGAGTGTCAAAACATGGCCTGGATTGAAGGGTGAAATGTTATTTGGGATGAGTTGGCAGTCCTGGCCTCATCAAGCCTTGGGTGTTGTGGGTCTTGTCTACGACTTACCCTGAGTTTAGTGGCCCTTCTCACACTTCGTGATTTCACCTACAAACCTGGCAATCTCACTACAAATTTGTCCCGAGTTCTCCATCTCTTTATCTAGCAGCAGCCACAGCTGATTTTGCTCTTGCTGTCTTTTAAATTTTTTTTTCAGGGGAATGTCTAATTAACTAATCTGGATAAGGATCTGGTCAGTTAGCTTCTCAGGCTCTCTTGTCCTGGATAGCTGATATGTTACAGAAAACCTGAGGCAAACTGCGAAAGGCCAGCTGGATTGCACAAGGTTTGAGTGTGGTGCTGGACTTCAGCTCAGAGATGTCTCCACAGTCATAGAGGATTTTTATTAAAAAGACTTGTTTGTCTTCATACAAAATAATGCAGAAAATTCTAAAGAGGGCTTGAGGTTTGTGGATTTCAGTTTCCTGCTGTTTGGAGAGCTATGATTTTACTGCTTGCTAGAAGAGAAAAAAAAGTATAAACTACTGATGTAGAATTCTCTAGTCCATTTTCTCCGTAATTTTCAAAGGTAGGTTCAATTGGTTTGGCCAGGTCAGTAGCAGGTCTTTTTGGGGAAGATTTTTCCCTGTTTTTCTGTCATCATAAATTAACTAAATATGAATCTCAGAATCTCAAAGAGCAAATCAGATTTAAGCAATCCATTCTACTATGAAAATTGCTGTTAGGAGACAGAATACATTGTCTGTCTTCCAAGTCTTGTGTACCTTTTTGGCAAGGTATACTGAAATAACATACTGAAAAGTGGACATGGTATGATTATTAATTTGTCTTGAGAGGGAGTGAATAGAACAAACTGTATCTGCTTATTCTGTAGGTTTTTCAAGTTTACAATGATCAAGTTTGCTTATGTGTTTCAGTAATGGGTTTTGAATTGTTTGATGTCAGTGTCGTTGGCATGACTTTTAAGAAATGTAGTTATTTCTGTTTCTCAGGTGTTATAGATCCAAGGTCTAAAGAACTTGCTACCCTTCAGAATCCCAAGAGACTGGGCAGGAACATTCTGTTTACAGTTGCTTCAGCTCTGTCTCTGCACAGGAGGTTTAAAACTGGGTTTGGATGTTAAAAGCCTTTTTGTCTCAGTCTGGCAAACTAAGCTTCTTCCTATTTGCCAGTGAATTTGCCCCACAGGTTCCTTTAGATTGTTTTTAATGTTGAACCAGGCTCTATTTAATGAAAATACATAAGAAAACTCAAGCTAAAGGTGCTTACTTGACATAGTACCATGTCAAAATGTTAAATGTGGTGCTGTTTATCAAGGTCATTTTGGCAGTCTGAGCTTGTGCTCTGTTACTGGGTGTCGTGGCATTAAAAATCAAATCCATCTGTGCTTTTTTGATGGATGTCTTTTGTTTTGTTTTGTATCCTGTTTCTATGAAATTCACCCTGTGACCCCAGTGAAAATTTATCCCAGGTATGGCAGTAAAGTCAGTCTGGGGAGAACTTTCTCTTAAACTTAACATATATAAAGGACTAAACCACTTTCTTTTGTATCAATTTCTTTCATTCTTACCTGTACTCTTGCCAATTGGAGTTTCTTGCTGCAAAAACACTATTTTGGCAAATAGAGTGCAATCTCTTAATATGAGGCACTACAAAAACCCTGTTTTTTTAATGTGGCTGTAAGAGGTGGATATGTAATGGACAATTAAGAGGAAGAAAGTCTTGTGGGGAATAAGCTTTTATTGCATTTTGACAGCTGTTCATGTACCATCAAGTTTGTGTATTGTCTGTTGAGTTATCAAGTGTGATCTTAGTGTATTATAGCAATGCTAGTAAGATGCACTAAACCTAGGGAGCATATTTCTGTTATGAAAATGGCTCAGAAACATTGGGTGTAAAATCTAGGTGTTAAACGTGGCTTGGTATCTTGTGCATTTGTGCAAATGGAGCTTTAAGCAGAATGCATCAGCTCTGGTGCTCTGGTGTTTCTGTAACAGCAGTAACAGGTTCTGTTTGCTTTGTGTTTGTGTGAGTGGCTGAAGAAAACAGCTGCCAGTAAAACTGGGTTTTCTAAGATGAAATAACTTTTTCTGCTATAGAAATGTAATTTTGGAATAATATCTTTATTGGGTTATTCCATTTTATTCTGTAAATGAGAACAGGGTTTGGTACACAGAGTAGGAGAATACTGCATTTGACGTTCACAGTAACGTCAGTCTGCTATTTTTGTAGTTTTAAAAATATACTTTCAATTGATGGGAAGATCCTTAATTTTTCAAATTAATAATCTAGAAGTTGTAGTATCTGAGAAGTGCCTTTTTGCTTTAGCCAAGCAAAAGTGTGGGTTGGGTATATTTTTTCCCCCTTCAAAAGGCAACTATAGAGCTCTGCTGTGTCTAGAATTTCTGTCATGACACACAGCTTGGGTGGTTTTTGTAGATGGCCGTGGGGTGTAGCCTCTCTGGGTTAGCTGGAAATGAGAATCCCACAGTGTTGCTTCTGTGTGGAAAGTGGATTGTAAAGCGAACTCCCCTGCAGCCCAGCACAGCAGCTCTTTCCACAAGAGCACTGTGACCAGGATCATCAGATGGTGGCCCAGCCATTGAACCTTGCAATAAAGACAGGATGTAAATGAGGAAGAAACACCTGGTGAAAAAAAGAAAGAGTGAACATGAAGTTTAAATGTCATTTACTGTGAGAACATTAAATGTTCTCACTTTAGACCTGCAATTGAGAAATATTGTTCAATTTATTCTGTAGTTTCTCTACAAGCACAGATGCTTAACTTGCATTAATTTTCACCCTGTGAATCTACATTAAACATTTTTCCAAGTGATTCACGTTTGATAATTGTTTAGCCATAGAGTTAGAACAATTACAAATCATATATTTTTAACTCTAGGAATTTTTTTTTTTTTTTGCTTTCTACTGTTGGTGTCAGATTACTTTAAGTTCTGCTATTTTGTTTCAGCTGGCTAGCATCAACATTTTCTACTAGGAACTGATAATTTCCAGATAAGACAAACAAAAGTGATGGCTGCTGTTTTTATGGAAGTTGTTTTGGTTTTGGTTTTTTGCCACAGGTGGTAATAGTCGGAAGCTTGGAATGTATGGATACAGCCTGCACTAGGTGGCAGTGTAAAATATGAAGAAGCCTAAAAACATTTGGAATTCTTTATGAAGCCAATAGAAGCTGCCACATTTATGGCATTTGTAGATAAGAGTATTTTTACTGCGTAGTCTCCTCTTAGGTATGAGGTCACTCATTTTTAATGGTTTTAATTTTTCTTGACTTTACCTTGTTTGAGTCAGGGTGTATGTTTGGGCACTTACTGTAAGATAGCTGGTATATCAAAAATTCAGTCTACACTTTTATTGTGGTTAGCTGGCTTGTGTTTGTAGTTAATTATTTGCTAGGAAAACCACACATTGTTGAAAATGTTATGTGAGATGTACGTTTTTAACTGTAGGACAGAAGCTGTCAACTGCTGAAACAATGATGGGTGAGACTTCATTTTAACATTTTATAGCTGTATTATAGCCATTTACAATTTATCTAGGATGATCTGGTATGCATATATTGCGTGTACTGTTGGAGTTCACTGTCTTTCACTTAGAGAATGTGTGTGTGTGTGAACTTACATATATATATATATACACACCCCACCCCCAGTTGCTGTGGATATAAGTCTTTTAAAAAAATGGTAGGATGTGTGAGTCTTAAAAAGCTCAAATGCATCTTAATGTTCTTCAAGCATTGCAAGGGACCTTAAGTGACAGTGGGAGTTAGGACAGTTGTCTGTGAGTAAAGTACATCCTTTGTTAGTAAAGTTTGGAGTCCTTTCAAAGTTTTCCTTCAGCTATGTGTGTTGATATAAAAATTCTGATTGCGGGGAGAAAATAACATTTACAGAAACCTTTACATCAGCTTCTGTGCCATCAAGATGCAGTAGCCTAGAGACAGATTTCCCTACTAAAGCATAAAAAGCAAGAGGGATCAGAGGACCCAGCCTGTTAAGGTTGTGTGCAGAGTTCCTGAGCTGCTTTGTTATGTATTTGCAAGTGAAATGAGAAAGCAGTTTGATGTAACACCGTGAAAGCTTTACGTTTTTATAAATTGGATTTTCTCTCTCTGACAAAAATGAAAAGCCTGGTCACAATAGCTTCTTTGGAACTGTGTACTGCAAAAAAGCCAAGCTGTCCACATGCTGAGGTTATTAAATGAGTTTAGGCTGTCAAAATATGCATGGAGATACATTTAGTACCTCGCACTAAAACTGATCAGTAATTAATCTGATGGGAAATGAAGAAGACTGTAGATACATAAGGTCTAAGTCAGGATATGCTGAATATCGTCTGAAGAAGGACCATTTTATAAAATACCAACTTTTGATAATGACTTCTTTTAAGCAGAAGACACAAAAGTACTATGAAGCAGTGGAAGTATTTAGTGAGGAAACACTTCCCTCCTTGCTTTTTGTTCATACTGTTATGCTTTTCACAGGAGAAAATGTTCAGTACCATTGATGTGTCATATCAGTATTTTGAAGATAATGTGAAGGATTTACCAGCAGAAAATGTAGATAGTCAAGTTAACCTGTGCTTGCAGAGTTGCTGAATTTATGTATGGGTCCTGGAGGGCCACTGTAAGTAGAGACCTTCCATGTTCATGTAGTCTTTGGGAAATTCGGCCTTAACTTTTATGATTCATAGTTTCAGCAAAGGAAACCTGGCATAAATTCTCCTTGGCAGATCTGAATCTTAGTTGTTGCTTGAACTCCAACTGTAAATTGGGATACCATGTCTCAGTTTGGATTGTTTTGATTCAGCATTCACAGCTATTTTTGTTTGTTTGTTTTGACTGATATTAATTGAATGGCAAACTGTGGTAATCTTGCAGAAAAGTAAAAGCATGCTAAGCACCAGTTTATCAAAGAAGAAGGCTTGTGGATGCCCACATTAATGTTAATAGGAGTTGTCCTACAATTTGCAGCTTAAGATTGATCTAAAGATGTGTGGGAACCTGACAGTGGAGATCCCTGACAAAAGCAGAATGTGAAAAGTCACTGACTGAGTCACAGGGTGAAAGGAATAGAGACACTGAAGCAGGATTAAATGGTAGCTTATTTTAGACCTGTATAAAAAGTATTCCAGAAATAAACTGTCTGATCCGATGTCCGAAGATCTCACCTCCAACCATGATTATAAGGAAAATGAAATCTTTTGGTCCAGTTTGGGCTGTGTTTTATCACCCATGGGTGAAAACTGAAGCAATTACTGATGCTGATCTGGGAAGCAAAGTGGTGAACCCCAGCTTAAGCAAAGCAAACAGTCTCCAGAGATTCTGGGGAAAAGTCACTTCTTACCTGAGCAGTGGGGACAAAAGGAAGTCAACCCATCTGGAATTCTCACTTGTTTTTTCCACTAGAACCAAACCTTGGAGCCTTCTTCCAGGTGGTAGCATTTGTTGGCTACCGTATTTAAATAAATCTGATATTTCACTAGAAAACATGCTACAATTGTTTCCATGTTACTCTGAGAAGATGCATTTATAACAATTATTTTAAACACCTATATCAGTACTTGGCCTACTTGTTGAACAGCTTGTTAATGAGGTGCCTGAGAGTTATCTGTGAATATTTATTAAGATTTATATCAAGAGTAAAATGTAGAAAAACTGTACTCTTTTTCAAAAGAAAAATGATGATTACTCATTTTCAGTGCTCTGAAATTACCTTAACAATCAATTTTGGTATGTTAAAATAATTACATGCTTCTGATTTTTACCTGAAGCAGAGATCTGATGTTTATGGCTTCTCTTTGTTTTTTGGGGCTTTTTTTTTACCCTTTTAGAAAAAGAAGAGCTACCTTTATCCTCATTAACTTTTTCAGATGGGATGGTAGGGGGGAGGGCCAAAACACTGTAAAACATAAACATAAAACATTTTGCCTATTTTAAATAAAATAGTGATGAAGATCTAGCCCATGTCTGTGGGAATTTTTCTTGGCAGATGCTTCCTAAGTTCTGAAAAACATCAGCTTTGAGAATCTATTTTTGTGTTCTGGCAGAGCAGTGTCTCCCACTAAAGTTTGAAGGTTAAGGTAGAAATACTTTTTTGGAAATTGAACTATGAAGTGCAAGAAGATATATTTTTAAGCAATTTTAAGAGACAATACCAGCCTGTCAGTTTTGACCCTAGTTTTTCATTTCTGTATTTGGAACAGTGTTGCAGCTTTACACCCAGATGATTTGTTAGTTCTGCGGTAGTAAATAATTCAAAAGAGTCTTTGTTGTGTAGTCAGCAATGCCACACATCTCTCACCTCCCCTAAGTGATGGGAGCAGATTCTGACCCCATTTGCAGTGCTGTAGGTTTGCTGCAGCTCAAGGAAGCACTTTGCAGCATCTTGGCTTTTGGGTTTTGTTTTCTAAAAATAAATAAAATCTTAATTTAAAAATGAAATTTTAAAACTTAGCAGTAACTTAGCCTCTCATATGTTGATTCTGAAAATGCACAGGAGGGACAAGAGGGTAAGAGGAACCCAGGTGTGCTGGTATTTTGTCAGGAAGTGTACTCCTCATCCTGGAAACACACATTGGGCTGAGGGTCAGACTGGAATTTTGAATTCTTGAACAGGCAAAGTAAGATATGCCTCTCTTGAATGGCAGTGGGGAACTGGAGGAGAGCTGGTGTCTGCAGAGCAGGGCACCTCTGGGAAGCCATAAAAACATTGGGGCTGATAGAAATTTGCCTACCACCTGGGGAAAAAAAGGAGTATGCCATAACCAGTCTCAGTGCTGCAGCTTTCCTGAATCTTTAACAATGAAGATAAGTCTTTGTGTGCTTGGCTATTTTCCATCTTACCTAAAAGTTTGTTTTGTTCCTGTTTGTGTTTAGAGAATTTCTATGGCTGTGAGGAGATCAGCTGGCTGCCTCCTTAGACTACAGTAATTTCTATTCTTACATACCATTGAGTAATCTGTTTTTTTTTTTTTTTTTTTTTTAATAAAAGGTGCGTGTAGTTGTTTTTTTGGAATTTAATGAGAAGTGTTTGTTAGTGTCAAAAACTTGTAAAGTCTCTGGCATACTACAGCCACTTGCCCACTTGTCAGCAATACTGGATTTTCCTTTTTCTTCATCCATGGTTATCTTTCAGCTTGTTCTATTTCTGTCCAGATAGTGATGCTCCCATTCTAGCCCAGTGAAGGATATTCATAGCTTTCAGACCTAGTTCTTGTCACAGCCAGACCTCTAACAAAATCAGACAGTGCTGAGGTGGGAGGTGCATGGAACTTGCCATGCTCTTCTCAGTAGAATTTTCTGCATTTGACAGGTGATGCAACCAAACAAATAAACAAAGTTCAGATCCTGTCATGTCTGTAGGCAGCAGGTGTTTGTACAGGTCGTGGACTGCAGTGGCTCAGGTAACTGAAAAAAATAAAATAATTTATATTGTCTTTAAAATAGACACTGCCTTAATCCATCAGTTTAGAAGATGTCATATGTGAAGGAGGGGGCAGTGTAAGTAAGTTCATAAGACTGAACAGAGAAAGACAGATGATTCTTCTTGTCTGCTGTGCCACATTAAAAAAAAAATAAAGGAGGAAAAAAAGCCTTAAAAGAATTACCAGGCAATGTGGAGATAATTAAACCATCAGGCACAGGGAATTTCACGGCCATTGTGAGTAAACAACTCTGGCTGCTCCAGGCAAGGGACCAACTTAATTAAAAACAATGACCAAAAAAAAAAAAAAAAGGCCCAACCCAAAATTCTAATTTAGTTAACCCATTTACCAGAGAAAAATACTGGAAGCCCATTAGCTTTTCTACAGAAACTAGCACTTTGTCTATAAATGCAACATTTTAGAAACTTTCTAAATTATCTCTGGTTTTGCTTTAAAAATGTATGAACAGCATGGGGCCCAAAATTTGTGGGTTTAAAGTATATTTTATGCCAATTTTCTGATAATGTTTTGTCATCATGAAGTATTTAATTTTTCATTTCTAAGTAAGGGGAAAGCTGAGATGTGTAGCAAGAACTGTGTTTTATTCTGTTGGAATACCCTTAGGGCAGAGAGAAGGACACGGAGGAAGACAACAATACCCTGGGCAGCACCCAGAGCACCGTGGGCAGCAGGTCAAGGGAAGGGATTCTGCCACTCTGTTCTGCTCTGGTGACACTCTGCCTGCTGTGCTGCATCAGCTCTGGGGTCTCAGCAAGAGAAGAATGTGGACCTGTAGGAACAAGTCCAGTGGCCACAAAGATGATCAGAGCACCTGTCCTGTGAAGACGGGCTGAGAAAAGTGGGGTTGGTTAGCCTGGAGAAGAAAGGCTTCCAGGGAGACCTTTACAGCAACCTGGAGGTGCTGCAAGAGAAATGGAGAGGGACCCTTGGGGCACAGAGTGGCAGGACAAGGGGTAATGAGTTAACACTGAAAGTGAGCAAGTGTAGATTAGATATAAGGTAAAAATTCTTTACTGTGAGGGTGGTGAGATGCTGGAATAGGTTGTCCAGAAAATGTGTGGATGCCCCATCCCTGGCAGTTTTCAAGGCCAGATTGCATGGGACTTTGAGCCACTTGGTGTAAAGGAAGGTATTCCTCCCCATGGCAGGGGTGTTGGAAGGAGATGATCTTTTAGAGAACTTCTAACCCAAACCTTTCTGTGATTCTGTGGCAATGAAGCAAACTCTGTTTGCACAGGTTATTCAGCCTGTGGTTGCATGGGTGCTGTCCTGGCCTGCAAGCCTTGCCTTTTCTGTTTGTAACTGAGCCATTGTTACGGCATCACCAGCTTAACATCTCATTAGCACATGGGAAGCATAGGGAGATAGAAATTTCTTGGCTGGGTTGCCCAGGGAAGCATTTAATCGCTCAAGTAAAGATTGGTGTTTGTGTGAGCTTGAGGCTGTGTTGTACCTTGAGCTGCCAAATCTAAAACTTTAGAATCGATGTCAACCTAAAAATTCAGAATGAATCAATATAATACTTTCAACCTTCAGTTTTTAAAAACATTTTTATTTGTACTTGGTATGCTAAATTGTTACAGAATATAGTATTTGAAAATAACAGCATTACTTCATAAATTACTGCTATTCTTACTGGCCTATGTAAGTGCATTAGTCACATTACTGAAGTTGGAGTGGGGGGGGAATGCCTAGAACTGAGTGCTCTTGTATAAATGGACATATATAAAATTGTGCCAAAAGGGCAGCAAGGGAGAAAACAGGTGGTGGCCAGAGGTACCTGCCAAACCAAAAGGCAGAAGTAGGTATTCTTATAGAAGCTTCTGCTGCTATGTTTATAAAGAATGAACACTTTTCCTGTTGCATCCAGTTGAACTACCTTGTGCCTCTCTGACATTGGTTTGGAAATATTTTGAGTCAGAGTCCCCAGTCTAGCTCAGTGGGACAGTAATAGCAACTGAACTCAGCTTAAAATTCATATTATTACAGGGCATAGTTCTTTGACAGTTTTTGCAAGTAATTTTCCAATCTTACTTTTCGTTGTGGATTTAATATTTAACGTGTGAGGATTCTTAATGTTAAGAGTAACATTAAAGAATATTAATATTTAATTCCATGTCATAAGAAATAGCTTATAGTCATTTTTCCAGATGAAATAGGTAAGATATCTCTCATAGTTCCTTTGGAAATTTGGTGCTTCTTAATCACTCTTTGCTTAAGGGATAAGGTATAAAATCTTCCCTTGTATGTGACTGCCAGAAGTTAGATTACATTGGAACTAAATAAACACTGAGTGGGAAGAATTTAGATTAACATCCATATTTCTAGATTTTGAAATTACCTTAATCTGGAAAAACAAAGCTTAAAAGTTGTCATCTATGTCAGCACTATGTTAAGCTCTGCGTTGGCACAGTTCTTACTTCTGTGCTGCTCTGAGCTGGAACTTGGTGTTTTGCAGCTCTATTTCTCATTCATGGAAGTAGGACATAGTGGAAGAGCTGTCTCCTTGGATGTGTGCTCTGAATTTCACTCTGCAGGGCAGTTTGCTGGTCAGAGTTGGTGACTTCACTGGAACAGAAGGTTCAGATCAGTTCAAGAAATTAACCTCAGTTAAGGTCTTCAGTATTAAACCTACATCATTATTAAAACCAGAACACATTGGTGGTTTTATTAAAAGTCTTGCGTTGAGTTATGGTTTGAATTTGAATTCTTCCTTTGAAGAATTTTTGGCAAGATTTCTCTGTCCCTGAGTGCAGAGGCACTTTTGTGTGCTGGTAACTGCTCACCAGCCCAGTTTCCTATTCTTCAGCTTATTTATAGTACCCTATCATTAAGAATTACTTAATGATCTGGTTAGGACTATGTATTGCCTACATAGAAGAAATATTTCTTAGTCTTCATTCTTGTAGTGGTGGTTTTCTGCCTCAATCTAAAATGTAGTGTTATTCTTCACACTGAATGCAGGAGGTTTAATTACTTTCTTTGCAAATAAAAAGTATGGCATTTCTGTCTGAAATAAGGTTGTTGTTGTTTGTTGTTGTTTGTTTGCGTTTTTGTTTGTTTTGTTTTTTAAATAGTGGGATAGATTAAACTATTTAAGAGTGTTTTAGGGAATGTTTGCCTCAAACATGGTAAGATGCTGAGAAACTGGGAAAGATTTGGTAACAGAATGGTTTTGCTAGAGAATGCTGATGTTGGAAATGGTGGAAATTAGTTTTGTGGGAAGAAAGACTAGGTAGTTCCTGTAATGACAGCCAGGGATAATTGAAGTAAGAGGTAGGTATGAGGGATTAGGATGAGAATATTTTATAAGGATTAGAAGGATGGTCACTGAAGGTGATGTGACAGTCTCTTGGTTCATTTTGCTGTCTACATGGATTTCTTCCTCAGTTTTTGAGGCTTTTCTGTTAACAAGTTCTATTAATTCAACAGTGAGGTAAAGAGAATGAAAGCTTGAAGTGTAGTTGTGTGTGTTGTTTTAGGCTGAGGAAATAAAATAAAAAGTAACAAAGTTTATCTAAACTCTTTCGTTGTATGTCTCCTCTGGGTAGTGAAAAGAGGGCAGCTACAAGTACATCAACTGCACAAACCTTTGGGCAATTTGAGAAAATCTTAGACCAGAAAAATGAGAAATGACAGAAATGCTGGGAGAACAAGGGAAAAGGTGCCAGTTCTGTATTTCCCCTAGTTTCAACCTTTGTTTTCCTTTATAAAATTTAAGTGTAACTTATTCAGGGCATGACTGAACTATTGTCTTTTTTCTTTTTGTTTGTTTTTTAAAGAAAAGCACAAGCAAAACCTCATCAGTTGAATCTCAAAAGTAGTCCATTGTTTTTGAATAACATTTCTGTGCCTGTGTGGAAATGAATTTCAAATATAAAGTAAAACATTTTAAAATTATGACGTAGTTTATCAATAAAATGCAATTTATATTGGGTAGCCTACAAATTAGTTGCATGGCTATCAAAAATCCTGTGCAAGTCATAGTCAAAAAATTAATTAAAAAATCCAGTCACTCTTTTCCATGTGATTGTAATTTTTCATCTAACACAGGAATAAATAACCTTAATTAAGCAATGTGACAGAAAGACAGGCAGAAGAGCATACAAAGCCTGCCAGGTGGTATTGAGTTCCACTACATGAAAGAGAAGAATGATGAATATTCTGTAATCAGTTGGTGCAAGACAACAGTGTTTATTCTGCTTGTCATCCAATAAAGTTTCCTGAATGCTGTCACTGAAACACCTAACTTAGTAACGACAACAAAAGTCATGTTGTTCCCAAGTGCTGTGCTGAGCTGGAGCCTGTGCCCATCTGGCAGCAGTCACTGCTGGATTGGTGTTCTTCACCCCTCAGACCCCACCAAGGAAGGGGGCAGAATTGGTGCTCTGGGGTTGAGTCCTCTGATGACATAGAAAGAGGCAAATTGTACTTCTCTAGCCAATGATCAGAACATACTGTTCTATTAGTCAGAACATACTGTTGTATTTCTTTAACCACTTTTATTTAGCTTTCTTCCTTTAGTTTAATATGTAAATTGCTAGACAAAGATATCAATTGTTTTCTCAGCATCCATGGAAACGTAATAAAATGGCAGAGAAGGCAGCTGTCAGTGGGAGCTGTGCTCATTTAATAACTGTGAAATTTGACCTCAAGCTAGGCCTCCTTGTATTTCCTTTCCTATGGATAAGGGATTTGATGGAAGTATTTTGGTATGATAGCATTTCAAAATTTTGACATGTATTTAAATAGATACAGACTGCCTGCTTGAATCTGTACTTAGCCTTTCACTTAACCCGAAGACTTTCAAATGAAAACAAAACAAATGAACAAAGGATTTTCTAAAATCATATTGAGTGATGCCTGCCCTGTGAGGAAAACAGCAAAGCAGCTGCCAGACAGTATCAGACCTAGAAAGAGACAGCCTGAGCTCTGGCCAGGTACAGCAGAGAGTTGTAGTAAAACGTGGTAACTGCTAAGCAGGTACTATGAGGTAAACTATCTTTTTCTTTTTTTGTTTTTGTATTTCAAGTGCTCTGCTGTAAACAGACAGCATAAATGTTACTGATACGTCTTAAGATGTATGAAATGTCCTAGAACAATGTCCCCAGCCTCTGGTACATGGCAGCTGGTGGCACAGCTGTCTTCTGTGCCAAGTTGGCCTGGCACTGCTGCAGCCAGGCTGGGTTACTGTGAGACCTGAGAGATGTTTTGTCTGCAGGGCTCTTTTTCTCCTTGCTAAATACATGTCCCATTCCTGATCATCCTCTCTGCAGTGCAAGACCAGAAGTACACTACTGGATTTTGGGACAGTGGAAGATGAAGCTGTTATGTTTCTCCCTTCAGGCTCAATTGGCATTGCTCTAATTTATGTCAGTTTTGAGCTGATGCCTCAATCTCCGTGCTGTTCAGATTAGTCCAAGCATAAGGTGCTTTGGGTAAATTGCTTCTCTCATGCTCAGATTGGCTTCCAGCACCTCTCTCCCTGGGGTAAATGTATGACCATTTTATTGCTGAGATGATAATTTAAATTACTACCAGACACATTATGGATCCTTTTAAGGATTAGCCCAGAACAGAGAAGCGAAATACTTAATTTTGATACCACTCCCCTCCTTCTCTCTTCTCTTTGAAATGGTTCCAAACACTGTGCAACCAGGTATTTGAACTATACACTGGTACATGCCAGTTCTCCTGTTGCTGGATTATTTTCTTTATCTTTACCATATTTGGGGTAGAATGCAGCAGCCATGTAACAGAACTACATAGCCACCATTAAGGACAAAGAGAACAGTATCTGTCTGAAACTGCACAGGAAATCCTAGGTATGTATCTGGGAGTTAGGTTTTATCCAGGATGCCATAATTAATGCCCTTAGTGGAAGGCAAGTCTCCATTGCTTACATACCAGCTGTCTTACGTGTTCATCCCAGTGTCAGAGGGTGCTGTGGCCCTATAAAACCAGCAGGTTTTCACCTTTGTTTTTGAGCTGTAGGTACCCAGAAGTCCTTTCTATCTTGTCATAGTGATGAGCTCCAGGAAAACTTTTGGTCTGTTTGTGTTGTGTGTGTTTGATCTCCTTACTTCTGAGAATAAATAATACACTATCCAATACACTCCTCAGATTTTGCTGCAGCAGTGGACAAAATATTTAACTCAGAATTGTAGTTGTAAATATTTTTTCAAATGTGTGTGAAATGGTTGCTCATCTCGACATCAATATTCAGAATGTTAATTCAGCTAGAAAATTTTCTCAGAATTAAACATCCACTTTTTCTTCAGATAGTATTTTAAAATGAAATTTGGCCGATTCCTCACAGTGTTTTTTGTGTCCTCCATCAATACTACTTTAGTATGAGATTTTTTTTCTGAAGAAAATTTCATGAAGTTGATCAGTTGTTACTTTCTGCTCCTTCATCCATTCAGCTTAGCTTGATTTTTGTTGGTAGCAGCAGTGGAGTGTAAGGAGTAGAAAAATGAAATACTGGTGCTGCCTGTCTCTTTACCAGAAATGTTTGTTAGTTAGCTACTCCATTCTTCACATCCTTCCAGTCAGGACAACCTGTACAGAAATGGCTTTCTTCATCAAAGTTAGAGAACATACCACTCAGAGTACCATTTTCATTCTGGAAATGGAAAATCACTTTCCTTCTGGGAGGCACAAACATTCAGGCACACTAATGTTTTTGCAACTTTAAAACCACCACACAACTCCTTAGGAAAATGAATAAATCAAGCTGTCAAGCCTATAATCTGTGTCCAGGAGTCTGAGTCTTCTAAGGCTCAACATGTAGGACCAGAATTTTGTCCCTTTGAGATGAAAGTCCTGTGAGTAAGCAGAGGTCCCTATTTCACAATTCATTAAGTAAATCATTGCCCTTTCTGATATGTCTGAAATGTTTACTCTGCATGTATAATATGCATTGGCTGATTGAATGTGAAGACTCAGATAGGATTTGAGTTTTTTCTTTCTTTTCCTAGTTAATTGAATGTTTGTGGCAGAGAATTAGGGTGTAAGAGAAGCAAAAAGTGAAGCTGTGCAGTCATTGATAGAGTGAGCAGTCATTGAAAGGAAAAGCATTTGCAGGACTCCAGCACTAACATCCATCTATCTGTGATTTCCAGGCCTGTTTTATTTACCAAGGTTTGTAGGAATACAGAGGCACCTTGTAAAGAGCTCTCTGAGGAATGATTTATTTTGTTGCCAACAGGATGACACCAGTCTATAGTTAGCCATGTCTAGTCTGTAATCAGACTCAGTGGGGCAGATTAGGTGCTCTCTTAAAGTGAACATGGCTGGAGAAAATTGGCAGCAGAAAACAACACAGATACTGCAGCAGCTGGACTTAGATAATCAGTACTCCAGGAGGCTGGAGAAATTTGTTTTTGAATGCTTTGCTAAAATTTTAGGTTAAGAAACAAGACTGTGCCATTCTCTAGACATAGCACCAAGTCCCTACAGATTGTAGGAAATTGTTTATTTGAGTACATTCATCTACTTGATTATGTATTTTTTGTATTTGTTTAATGGTGGTGATCTGCTATGCTATTGCAAGAACTAATCCCATCAGGAGCAGTCTTGCAAGTATGGAAAACTATAACCTTCAGGGATTATGATTCATCTGTGTTTAAAAGGAACATACTGATATTAAATCCAAGTTATATTACTGAGTATCCTGAGATCCCTGTCTTTGTACAGCAGAATGGGAAGCAAGAGTAGAAGGCAGATGACGAGCTTTGCTGTGTATTGCAGAAGTTGCTGTGGAAGTTACTCTCCCTGACTGGGTTGTTGTGGTGTTAGTGCTGGACAGCAGAAACAAATGATGTTCTGGCTATTACCAGTCCCAGCCAGGTGTTCTAGTTTGTGTTGATACCGGTGCTCATTTGTGTTGAACAACAGGTGTTGAGAATTAATTTTTTGGTTTGTTTTTTTTTTGTTTGTTTGTGGTTTTTGTTTGTTTGTTTGTTGGTTTTGTTTGTTTGTTTGTTTTTGTTGTTGTTGTTTTGGTCCCCTTGCTGTGGGGGTGGTGCCTTCCCCAAGGAGGGGGAGTGGCAACCAGAAGTAAAGCATTTTCAGACTGTTACTGCTAGATTCAGTGCTGTCTGTTTGAGAGGGAGAGAGTAGGATTTGTAGAAAATTGAACATTTCAGGGAAGAGAGGAGAAATTCAGAAGGAATCAAGCTGAGTTTCTTGAAGACAGTGCCTTGATACACTGAGCTCAGGTAAGGTGGTTGGTTGTAATTGTTTTTCCTTTAGAAGTAATTCTTGGCAATTATGCGGTATGTATGTATGTATTGTTTTTGTTTCTGTGCTTAGCCTGGTCCTGGCTCACAAAGGTATCTGAAAGCTCTTTGATTTTATAGAGTAAGCATTGGAATATAGGCTATATGTTGCATGTAGTAGCCCAAAGAAAATTACGATAAATGTGCTCACCTATTACGTGAAAAATCTGCTCCTTAGGCTGAAGCTAGCCCTAAAGAGACTGTTAATAATGTTAATGTTAGTTCTTCATTGAAATAAAGCCTTTGGAAATAACTGTATGTTCCCACTGCAGCATTATGCCAGATTTATTTGTTAGATGTTTTGGTAACACAGTGCTTGGTAGCTTGGAGTTTGCCTTATGCTGTGTTCTTTTTCTTCTTTTTTTGCATAAAACATGGAGCCCAACAAGAGTGAACCCCACAATATGCAGGTTTTGGTCCTAACTACATCTACAGAGATTTGCTGTGTAAGAAATCTTGAGCTATCTTCAGCTTCTTCATGAATTTCATAAGTTAGAAATGATAGATTTGCATTTTAGTAAATAAAATTTGCATTATATCTGTTCTTTTATTTGTCCTAGCAACTCTTTAGTTTGGTGTCCCTGTGAGAGCACTGAATTGATATTTTCTTATATATTATTTTGGGAGTAGCTTGTCTTTTGCTTTTCCTCTTCAGTAGCAGAACTTGATGCCTCAGTATTTCCTGTCCTCTGAGGGTATACCATTCTCTTATCCTCTAGAGGCTCCTGTAGAAATTGCTGCAATACATCAGAAACCTGCTAATGTGATTAGTAAGTTGAAAAGTTTTACCGAATTTCCTTATTAATTTCCATTTAAGAATGCACATCTAGACTCCCTCTTGTTTCTATTTGGCCCAGGGGCCTTTTGCAGTTGAATAGGCTGTTCAGTGTTTTTTAAAATTTGTAAAAGTCATAATAAGCAAGTTGTGCATTGTTACAATTGGTTCCTAGTGAATCTGAAAAAAAACAGATGCAGTCAGGCACACTGAGAGTTACCTGCTGTCTGATCCCAGGCTAAACCCAGAATGATTTCCTCAGTCATTTACCTAATGCTATCTTGAAGTCCTATCAGTGGGCTGGTCTCTTTATCCTAGATGGATTAGTTTAGGTATCACTTGTGTTTATACATCCCACTTATCTTTTATATGATCAATCCTACTTCAGGTTTATAGTAAGCAGTTTTCCCTTTAATCCCATCAATTCATGCATGCAGCTTCTTTACAGGCTAGCATTAATTTTCTTGTACCTGCATAATGTGTAGGTTGAACTTCCATCTTTTTATCATATTTATGAAATACGGGTTGCCAAGTTTGTCTTCAGAGTAATCTCAAAGTTGCAGCTGGGTTAAAAAAAGGTGCTTGAATATTAAAGTAAAGGAATAAATAATAAAGAAAAGATAGTCAAAGACAGTCCAGAAGTCTGCTGATCTGTGTATTATAAATATAGCCAGTATGTGGGGTATCAGGCTGGATTAAAAATGACAAGAAGTAGGATTGATAGTAAGGAGATGTATGAGTGTGTGTATGATCAGGTGGATGTGGTAAGTCTGAGGCTCTGTCATTTGCTGAAAAATAATCTAGAAACTAATTGTAAATTGCTAATAGGATTATTATTTTGGCTTTTACAAAAGTGTAGCATGCATCAAACCTGCTCTTCTCGTTTTCCTGGATGTGTCAGAGTATGTGTTATAGGCAAGTTACTCAGACTTTGCCAGGGTGAAGCAGCTTACACTGTGCCTGAAATTAAATAGCTGCTAGAAAAGGGAGGTTGAGTACACAAGAAACAGGGTTAGGCTAATGTTTGCAGGAGGGCTGGACTTCCTTGAAGGAGTCAGTTGGCCATGAAATGCCCTGGGATGAGTGTTGCGTGCTTTTAGGAGATGTGGTAGAAGCTGTGTTCCCTCTTGTGTTTGTAGCAGTTACTGCATTTCTGTACTGCTCACAAGAGAAATGGGGACAGTTGCATTTCGAATATGAGGATGTCTGGCCTTTCTGGTTTTCTTCTGTAAAATTGGTGAAGTTGTGCTCTGTGATTCGATGGATAGCTCTTAGGTGCTGTGATATAGATGGAGATAATCAACATTGGCATTTTTAATACTTCAAAAGATACCCTTGTAACTTTCAGTTAGGGTCTTATGTTTCTGTGATTCTGTCTGAACTGAGAGAACAGGCTTAATATTTCCAATAGCCCAGTTCAAAGCTTTTTAAAAAGGTATCTGTATGTATTAAGCTTTCTGGCAAAAATATGAGGCTTAGTCTGGTATAATGCTAAAGTAATTCTGTCCATAAACTTTGGCTTCTGTACAAAAGTACATTTGGTTTTGAATTCATGTGGTGTTTTGATAGTGTTCCTGTTTGCGTCTTCTCTGTAGAGAAAGTCAAGTGCTGATAAAAACAAACTTATATGGTTGTGTGCAACTGCTACTTTACTTGCCCTCCCCCCTTTTTTAGCCTGATACAGTAGTAGAAAGAAGCAAAGTATACCAGCTACTGCTTCGTCTCTTTTCCGTGATGAATAGGGTAAGGTGTTCAATGGAAAAGAGAAAGATGCTGTGTTTCTTTAAGAGTCAAACAATATTATTACAAGCTAGGTTACTAAGATTGAGAGAACGTGTAAAATGAGTAACAAAATATTTGTAGTTACTTAAGTATGTGTGAATGACATTTGTGCTTAACAGTGAAAATGTGAAGACCAAACACCCTCAGAAAATGTGTTAAAAAAGATTTGTTGTTCTTATAGAAGGAAGTACATAATTTCATAATTATGCCAAATAGAATTAGTGTTCCATCATAACTTTCTGAAGTCTAAGTCTAGCCTGTTGTAAATAGTTTAATCACAAAGGAATTTAAGCGTTACCTGGCCTATTTAGAAACCTTTCTTAAGGATTCATAACAGAGTTGTTATATTAACTTTTTCTGGTCCATGACATGAGAAACTGCAGCTCTTTGTCTTTGCTTCTATTCTGTGTGTGGTTTTTTTTTTTTTTTTTCATTTCATATGCTCTTTTAAAAAGCAGAGCTTGTTTCTCTATCAGTATCTCCCAGTGACAGGGATAGTGCTATCTACTGTTTCTTATTCTAAATGACTTCTGACTTCATTTTACAGTTGTAGAGGATGGAAATACTGATTTGTGGCTGCTGCTTTCATGTTTTGTCATGATATTCTTTATTGTTGCTTAAGAAAAGTGAAAAGCACCATTTGAGATTCAGAGCTTTCTTTCTATGGTAGTACCCTTAAGTTTTATCAGCTGAGACTGCATTGCTTTGCTTTGAGGAGAGAGCAAGTGTCACATCCTCTTCTGTGACTTTGAATGTTTACTGCTTTAAATTTCTAGTTAGATATTTGGATTTTTGACTTCTAGAGGAATATGGCTACTAAGTTTTAAGAAGAGAGAATATTCAGAAATCACCCTGTATTTTTCTGTGAGATCCCCCACCCCTGTTACTCATGGTCAGAAAATGAGTCACTAGAAGCTCTGTGTAACGCATGCTGGTGAAGGTGAAAGAAATGTTAAGTTGCACTGGACCTCTTTTTTAATCCTGCTAGCCTATTTTGTTTATTTTGTTGCTTTGTCATGGAGAGACCAAAAGCTTACATACTTGAGGTCACATAAGATTTTGGCATAGTGGTGGAATGTAGAGATAGGCATATGCAAAATTCTAAGTCTACAGATGAGCTGAACAAAATGGTAACTCCCCAGGTAAATCAATATAACCTCTCTATTCAATATCCCAGTGGAAATTTGAGGCACTGAAAAACAAGGCTGAAGAGAAATCTGGCTAATGGAGGGTAATTGCAGGTATATGTTTGTGACTCTGCAGAGAGTTTTGAAGATCAGAGATATTGAAAGTTTCTTTTGGAAGAGTGCAGTGGGGTTGGAGAAGCTGCATGGCACATGTACAGGCTTACTTGGCCTTGTACAGAGCTCTCCCAGGCCTTGGAACAAAGATGTAACAGGATAACAGAGATGTATCACTCGAGACCTTTTCCTACAGAGAGGATTTGAAAATTTTGGCCATTTAAAATGCATTTACTGGAAGAGGAGTCTTTGAAAATATGAGATCAAACTGCAGTCTCCAGAGAAATGGCTCACTGGCATTGAGAATTTATGCTGTTGCTGAAGAACTTGAAATTGAGAAATGTGATAATTTGCATAATGCCTATTTTTTTTTCTTTAAAGTGTACATGAAAAGACACAGAAACCCAAGGATAGCATAGCAGATAAAGCGATGTAACTGTACAGAATAACAGACAATTATTAGAATAAAAGTTAAGTGCAATAACTGTTTCTGAGAATAGCAGTCAGGTATGTAACTACCGGTTATGACTATGCCAGCTTTCAGTGCAGTTAAGATTGTGTATTAGCTCAAGTGCAAGCAAAGCTGAAACACTTTTGTGCAAATACCAAGAACTTGGGGTATAAAATGGAAGAATTTGAATTGCAAAATGTTAGTCTGGATATCACAGCCATAAGGTAATAGCATAGTAGGCATAGCTGAACATGAATATTGAAGGATACGTCCGAAACCTAGAAATAGATGTTATTGAGTGGCACTATAGTACATGACATTATAATGTTATTAGACTGTTGCTGTAACAACTTAGAGGAAATGCTAGTGAAGCAGAAGCCACTTGGGTTGATGTCAATTCAGTGAAAGGTGCTGAGACTTCTGGGGCATTGGTAGATTTCTGCAGTGCTGAATCTGGAAACAAGTAATTGTAGTGGAGTAAAGATCAAAATTGCTGGGCACATTACAAGAGAAACCATCTTTGTGAATTTCAATTGGAGAAAAAGTGCTGCTGATAATGGTAGGTAGGGCCAAGATAGTATTGTTTAAAGATGTAACAGTTCTTTAAATATGAAAATAAATCATGGGACCAAAACCAGGTGAGACTTGTTTTGAGTAATGTAGTTTCAACTCAGACTTGTATATCTTGAGGATTTATATGGGTTTGGTCTTATATGTTTTCCTGACAGATGGGTTCAGGGAAGGATTATGAGGGCTGGAAAGCATTTCCTACAGGTGATGAATGAAGGAATCAAAACAACCCCAAAACTTGGCTTCCTTTATGCCTTCCAGTAACGGAAAAAAGAGGACATACATGTAAGATAAAGGTCATTGTTGGCATAATAATGTGGATAATTTGGACATTAAGACATTTACTTTGAAAATTAAAGAAGGTTCTTGACGTTAAACCAGTCAGCTTCTGGAAAAACATTCCTCTGGGGATATAGAGACAAAGCTTTCTAGGTACTTTTAGGCTTGAGCTAAATAATATGTTGTGGAAAATATTAGATTTTGATGTTACATGTTGTAGTAGGTCTGATAACTCAGAGGGCTCTTTCTGTTTGGTATTTTTTAATGTGGTTGGACTAATCTGTCCCCAGCATGTGATTTCTGGGTTCAATTTGGTTGAAGTCAATTTTTCTTTTTCTTTGCTGAGATAGTCCAGTCTCTACAGGAGTAACTTTGTGTTAAGAGTTTCTTCTGAGAATTACATTCAATTAAGTTGAAATGTCACTGCAATACACACAAAAAAAGTTGCCCTAAACCTTTCATTTCCACATTAAGAGAAAGTACTGAACGTGAAGTTTAAAGGACTTCATGTCTTGAAAACAGACAATGCTGTAGCTGACTGGTTTCTGACCCTTGGTATTTTTTTTTGTGCTTGAAAGGTAATTGTAGGAGCAGTCTTTCGTTCTCACACATTTCAAAAGCAGCAGCACAGTAAAACAAGGTGACAACAATTCCCCTCCTTCACCTGTCACCCTTTGAGGCTTCACACCTCTTCCATCCACCTGCAGAAAGAGTCTGATGTGACTGGTCTTGACACTTGTGCTAATGCCGAGGGAGTTGTCTATGCATCTCCATACAACGTGATTCTTAAAGGAATGTTAGACTCTTCTGCTAGAGCAGAACCAAGGTTGAATCTTTGTGATTTGGTAGAACAGGAGAAATCAGATGATACATCCATAGACTACTTAAATATGGCGAAGTTGGATTTGAGGAAGAAAATAAACAATAAGCAGCTAAATAAAGAAGTTGTATGGGTCTTTGTTACTGCTGAGAGATGGGGAAAAATACTTTAAAACAAAAAATAAATGTTGGACAGAAGTTAAAACTTTGGCCATATTTACTGTGAATGATCAAAGAAAGTGCCAACTTAGTGGCATTTCAAGTAAAATGTCAGTCTTTTATTTATTTATTTTAAAGTTTTATTTGTTTCAAAAAAACTATTTTAAAAATTTATTTAAAATATTATTTTATAAATGCTGGGAAAGGAAGGAGACAGCTAAGTTTGAGAAACTGCACAGTGCCAAGTTTCTCTGGTTGTGTCTTCCAACTAACATATTCCTAATTGCCCAACTGCCTTAAGGAAATCAAGAAATCAGTTTTTGAATAATTTATGATTTTTTTTTTTGGTCACCCTTGTAAAGTGCTAATATGCCATAGTGAATTGAGGAGGGGGTGGATAACCACAACAACCTGCAGTGGATAAAATGAGTGGAATGCTTCTATAAAATACTGTTTGTGGGCACACGTGTGTGCTTGCAGTCTGAAAATTTAAATATGTTCTCAGAAGAATACAAAAGCTACTTACTAGGAGAATTTAAGTTATTTAAACTTTTTTGTCTGAACTCCTTCACAAGTTGCTTTTTGCCATGAAGTAAGATGGATAAAATTGTTTCGGCTAACATCTGAAAATTCAAGAACAGGAGAGGGAAAAATTCCTGACGCCAATGATGTTCTATTTGGGATAAGAGTTTTAACACTCTTATACATCAGTTGCAGAAAGTGTGCCCCTCTCCCAGCTGCAGAAGAGCTGTTGGTCCCCAGAGCCAGCTACCTTAGCTGGGTTTTTTTAGAGAGCTGGAAGGATCTGTGCATGAGTCTTAAAAACTGACTCCCTTCTGACCTGGACCCTGAAGTTTGTGTGCTACCTTTTTACCTCTCTTTTTTCCCTTCTAGGCCTTCTAGCAGCTCCCACAGAGGGCTCTTTCCACAATCCTTCTCCTAAGTTCTCTACTTCATGCTCCCAACAACTCTAATGGCTCTTCCCAGGCCATGCTCAGGTGCTATTTGTTATTGTTATGTCTGTCCCTTATCTCTAAAGTGTGTTGGCATATTCAGTCCTTTCCTTTCTGTCCTGAAACTTTCCTTCTTTTTGTGGTGTCCTCTTTCAGTTGACTCTCTGGTGGCTCTTTTTGCACAAAGTCTGCAGTCTTGAAGCTGACTTTGAGATGTATGTCCTGGAACTGCATTTCTTTAGAAAATGCTTTCTTGAGAAACACTTTCACTTTATAAGTTAGGTAATATTCCTGATTATTCAATATGCAAGAAAGCATTCATTCTGAAAGATTTAGATCTTAAGAGATTCACATCTTTTAATGTATGCAAATGTAGTTAAGATCAAAATAACTCTATGTCTGCAGCGGTGCAGTGCCATTGTAATGGAATGATGCAGTGAGGAGGAGGAGATAGTTCATTATGGTATTATTCAAGTTTATTTTTGTGCTGAATTAATTGTACTGTTATGTAGTCACTCTGTCTGTATGGGTATGTTCATCTCCAGTATCTGGCTCTGTCATTAGTGACGTTGATAATTGCTCCAGTGCTGACTGGGATGGAGTTGAGTCCAGCCACTATTTTGACTTGGAGGGCTTCCTCCTCAGCCTGTGCTTACTGTGTGTGAAGCACCTGTCTATGGGCTGTGAGATCTTACTACTCCATTTTTGCCTACTGCAAACACTTAGAGACTTAGTGATAGCCAGCCTGGTGAGAGAAGCTTGCTCCAAGCTCTGTCCAGGATGACAGGAAAGCAAAGAACACATGTGAGACCAAGGAACAGCCTGTTTGTAACCATCACTGCAGAGCTTTGCAAGCTGAAGTTCTGAGGGATATTCTTCTTTTCAGCCTTTTTAGAGCCAGATCTTTTGGTGCCTTGGGTTTGTTGGTCCCCTTCGAAGCTCTGATTCTCTGCTTCAGGCTGGTTTCCCCGTTAATTCTTGCCCAGAGGGTCTTTTAGAAGATGAGAATCCTTCAAAGCATGTAGGTCTGATTAAAATGTAGGTGATAATCCCTCAGCTAGATGTTGAGCAGCTATTCTAGGCTGGGCAATCAGATGCAATTTTACTATGGATGAAAAAGAGGCTGTTGCCAACCATTCACATCCTGAGGCAAGCTCAGTTTCTGTGTCAAGAGACTTGGCTTGTACTACTGTGCACCTTCAGTTTTCATCACAGAAACATTCAGCCCTGGACTGCCTCTAGTAAAAAACATAGTTCTGTTTCATGTTTAATATAAAGCCATTCATTTAATTCAGACATACCTGTTCTGTAATAATTGCATCATACCACTGCAGTCATGGCCTTTTTACCCAAGCAAATCTGTACCTGAGGAGCGTGAATATCTTATGAAACCAACTCTTGGATTTTGCTTATAGTGTGTAACGGTGATAACCTTATATTTATTAAGTTATTGTTGTGAGTTTTTTTTCTTTGCATGGGGGTTTAATCTGCAAAACATGTATTTTTAGCAGGTTTTATGTTGCTGGGCTATTTATCAGTTTTAATGTCTTAGACTACATTTAAAAACAAATAAATAAAGCATTTGCCCATGATCCTTTTAGTTGAAGAGAACAGGGTGCAATACAGAGTAGATAACTGTATGCAGAAATCCAGCTAAGTGTTTGGCTCTATTGCCTAATTAATAACTTACTTAAGATATAACTTAATTTTCAGGATTATTTGTATTTTCTCACTGCTTCTAGATAGTGAAAAGCTGCATATTGGTGAAAACAGGTAGTGTAGCAATGGATGTGCATGAATAAGAAATTTAGGTTTATTTGAGTGAAGTGTTAGACTTCCCAAGTTGCCTGTCTGCATGGAAAGGTGTTAGGTTTTGACTCCCAACAGATGATGTCTGTGTTGCTTACAGGTTGGATTAGCAAGGAATTCTGCAGCCACAAAACCAGCAGACACATAGGTTGCTCTGGAGAGCTTTAGTATACGCATGTATGCAGTTTGAGCTGTCCTAATCTTAATTGGAACAGGTATTTGGGGAGAGTTTGATCACCTTCTGGATTGTCCTTTGACCTGGCATTCAAGTTGTGGTTAAAGGTATCACCTTCTGGTTTCTTCTAAACTGTTTTTAACTTTGGGTGAATTCAGAGATATAGCAGAAGTGTGGTTTAAAAATATTGTGAAGTTTGTTACTCTGCTTGATATGTCTTCTTTATCCTTTAAAATACATAAACTCTATTCTTATCTTCTAATAGAGGATCTATTGTTCAATTTAAGGCAAATGGTCAATGAATGACTTGTTATTGCTGTCACATAAAGCAGCAAGATTTTTAGTAGTCTTCATGATTCATGAGCTTTGCTCTTTTTCTCTGTATCTATTTTGCATCTGTTCCTGAATATTCACTTCCCCAGATGAAATAGTAATTTCTTTGTAACTGAGACTTCTCTTTTGTACAGAAATTGAATTGTTATTATTGAGACACAGGTAAAATGACTTACTGTTCTTTCTTAGCATATCAGCACCAAGTCAGCATTTCCTAGATTTATTTGTTCAACAAATGTGTTCTCAACAGTGGTACTCTCTTTTTAATTAGAAATGTAGGCAGCCAGATAGTTGTGAACTTCGAGGAGCAGTATATTTAAGTTGGGAATGTAAATCATATAATGATTTCCCCATCCCTCACTTTATATAGTGAGCATGATGTCACGTGGTCTGGAATGTCCCTTTGGTCAGCTGGGGTCACCTGTCCAGGCTGTGTCTCTTTCTACCTTTCCAGGCACCTTCAGCTTCCTCACCAGTGTGGCAGCACAAAAAGCAGAAAAGGCCCTGGCTCTGTGTAAGCTGTGCTCAGCAATAACAAAAACATCTCTGTGTTATCAACCCTGTGTGCAGCACAAATCCAAAACACACCCCTATACCAGCCACTGTGAATAAAATTCACTCTACCCCAGCACACATGGTTTCCCCCTAAATATGGAATAGTAAAATCAAAGCCTCTGCTGGGTCTTCACAGGTGAGTTAGTTTCTGTGGTAGTTCTGAAGGAAAAACACTTCTGTTACTTTCGTGAAGCTTGTATGGAGAAAGGACAACCAAAGCAGAATTAGTGCTATTAGAGAGAGCAAGAGGAGTTTCTCCTTGCTGTTATTACCAAAAGAAAAATTATGGTGAATTCCAGAACTGTCTGGAACCTTAGCAAAGGGATTTTGTTCCAAGTACTTGATCTCTTTAATCTCAAAAGATGATACTATGTTGTATTTAGTTTTGTGGGTGACTTGATTCAGTCACTTTTTTGCTAAAACGTTTTGGAGCTCAAATAGACCCCACGTCTCAAATATGTGGTTAAATTTTTTTTAATATGTGTAGTTTGAATATTCCTCAGATATAAGTTTAGGGAAGAGTGAAGTAGAAAGCAACTGTTTTCTCAGCAATGTGGTCTTTGTACATATATATAGGTATTAGGACTGATCAAGTTTTTTAGTTCTAGGATATGATGCAAACCAAAATGGTTGAGAAATTCAAAGGCGTTGGGGACTGCAGGCTTAAGATAAAATCCTGTATCTTAGACTAAAAGCTGCAGTCTTAATACAGTAATTTTATCTGCTATAGTAGAAGTGACCACTGAAATTCATACTACAGCAATTTTGTATTTTAAATTTACTTTTATCTTTTGCGTGTTTATAGATATTGGAAGAGAGAGGAAATAAATCTAGAGGCAAAAGTTCCAGTTATTGCCACTCAGATACTGTATCATGCAGAAAGAAGCAATATAGTGCAATATTTTTTGAAACTGGTTACTATGTCCTACCTTCATTCCTTTCTTAAAGGGATCTGTGTTGCCAGCAAACCACCTCCCCCAGCCTGGTTTTACTGCTGACTTGTGAATAGGAGCTCGTGGTGAATTGACTTGTGCCACTCTCATTTACTTGGGATTTTTGTTTTGTTTTATTTGAAATGGCAGCTTACAGGTTCGTGTGTTTTCATTCCTGGAGATTAGACAAAGAAATCTGCTGTGCAAATAAATTTGTAGGTAAGTAGTGACTGAAATGCTAATATTTAGCTGAGCTCCACTTGCTCTGAACCCACAGGGTCACAATAGTGGCTGAACTTGTCTTCACAGTTATTTGCTTGTAGTGGGTGTCTTGAAACATTAGTTTGTGCAGTCACTTTTGAATAGGGTTTTGAAAGACTGACTTAACCTTCTAGCGTTTGTTTTCAAATGCTCTAGAAGGTAATGTCCATAACACAGTTTATGGCTGGGCCAAGAGAGAGTTATAGCCAGTACTACAGCATGTCTGTGGCTGAGCAGACATGGGAGAAAGGAGGAATATAGGCAGTGTTGCTTCAAAGTATAGTTGGAAATTTGAGTAAAGTCCATGGAGTAATTTGAATTTTGTGGAAAGATAGGTTAGCAGAATAGTAGTAGATAGTAATAGCAGAAGGCAATTTTCCTCCATGAATTATAGCTGTACTGACTGCAGAGAAGTGGAGACAGCCTTGCCTGCCCAATAAGGATGGGGGTTATAAAAGAGTGGATTAGCTGGTCAAGAGTTAGGTGTGGCTGGAGCTTGAGATCTGGGGTCTGCTGCAGTTTGGGATGGAGTGTGCTGGCTGTGCTGTGAGGAGGAAGGGACATGTGGCCGTGCAAGGGACAGATAAGGTAAGAAGATGCTGTGTGAGGGATACACAGGGTTAGGCGGCTGGGTGAGGGACAGGTTGGGGTTTAGCCAGTCAGTGCTGTGTGGAGCTGCCTGTGAGGAAAGGAGTCAGTTGCCTGAGAGAAGTCTGTGGGCAGAAGGCATGAGAAGTTTTTAATAAAAGATTGGTGTTGGTGCCAGTTGTGTCTATCTCAACATAATTACTACATTGCTTGAAAGTATAGTTGGAAATTGGAGTAAAGATCATGGATTAATTGAATTTGCCATGAATCTTCTGAGTGAGGACTATGCTCAAGGCGCTTCATATGGGAATTGTTGTAAGGCTGCAGTTACACAATCATCCTAAGCTGACAACATCTGTGCTCCTCTACAGAAGGATTACCTGTAGGGGCACATTTTTACCCTCTGTGTTAGGTGCACTGGCATTTCTGCAGCCAGGTAGATCAGCTTGGTTAGGTTTTCGTTGAGGTCAGATCCTTGAGCTGACTGTGGCTCCATCAGCACAGGTGCTGCTGTGGGGAAGGAAAGGCTCCTTTCCTGGGGGCTGCACCTGTGTTGGTCAGGGCTGCTCAGGTACAGCCCGAGGGAAGTCGCACTTGGAACGCTTGGTGTCACGGTGCGGTGGCTGTGCTGAGCAAAGCAGTAAATTCTTGCTCAATCTCTGCCTAGCGTGGTGCACTAAAACCACAAACCACATGGGACAACTCCCACAACAGGTAAATTACTTCCTTCTCACAGGACAGGTTTTCAGCTGGATCAGTATCAGTAGCTGGAAGTACATTGTTCAGTGGGTGTGTCAGGTGATAATCTGTTAGTAGTAAGTGCTTATTTGTATTATCCCTTTTCGAGGAAACAAAAGGCAATAATTTTTTTTTCCCCTTCCCCAGAAAGATCACGTCTGAATGTGATCTGGGAATGAATGCTGGGAAGCTACATGAATCATTTAAGAGTTTGCTTGACTGGGAAATCTGTCAGCTGAAGGGAAGACAGAGCTGTTCTGCATGGTTGCTACTTTTTTCAGCTGAAGGGAATACCTTCAAGGCAAGCCAGCATTTAATTTTTCATTATCTGTCTCCAAATAGAATAGCTCACCTCTAAGTGCCTTTTTTCTGAGGAGGTACTTTGCTTCTAAGGTCTTTTTTGGTTTAAGACTTTTAAAAAAGGACTTGCAAACAGCAGTGATAGCAGATGAGGGTACTGGTTGGTTGATGTGGTACACAATAATGCCATTGCTAGGTCACACATCCCTGGGAAGAATTCTGGTTCTGGTTAGGGATTGCCATGTCAGCTGTAGCTCCTGTAATATTTTCAGAGCACAGTGAGGTAAGTGTGACTGAACTGAAAACTTTGAGGATAAAATAATTGTGATATGGGTGTGTGTGATTCAGCACAAAATACAACTGAAATAACCGCTGGTATTATTGTGAAAATGGATAATTATTTAATGTTTGTTACCTTTCTTCTATGCAAACAAAAAATATTGAAAATTGTTTCCAATGCTCAGTATAGGGTGTCCGAAAAAAATGACATGAGTTATTAACTTGCTGAATATTGCAGGCCTGTAATTTTTTGATTCTAATTATTTTTGAAAGGCACCATGGCTGATATATTGTAGGAAGAAACAGTTGAGCTAGTTAAGGATGATAATCTGTTCAAATAGATTGCTCTAGTATTTTCAGCTTACCAAAGTGTAAGTGAAAAAACTACACAGATTATTTCATCAGCCCTAGCTTTGACCTTGCTGGAAGGAAATAAGGCAGCCCGGAGACAAAGTGAGGAGACTGAACAGCTAGGAGGAAGCTGAAATTTTCCCTGGGTATAATCAGTTAGTTTGACTGCGTGCAGCCAGCTGATAAGCATCTTGAACTTCGTATAGAAAGGCATGAATAACTTTGTAATGCCAATAGGTATCTTCTGTAGATAGCCTAGTACTTAGTGATACTTGGTATATAGGTCTTGCCTGTCTTTCTTCAGTGAGGAAAAAAGAAAAATCCAAGCGTAAAGAGAAGATTATTTTCTAAGATAAATTTTTCTACTGCTTTCCCCCTTTATATTAAGGTTGCCTTTGCAGATCTCTGAAACCTTCTTTGGAATGCAATCCCTGAATATATGTCAGCCAAGAGTTTTCTTCCCTGTTGATCAGCTGTTAATGATTTTTAAGGTAAAACTTAAATGACGATTTAAATATAGATTTTTGAAATTTTTTCCTTAGATATATCTATTTGAAACTCCTGCCATGTATTAATTCTTTTTGCTGACTCTGCCTTGTACTCTTATTTCCTCAGTCCAAGGCAGAAAACCTAGAGTTTTATTTCAATGTGCAGGGATCTGGGATAGAATGGAGAGTTTTAATGGGGGAGCATAATGTGTTATTTATATTTTATGACCTAATGAAGAGACAGTATGAGGAATCAGCAATATCTCTTTGTTTAAAAAGAGTATCATTTTTGAAGAAAAAATTATGGACTAATTTTGCAGCATTCATTTTGAAGGCTGTTTCCTGTGCTGTGTGTTGCAAAGATTAAAGAAGTTCTTAATGCAAAATGATGTGAACTAAAAATATTGTACCTTTTCAAAGGAAGAGAATGGGAATTAAGAATGTATTTGGTAGAGTCTCTGAGGACTTGAAGGTGTGAGTTCTGGTGTTTTTCTTTTTGAAATAGCTAAACTAGTTAAATTGGGCAGTCAATTTTATTGACTTTGCTTCAGAGGTTTAGAAGATTGCAGTATTAAAAAGCTTGTATTGTAACACTTTACCAAAACAGCTAGGATTATATGCAGTACTAATGAAAGCTGCAAGGTATTATGCACTGATTTGATGTTGATCTGGGCTTATGACCTGTAAGAAAACTTGGAACCTAAGAGACTGTGCTGCAAGTGTTGTTTCGGGGTAGTGCATGCAGCCATGAAGGTGCTTACTCCCTTTTGTTCCTGCAGTAGTGACCTTCTGCAATTCCTGCTTTGGACAGGTACAGTGTGGTGGTTGTTCAAAACTAATAAAATATGCTTTAGTAGCTGTTCTGCAGGGTGAAAGAGTTGCAAGCTTTTCAATGGGTAGCTGTTATTCATGCTAGCCTTTAAGTGCTGAAGTCAATTTTGTGCAGGTTTTTGCATGATAAAAATTGCTTGGTTTTTTTACATTTACTCGAATGTGCTACTGGGTTTTTTTTGATTTCTAGTATTTGTTAAGGGTAAGAGGTGGGTTTGCATCTCTTCAAGTGATCTAAAATGTGCTTTTTTGTCATTGTGCTAATCAGAGATGTGCAACTTCAAGGCTGGTGCTACAGTTACTGTGTGTTGCAGCTCTTTTTCTGTGTCACATATATAAAATAATTCTGATTTTACCCTGTCCATTGAAAGTGATCATGAAAACTATAACTTCAAATGCAGGGAGACAGGGGACATCCAGCAGAGAACTTGATAAATTTTGTGGTCTATGAGCTGTCAAAATGGTCATCTGTTCTAAAATTATTGCTTCCAAGGACATAAACTCCTCCACCTCTTTCTCTTCTGGCCACTCACAAAGTAATTGACTGGTCCAGTTTGTTTATAAATTATGGCTGTAGTGATTGTGTGCAGAAGAATGTTGAGAAGGACTTTGGACTCAGCATGCCTTTGTCTCTTACCATGAGCATTAAATAATGCCTGTCTCTTGAACCACTGGTGTTAAATAACTGAAGATAATATCTTTTCTATCTGAGTTCCTGCTAGGAAAGAAATTATCTAGGACAAACATTTAAAGGCACTATATGACTAAGTAGTTTCCCTGACTGACAGTTTTAGTCTGAAATGGAGACAGAAGGGAAGTGGATTATTGAGCTAGAAAGTCTTTCTGGTCCTTCAAGGAGACTCAGTCCTGCAGATGAAGACAAACATGTCCTTTGGGGTTGTTTGCCTTTAATTTTATTGTTGAGATAGCCTTTGGATGGTCAGTGAGTCTTTAAGTTAAATCCAAGTTTGAATCCCAGGATCTCCTGCATGTTTTAGGTCTGAATACTCTTCAGACACTGTCAGATTAGTTTAGCTTCTCTGGCAAACTTCCAGGGAACAGGCACCTTGATTATTATTGCTGTGGAACTTCTGACCCTGCTGCCTTGTATTTCCATCAGGTACTGGCTGATACGTACCCAAGTGTGCTGTCTCAAGGGTTTTACTGCTGTGTCCTGCTCTTACTGTCCCCCATGATTTACAAATTATGGCTCCTATGCAGGGCAAGTGGTGCACAGATGTGACAGAAGGAATTCTAGGCTGTTACTACTTGAGTGATAGATAAGTGCAAGGTGTGTACCATCTCCCCTGGAAGGGAAAATAACAAAATCAATATGCATATCTCCTCCTGGAACTTCTTTATTCCTTTTAATAGCCTTTCCAGAATCCTGGTGTGTTCTGTTTACCTGGCATTGTTTTTCCTTTGCTAGAAAGCAAATGCTTTCTTAATAGCAGTTTACAAATTGTCTCATCTCCTGACTTTCTGTGTTTTGCAGTTCTATGTGGGAGTACAGCTGCCTGTGCATTATAATAATTATTGCATTTAAGCATAATTGGTTTAGCCAGTAACCTTTATTTGCTTTGATAACTTGGGTTTTATTCAGTTATTGGCAGTTTTTAAGGCTTTTTCATCTGGGACCAGACTCATAGGTTCTGATTTTCTTTATGCTACTTAGAGGTTGAAGCAGTCAAGAATAACTAAGTTGATGAAGATGCTATTTAGGATAGATTCATAAGGTGTTTATAAGAAGGACTGGAACTGATTGGCTCACAAACCAATAAGGAGGTTGGTTGCTGTTGGATTTCTAGAACATTTTTCTCTGAAACAGGAAGGGTACCAATGAGCTGTGTGAAAGGTGTGCAAGAGATCTAAGAGGGAGCCTGCCAAACCAAAAGAGTGCACAGTTGGAGACAACAGAAATTGTTTAGCTTGCCAAACTTTGTTGTTTGTCTTGACAAGCTAATAGGCCTATTGCAAAGACTGTGTTCTCTGTTTTTTAAAATACAGTCTGTGGCTGTAAAGCAAAATGAAGAATTAATTCCATTCAGCATATGGAGACTGATAGCAATGTATGCACTGCCAGTTCCAGAGTGCCTTTTGCAAGGGTCTGTTGTGGCTGGATTCTGTGTCATGTGACCCATCCAGGGTCTCTGGATGGATTTGGTCTTCCATGCTGAATATGCTCACAGTATAGGATTACAGTGTATGATAAATATCCTATTTGTGAGTGCTGTGTGAGTCATCTTTCCACAGCTGTAGTCTGTCAATTTGCAAAACATTGGCAGCCAGCTGCACCTGCATGGTGGAGCCTCTGGTAGCTCATTTTGGGCACAACAGCATCCTTGTGCTGGAGATTGTAGGTCAGGTTTTGAGATGACCATGAAGTTAAGAGGTTATTTCAAGAAGATTATGAAGATGGGGTAAAAGAAGTATAGCTGCTGATGCTTAAGGGAAAACAAAAAAGGTGTATGTGTGGAAATGAATGGAAAGGATGGAGCTGTACCTTCTACTGCTTAGATAAATGTTGGGATTGCTCACACATATTCTCTTCTTTGCTTGCCAGGCTATTTTATAATGGAAGGGAAACCAAAGAGCTTTTAGCTCTGTGCCAGTTCTGTAGAACCTTCCTAGGAGGAAAAATTACTTGGGAATTTGTCTTCAGAACATCGTATTTTTGACTTGGCTATTTTTCAGATGTACAAAGCAATAGTTAAGTTTGGTTTACTTTCACTGATACAGAGCTGCTGGAATTGGCTGTGGTATGACTATTGGAAATTACAGGATACAGCAGTGACCATTGCTTGAGGGATAAACTCAAAAAGAAATCGAATGTAAAGGTAAAAGCAGGAATGAAAGGGCTCACAGAAAGATACAGTGCAGAAGATGTAGCTTCCCCTAAAGCTCAAGAATTGAGAGGGACTGGATCAGGAGTTGTTAGAAGTTGTAGTTCTCCACCAGAAAAAGATGTCAGTGTTGGTCTCTGAAGAATAAAGGCTTCTGATTTAGAGACTGAAACTGTCTTCTGAAGCCCATGTACTGAGGATTGGGCAGCTTTGTTTTTATTCTTAGGCTGCATGGGAGTGTTAAAATCCATCTGACAGGCTCCACGTGCTTGACTGTATAAGGGTCATACCAAGAATTCTTTTTATGAGAAAGGCCTTTATATAAGTGTTGGATATTTAAAAATCATAGAATATTGCGGGGATTAAAAGGAAGATCTCTAGAACTATTTTTCTGGCCTTATTTTCTTATCCTTGCAGCAGTATAAAATGGTGCTGTGTTGACTGTAATTTGGACAAAAATATTTGTTTTCAAATATCCAGTGGTCAAAATTCATATGGAACTTAATGTTAAAATAATTTCTAATAAACAGAGGAGGGATTTTGAGAAACAAACAAAGATGTCTTATGTGTGCCAAGTATATTTTTTTCATTAAGTTCAGTATATATAGTTCCAAGAAATAAAAAGCTGTTGGGTTGGGTGTGTGTTTTTTATGACTGGGGAGGAGAGAAACACACAAGTCATTCTCTGAAACCACAGAAAAAAATGTTCCAAAAGAACTGAAAACTATTAGAATAGTGGACTTTTATAGTTAATGCTTTATATTTTGTTAGAGCTATTGTTCCTGTGAAGGAGATAGAAATAAAATCCACCCTCTTCCCCTTGCCCCCAGCTGCATATTTGAGCTTTCTAGTGATTTATTTGTCTATAACCAAAATGTATATTTTACTGGTATTAATTAACTGTGGAAATGCTGCATAAAATTACAGCTTCTGCATGAGATTCTGGAGAGACTGAAAAGAAACTAAATTTTTCTTAAGAAATATGAGGGGTTACCTCAGTGATCTTGGGTTTTTTCCCCTGTTACTTGCACTGCTCACATATTATGAAAATAAAATAGTGTTTGGAGTCCATCCAGTAGAATGGAAACCACAATAAACAATGGCATCTTTTTGAGTTTTTTAATGTTTCAGTTGACCTTCACATTTGCTGTCTAGATTTTGCTCAGCTTCAACAGATTAAGTAGCACCATCATTGTTCCCCTCCATCTCTTACTCTTCATCCTCTTCCCTGGCAGCCCCATGAGATTCAATGCCAAAGATCTGGCACTGCTGGCCAGGTGCCCATCAGGCTGTTTTGACAAGGAAGGAAAAATGAAGATTTGCAGAGTGGTCAGGGATGAGAAATTAGGTAAAAATGACTTGCACTGGAAGTCATTGACTTTCCCAATCCTGTGGAAAAAAATAAGTAAAAATGACTTGCAATGAAAACTATTCCTGGTTGCTGCCTATGCTTTGTGCAGTTGTTGGCTTGGTTTCACTAATCACATACACCTCACTTTTTTGATTTCTTCATTACTGGTGCTTGATTGGCACTAAATATCTTTCCAAATAATGAAACTAGTTTGCTCAAGTTGCCTTTGTCATATACCTGAGAGAGAGTACTAAGTCCTTAACATTATTTTTTTTTTCCCCTGTGAACAAAGACTGTTTTTTCTCTGCTAGTAACTGGTCACTGGTTGCCATGTTTTAAAAATTAGATATCCAGTTCCTCAGAATTTACCCCTCCTATCTCTAAAGGTTGTTTTCTTTTATCAGAATAGATTTTCCATGACCCACTTCACACTTCCTCTGCAGGTTTCTTCAGGCTTTTATGACCATATTTTAAATGTCTTTCAATTTCCAGTAAGCTTGAATAAATGTCTATTCCCTCAGTAGCCGTTAGAAAATAGCTCATGTTTAGTGGTAAAATCAGTCCTAACACAATAATTTCAGTAACAGCAAATGTTTTATCTTCACTTGTCCCGGTTGATCTTCATTGTGATTGTATTTACTTTTATTCTATTAGAAGAAAAACCAAACAAGCTCAAACCCAGCACAGACTCGGTTATGAGGGGCTGAGCAACTTCTGTGCCATATTTTCAGAATATTTAATACATGCCCTGGTAAAACTACAACATGCATTTTCTAATGATAATTAGCCACAATTTCCTGTGGAGTGTGCAGCAAACTTCCTGGGCAGGAGGCTTTAGGAAGCATTCACTTCTGTCTGCCTTGAGGTTCCTCACCAGGTTTGCTTATCCTGTGTACTCGTTGTAGGCACCATATGGAGCCCTACCTGGCTGATATCTGATGTTTTGTGGATGTTTTTGAGTTTTGCATCGCTTATGATTATGTTGAGTGCCGTTACTGCTAATACTGTTAAAAACCTTACATTTACTGGAGAGAGAGCAAACATTTCTGTAGCCTGGTATCGTGGGCTGTCTATGCCATGGTCGGGGGTAGATTCTAGGGAAGTGTTTAAGGAGCTATGCATGATGTTCCTATTGCATTGATGTTCCTAGTAAATCCTTGTGGCTCCCAGCAATCATATTATGACCCCTGGAGAAGAAGGGTCCTTTCTGTCAGGACATATTGGTCACTGTGTGTCCTGTTCACTGATAGGTTTGTCAATGTTAGTCTGACTAATCTTTGGACTTGCTTATTTTTTTCACGCATACAAGGTAATGACTTTCCCAATCCTACAGAAAAATATCTTTTATCTGAAAAAGCTGCAGTGTGAATGTGATTCCTTCCTTCTGGTGCCCACAGGGTTCTGGGAGATGGAATTGAGTCTTAGCAGCATCCTGTACTTGTACTCTAAAGCTACGTACTTGGATCTGATAACTTTAAGTTTTCAGATGGTGGATGTGCATCAATTTGTATTAGATTATTTTCTGTGTTGTCCTTGCACTAGTAGGTGTGAAAGGGTGCAGGAACTTCAATTCCTTTTCTAAGAAAACTCCCCAGGTTATTACTGAACTCAGTTATTCCAAGTCCCAGTCCTTCTAAGTGTAAACCTCCCACTTTGTTGCGAGGAAAGAGATACTCTCTTTTTTCAAATGTTGCCTATTGAAATATCTTAATTGAAATTATTAAGAGAAAAAGAGAATATTATCTGTTTACTGCAACAAGACATCCTTCTCCTCAGTATAATGAATTTAGTGGTGGCTAGCTTAGGGAAATACAAGAGTTCCTCAGAGGCAGCTGTAGGATAACATGACCTTAAGGTACAGCTGTCCTTCCAGCTCCCTAGCAATTCCAGGCTGGCCCTGTCTGGAGGTACAGGGTTTCATGTGTCCCCTCAAAAATGTAAAAGAATACATCTTGTGTAAAAATATTTCTTCTTCTTTTAAGAAGTGATCTCTAAAGAGATCACATTTGTCTGTGAGATTGCTGTCTGTGTATATGTATATTATGCATCTATATGCATCTACTCATACACCTACAAGTGTGTTTTTAAAAAGAAAAATAATGCAATATTTAAAATCATCTTTCAGAGTTTTTTGACCCACTCACTGACTGTGAAGTTGTGAAACATTCCCCATTCTCAAAAGGTTTTTTACATGCCTGAATGTGTCTATAAAGATATAGACACATAAATAAACAAAAAGATGTTACTCCCACTGCTTGAGCACTTTTTAAAAGTGTAGCAAAATAGCAAAGTGGCTGTGAATATTTAGGCCTCATTTTACTCCTTTTTTTTAATGTTCTGATAATTGTAAGTTCAGATTAACATGTTCTAATACAAGTTTAATAGTGAATGTTTTTCTGTTTTAACGTTTTGGTCTCCTGAAATGATGGGAACAAAAGGTGTTCCATGCTGAAGTGCCTGTTTCTGCTCCCATGGGAGGAAGAGGAAGAAAAGCTGAGAAAAGTGGTGAGGGTGTGCTGTAGTCACCGGTTCTCCCAGCTGCAGAGTAGAAGAAACCTTCTGGGAAGTTATTTGACATCTAACATAGGCAGCCACTGAGTTAAGCTGTCTTGTTTTGGTTGATAATGATTTTCTTTTCTGACCTTTATAACTAATTCACCTTTTTGAGAAGCATTTAATGTGTGAAGACAAAAGGTTTTTATTAATCTCTTACCTCTTTGCATGCAGAACCGAGGGAGAGATGGTGGTGGCTGAAAGGAAATCTGCTTTTTCTAATGAAAGATAAGGTAATTCATTTTCCTACTGCTTTTCTGGATGTGCTAGTCTAACGTGAGAACTTGAGTAATCCTTTTTAATGATAGCTATATTGGCATTGTGATTTTAGGGACAAAAAATATAAATCAGTATTATTAGAAGAGTAGAAATGGAAAAAAATCTATTGTTTGCTGTCTGCAACGCTGGCTATTCTTCATGATATCAACATCCTTTAGCTGAATCATAAATAGTCTGTGCCCAGGGTCTGCTCATAACATACTTGCGTCTAAATCCAGAACTACTCCACCAAATCCACTGGAATAATGAAAGTGAAATCTCACAGCTAAATGAGGCATTGTGGCAGTCAAGATGCAATTTCAGACCCTGACTACATTTTTTTCATTTGATTTTGTAACTAAATCTGTTATAAAGAACGGTTTTTTTTTCTTTCTTTGTTGTAAAAGGCAATTATATCCCTAATGTGAAGGACCTGTTCAAATAGGCTCTGACCCTGACATGCAGTGGAAAGCCTTGCACGAGCTGCTGAGTGCCCTCATCTGTCATTGGCTTTATTAGGAGTTGAGGCCGCTCATCTGCTGGAATGAACAAGCACTAAGTGTGGAATTGCCCTTTTTCCTACCTTTTCTGTCTGATACTATGTGCCTGCTTCTGTAGCTGCCTGAAAATAGCACTGGATTGCAAAGAATTGGGGATATTGTGCAGCTTGGGAAGCTCACCTGTTAACAGTAAGTACTTCATAATTGGCTTCCAGGATATTTTTCTACTATAAGGACCAGCACTTGGACGGAAATGACTGCCTTGCTGGGCAGGTTGTGTATTTTGTTGGAAAGATTTTTCAATGTGGTATATATGTGGCTTATCTTAATATAGTGATGAATGTCCACGTATGGTACATTTTTAAAGCAATGGTTGCTTTCAAAGCACCATTCAGGAGCCTGTGAGGTTTTTGTATGTTTGCAAACAAAAGGAGACAGTTGGGATTTAAGGGGTTCTCTGGCTTGAGTATCATCCAGTTGCATTCCCTTTTGTGGTAAATGGTCTGACAAGTTTAATGTAGGTGACAGCAAGTTCATGGCCACCCTTTGTCACACCTTCATGCATTATCATTCTGCTGTGTGACTTGCAGAAATTTTTAGTGAAGGACTTTAAATTTGAAACTGCTCTCTTCTACTCCACATTCCTCCAACCACCCTATTTTCATGGGAACCTTGGAATTTTGGGAAACAGTTTAAAGAAGTGTTTTGATCAACTTTGCAACAGTGAAGAAAGGAGTGTGGGTGAGTTTTGTGGAAATCAACTGCTAGGTCCACTTAGGCTTTTGAAATTCAAAGCTGCATTTTGAGAAACTTGGAGAGTGAGACACAAATTAATGGCTTGTTGCTGAAATGATTTAGGCTTGCAGGAAATAAATGGGAATTTCCCTTGAAATGCTGCAGTTGGATGAAACCAGTTAAATAGGTGAGTGATTTTTCACTCTACATCCGGGTCAGTGCTAGAAAACTAACTTAATCTGGTTTCTTTGATTTAAACAAGTTTGCAGCATTTTCAGGAGTTATGCAAGGAACCAGGAGATTTGACAAATTTTAGCTTATAAAAAGACTAGTGACATGATTAATGTCAGTGTTTTCCAAAGGTGATTTTATCAGGTGCTTTCTTTAATTAGGGAGATCGCAATAAGAGAGAAACTTAGAAATGGAAGCCAGACAAATGAATCTGATTACGGAATGATTAGGCAGTGAAACCTAAGTGTGTTTAGATGTAGCAGGTGCTTACTTTTAAAATGTCACAAGGTACCAGACTCAGTATAGAGACCACTGAGTGATTAAAGGGCAGTGTCTTACGATGGATCAAACTAAATGATGTAGCACTTCCTAGTCAGCTTATATCCCAGGAATTTGTAAAACAGTCACTTTCAGGGGCCTCATCTGTTGGGTACTGTGAAGGATAGCTTCTTTGACAAAGACAAATCTCTCTTGAATCTCATAACCATGTTTCAAAAGATGTAATTTATAGGCATACTAAGTAAAACCAAAGCAATTTGTGTGCTGTGAAGACAGAAGGGAGTGTACCCTGTATTTTTTTTTCTTCTTATATCATCCTAGAAATGAATAGGTTTCCCATCTAAAACAGATTGTTGACATATGAAATCATAGTTTAAATTTTCAAAGCTAATTTGCCAGTATAAAAACAAAAAATAGTCCTATAATGAATTATATTAAGCGTCTTAACAAGCATGGTTGCCAGTTTTCCACTCTTTGCTTGAATTAGCAAAGGTTTCAGTAGGCTGCTAATGCAGTATATGAAAGGTATGTCCCAAACAGCAGTAATGAAGACATGTTCATATTTCTGTTGTTGGAATCTGACTTGGCTTATGGCTTGACATGGAAGAAAAGTAACTTTGTTTTGGAAGATCATCTGAATGCTGAACGATTAACTCTGGAAGTCACTGCCATGAAGCAACGACTGATCTGCTGCTATTTGTTAGCTGCTCTCAGGGGCATGTGCATGTCTGTATATACAAATATTTATAGTTTAATGGCAGACTCTCATTTTAGTTCAGATGCTCATAAATTATGCAACTTGTATAAGGAGAATCTTCTTTATGAAATTGCAAAGAATGCCTCCCAACTTATCTGTGCTGTAAATTGTAAGTAGTGTGAGAATAAATTTTCAGTGTAGGGAGAAAATGTGGTTCATTCTTCCACTTTTTCATAATTAGATCAGGACAATAAGCCATTAGGCATCTTAAGGACATTTATTTTCTTTGGTCTAGCGGTGTAGTTAGTTATTTTGAACTGAGCCACAACCCAGCATTTGCTGGTGTTAGTGAAACTTTTTTCCTTTGTAGACTTCGGTATGGTTTTATGTAGCGTGGATAGGTAGGGGGTTCTTTTGTTATATTTATTTCCCCCCTAATCTGTTCCCTACCATACTGCATTGGTTGTAGGTAGCCAAGTAATAGCAGTGATGTATTAGGAAGATATATTTAGGAAAGGGAAGTGTGAGAAATAGCTCTGCAAAGTCAGAGAAGCAGAGGATCTGCTGCAGGTGGAGGAGACCATGCAGGGATGTGCCGATATACTCTGAGTGATGTGTAGCCCATGGCCAGTGCATGTTGGAGCTGGTCCTTTTGAAAGGAGTTGTAGCCCATGGAGAGGACCCACACTGGAGCAGATCTTTGATATCTGCATGCCTTAGGAGGGACTCCATGCTGGAGCAGGGAAAAGCATGAGGAGGAGGGAGTGGCAGAGAGGAACTGTTTTGGATGACTACAACCCCATTCCCTATCTCCCCTGTGCCACTTAGGAGGTTAAGTAGTTGAGAATGAGGGAGTGTGAAGCTGTACCTTGGGAAGAAGGGGATTGGAGGAAGCTGTTTTAGTTCTCATCTTTGTTTCTTATTGTCCTGGTCTGTTTTAATTGGCATAAACAAATTCATTATCCCTGGGTTGAACCTGCTTTGCCTGTGATGGTTATTGGCAAGTAACCTCCCTGTCTTCATCTTAACCATTAGCATTTAATTTTCTTGCCCTGCTAAGAAAAGGCAATTTTAGAGCAGATGGGTGGGTGGTAGCCTGACCAACCACAGATACAGTCCCATGTGGGAAGCATGTTTTGCTAATACCTTTGTGTGTGAAATCCTCAAACCTTGAGTTTGTGTGTGGGCTTTGTCACTTCCCAGGAAGTGACAGGTGTGCCTTTGCATCCTATGAACACACTCAGTGTATGTTGCTTTTGAAGGCAGAGTTGGGAATGGGGCTCCATGAAGTGGTCAGCAGTGTGACTGGGCTGGGGAACCTGGTGCATGACAGGACTTCCAGAGGAGAGTTTGACGTTGTGTTAATCTTGGGCCAATTCTTATGGATCCCGGTCCAAAATATTTAATGTGGAACTTGGCAACTTTGTGACTCATCTGAAGTATCTGACAAGTGGATTATATACTTAGTTTATACCCAATTCCAGCATGGGAGGTACTTTCTTTCAGTACTTGAGAGGGATACTGAGAGAATATTGCTAGTTACTATTATACACAGTTGCTAGTGTGTATAATAAGTATTAGATATTTAGGTATCTTTTTTCATAAGTGTAGGAGGGTACTTTGGTTTAGAATTTTTGGATCTCTTTGAGGATTGCAATATTGTGTACTGTTTTTTGTTTTAATTGCAGATCACAATTGATAGCTGTGGTTTTCTTGAGGAAAACATGCCAACATAAACCAACAAAAAGCAAGAGAACATATTTTTGTCATGCTGTTTCATTTCCTTTTGTTTTTGGTTCATAGGTTCTTCAGAATAATTTTGTGTTTTCCTTTCCACTAATGGAATAAACATACAACTTTGGTCTTTTTTGATTGCTTAATACTTATGCCAATTCAGGGCTGGATTTCAGCCTAAACTGTTTTTACCATATATGTGTCAATTTGGAGTCATTGTTAGTAGTGTAAAGAAAGAAGCTACCTAACCCATCTATGGTTCATTTCCTCATATCCTAATATTCACAAATAGTAGTGTTGAGTCTTAAGCAGATTCGTAAATTACTTTGCAATCTAGCCACAAAAAAGATACACTAAAAAGCACAATAATGCTTTTGCATCTCAGTAATAGTTCCAGAGGGCCCATTATGTTCTATTGAGTAAACATGTTGACATTGCTGCTTATTTTTGAATATGTATTTAGGAATTTATTTAAAAATGGATTATTGATCGATGGTCTGTAGTGGGTTCTCTAGGAGAATCATTAGTGTCCATTGTGTAAATCTTGCATTGCTTGTGGTTTAATGGTCCTGTGGAGGTAACCATTCCAGTCTGTCATGTCAGTTTGTCCATGCACCAGCTCAATAAACTTATTCTGCTTTTGTGTAGGAAAATTGTCTTTCAAGATTTTTTGTGATGTATTGATTTTTAAAAATTATCATGTTGAAAGAAAAAAATTTAGTTTACAGATGACAGTATTGAAAATTAAAATAAAAGTTCTATGAGTGCTGAAAGTATCTTGCATTAGAAGTCATATTTCGCACAAAATTTTAAACATGTCCTTTTTTTGGCCTGTAATCTAAACAATGCTGTGGTAGCAGACTTGTATGGCACATTCATACTGTAGTAAATCCATGTGCTTGTTTCCTGACCCCCTAGAACCAAGGGACTTATATTGGCCTGAGCCAATCCATGGACTTAACTACACAGATAAATTAGAATGCTGTAATACACCTAATGCCAGAGAGAATTATGTAAAGTGTGATGAATATTTTGAGACTCCTCTTGTAATGAATTAAATTTCTTTAAACCAAGTTGGGCTTGAGATTTTGTAGACGAGTTTAAAGAGTAAGTCTGAATGGTTATGCTGTCAATAAAAACAAGCTTTCCTGTAATGTATGTAGAAGTTTAACATGAATTATGTTGTTACAGCATTTATCACAGGTGTAATGTGTTCTTAACAGCTGGCAAAAAAAGCCTGAAAGTAAGATTTCAGATTGACTCATAAATTAATAACCAGAGAACCACATACAAGGTAGAAATAACAGAATAATGACATACTCCTGAATTTCAGATGTGAATTACATTGCAATGCAGCTGTGAAAGTGTTTTTCAGGTTTTCATGGCATAGTTGTATGTGAATTCTGCCATAAAAATGTGTGAATGTATCTTAGGATCTTATCTGCATCAGGCAGGCATACACAATGTATTTTCACCATTTCATAACTGTAGAGTTTTTTTTCTCTCCAATTTGATATTTTTAAAATATTCTTACAAAATGAGATTGCTTTATACATACTGAAGCTGCAGAGTCTTTTCTGATCTGCAAGAATATGAAGTTTCTCTGTGTGTGTGTGGTTTAGCATTCCTGTAAGTCAGTGATCTCTCCAGGGCATCTTGAAATAAAAGTGTCTCTTCTGGCTAAGGATGTACTTATTATAAACCATTTTTCAGCAGTGATTTTAATTTTCTAGAGCATGCTCTGTGTCACTTTAAAGACTGAGCAGCTGAATAAGTGCTGCTGCACAATGTAGCACAGCTTTGGGATTGAATGTCATTGCTCAGTGTGGGTTTTCTCTGGCTATAAACTACGTGCATGATATCAGTTATGAGCACGTTCTGCGAGGTGAGGAGCAGGTAAGAGAATCTATGTCCGTAAGTTTGTGAAATATGTTGTTGCTGTGTTGGTAAGATTTTGGTTTGCAGTAGGAAGTGAGATAGATGGAGGAGAGTGTGGAAAATGTACAAAACTGGTGCAGGTGGGTCTGAAAGCCTTATGACCCCTTCATGGTTCAGAAGTCCCAGGGTGTTTGTGTTCTCAGCCCCAGTGTTGACTGTGCTTCTGCCTGCACTTAACTGGGATGTGAGTTGTCCTCTTCCTGTTGGAATGTTAGGTATGTGACAATATACAAGTGCATATGAATTTATAGCTATCCAGAAATATGTAAATATCTAGTGAAGAACTCAAATGAATTTGGTTGTGTTGAGAGAAGAGATATTGCCATGTGGGCTTTGAATCTGCCTTAGTGTTAGGTATTTTCCTGTTACTGCAGTCATGCATTCAGGACTGTGAGAGAGCTTACATGTGTTTGAAATCCCTTATTTATGTTTGGTCTTTTTTAAAGGATCAATTTTGCTCCCCTTATGTTATACTGTGAAGACATTTTTGAATGCTTATATTTTTGCATGCCTTAATTTAAATCAATTTTTTTGGTCAGGGTTTCATGATGATTTTAGCCACTTTGGATTGGGAGAATGCTGTGCAGAGAACTCGGGATGCTGTAAACTGTAGCCTTATAGCCCTGCTGAGCACAGTGTATGTAATGCCAATGCAAAGCTCTGTGACAGCAGAAGGCCACCTCTCCTTGGGGTACCAAGGGCACGCTGGGATTTTGTTCCCAGGGATCTGTGCAGGATCACTGAGGTCTGTGTGCTGATTGTTGCTTCAGTCTGCTTTCCAACAGTACTTGAAAATGCAATTTATAACCATTGGGGAATGAGAATAATCAATTGCTTCTATTTTTACTATGAACTGAAAGATTTTACATCTCTCATTTCCTTTCTTAACAGGATCCTGGCAAGCCCTGCTGCCCTTCTGCCATCTGATTGCCCCCTTTTTCTTGCTGCTGCTCCTTCCCCCCTCCAGATATGACTGGCTTGTTCTCCACGTAGTAAAGCCCTCTCTTCCCTTCCACTGCTGTTGGAGTCAGACCTTTCTTGTAATGTGTTCTCACTTAGACAATCCATTCTGTCTCCTGGTTTTCCTGTCTTTGATCTCTTGCTTAACTTGTTCCATGCCTTGCTCTCCTTTAGCTTTTTCATGGTGTAAACAGGCTTTACTCCTTCCTCTTTTGTGCCTACCTGTCCTTGACCTGCCTGCTTCTTCCCCAGTTGTGCCCACTGTTAGATTTGATATCTGAAGTATTGCTTTGTTTATGGTGTCCTTCATTGCATTTCCATCCCAGAATCCTCCCTGGTCCTGTTGCTCTTCCTTGCACTCGACAGGACAGTCTTTTACTAATCACTGAATAAACTCTTGTAAATGAGAGCTAGGAAACATCTCTTGTTCTTGTGTGACTGACTAGGGGAAAAAGGAGCCACAGTCAGAGGGTGAGCTGGTGCTGGAAGCAACAGATATTCTCAGCTTCTCCCATTGATTTTATTCTTTTGAGGGATTAATGCTGTGCTGTACCTGGAGTCAAACCATATATGAGAAAATGTAACTTTAAACTGAATATTCTTTAGTGCTAAGTTCCTCTAGACCTTCCTCAACACCTGTTTGTCCAAACTGTGCTTTCATCTTGCCTTTCAGAGACCTCTCCCTGTGCATTTAGCCATGAATTCAATTTCAGTGGGAATCAAACAGCTGTTTAATCTTTTCTGTCAAAGTCTTTCTCCGCTTGGTTTTGATGGCTGAAGCAAACATCGCTTCTCTTCCTGCTGCTCATATAATTTTTAGTATTGCTTTCAACAGGAATGTGTTTCTAAGTATTTGTGTTCTGGTTATCTGTGTTTTACAGATTCTTCTTAAGATAGAGAACTCCTTCCCACTCAGTATCACCTGGAAGTCTGGACTGGGATAATCTAATTTTCATTTACTGAAATATCCTACTCCTGCTCTTGGTGAAGAAAACATTTGGTTCTAGTTCTATGCATTAGACCTCTTGCAAAACCGATTTTCCTCAGTTTTTCTTTTTTTTTTTTTTTGACCATCACTCTTTACTTCGCGTCAGATAGTTGTGTCCTTCCTTTTGTAAGCTTTTTGTTTTCACTGTGAAGATTTTTCCAAGTTTCCAGTACCATTCTTGTTCTTTTCTGAAGTTTTCTTTAGAATTCTGATTCTGAGCTGTGTCCAGCACATAACAAATGTGTTCATAGGTCTGTCAAACCAGCAAGGAAGTATCAAAACAAAACAATAAAAAATGTAATCTCGTTATCTTCCCCAAAGTTCTGCCTTTGCAAATCATCTTTGCTCTAATGCCTGCCAGAAATTCACAATGATATGTTTCTATTTAATGTTCATTGGCTCTTATATAGACTGATGTAGGTTTACATGTCTGTGGTGTATAAATTCTCCAGCTTTCTTGTTTATCATCTATGTCCTGTATCTGTCAGTGGTTAATATCATAGGGTCCTGTGATCCCTGACCTGCATTCATAAACCCTTGGGTGATAAATATAAACTTTTAATCTGAGTAAATCCCTGAATTTGTGTTATCTAATAGAATTAACTCAGTTTAATTTTTAAAAATTTGTTGTGTTCTCTGTTATCACTGCAGCAATTGGTGTATTATAACTGTGTAATAGATAGAACTGTATGTATTAAAATTACGTAATTGCTGGTAATCAAGTATTAGTCTCATTTGCACGAGATAATTGTGTAGATAACTGTATTTAACAAAAGGTTACTGAGCATCCCCATGTGGTTCTGTGTCAGTTCAGTGGATCTTACTGGATTTGATGCTGCTCTGTGGTGTTTCTCAGAGTGTGGGGGTCTGTCAGATGTTTTTGTTGAACAGCTTCTCATGTCACTGCAGAGAGTCCTGGGAATGAGTGTGCATTCACTATTTGAGATAAACTTACAAGATCAAGACTCAATTAGCTTCCATACTGTGCTGTTTTGGGGGACTTGGTGGCAGTTCTTGAAATGCAGGCTATGGTTTTTAGAGAGAACTCTAATAGCTGTCTGGTTTGGGTTAGAGAAAACCTGACTGCTATATTGGAGACAAGAAAAGCTTTGAAATGCTGCACACAAGTAGTGTAGCGGTCTATAGCTGAGTAGATGGCAAGTGAAATACTTGCTATTTCTCATTAAATACTGGCTTTTAACACATGGAGGAGACCTAGGGATGAAAGAAGGCTAATAATACCAGTGTATTAACGTGCTGCATTGAGAGATGACTGCTGCTGCAGTCCATGAGTCTGCACTGAAGGGAATTATGGAAACATTGTCATTTGTATTTTGAAGTTGGTATTGACTGTAGCAGGAAGAGCTTCTCGGCCTCTGAAACTGTTTCACTTCACAATTCATGCCAGTGAAGGACCTCTTAGGAAAACAAAACCATATCAAACCAAGCACACAACTGACCCTTTTGATTATGTTAGTCTGAACTGGATGTTACTCCAAGAGAATATGCTGTGAAAGAGTTGGACATTGATCTTGGAAGTACTATACCTACATTTCTTTATTGCTGAGTGATTAGTAATCAGAGAAAGAACCCCCCCACATTTTATTTAAAATTTTATTGAAGAACAAGCGAAGAAAATAAACCACCTCAAAAAACTTATGGCTTGCATCAGATTTCTTCTGTTTAAGGCAGTAAACTAGTCTATGAGGATACTGTTGCTAAACTCTTCCTTCAGTGAAAGTGATCTGGGCCTGATATGAAGTATTATTCATGTTTCATTGTTCTGCTCTATGGACAGTGTGGCCTGGCTTCCAGTCTCTGCATGGTGGGCTTTTCTATAGCACCAGTTTGTCTCACTTTAGGGTCTAACCTCGGTTTAGTTGCTTTAAATTTTGTTTATAAGGGAAGTTGTCAGTAGATGGCAGCAGCAATCTCCTCACATAATAGTTTTATGTTACCAGCCAAATGAACATCTTACACTAATGTTAACTAATCCTAAGGAAAAATACTCTACTGAAGTAATTCAGTGTGGGCAAAATTCACTTTTATTCTTGGCCTAAAGCAGGATTTTGAAGCCAGGGGCTGCTGATTAACCTTGGTTTAGACTTTCATGAGCGAGGAAGGGATGCCAAAGGAGTCTATGTACAGCTAGAGACATCTTGCAGCTGCAGAGTGATTGATGGCAGCCGGCCCAAGGAACTCGTGGGTGCAGCCCAATGGACTATTAAAGATTTCAGGCTAGGCTGCTTTCCCCACCGTGTACTCATGAGTGCAGGTTGTGTTTGGCACAAGGGGGCTGTGCATGTACACACACATGAATTTCAGGATGCTGCTCTCTAAGTTGCTTTAGTGATCCTAACTGGCTCTAGTGCTTGCACTGCAGTGGCTCCCAGGTCTGATCTCAGGGGGAAGGGGGTCCAGCCTACCATACCATCCTTTGGCCCTTCAGGAAGCGAAGCATAAAGGGTTGTGTTGTTCTGTCTGTGTCCTTTTCTGAGAAGTGTTGACATAGAATGTGTTTTGTGGCTGGGGATGATGCCTTAGAGAGAAGTTGTTTTACTCTTCTCAAGGACCCAGCTGTAACACAGATGCCATGGTCTGGGTGCTATAGGGATGAAGGGGAACCTCTTAGAGTCCTCTTGGCACCAGCACAGGGATATCATGAAACAGGGGAGATCAGCAGTGAGCAGCATCCATGCTTCAGGCACCTGGTTGTGCCAAGAAGAAGAAGGCTGGGTTTTTTACCCATATCTCACTCTGAGATTTTCATTTTCACCCCAGAGTTGAATACCTCTGATTTATGAGAAAGGCTGTAGTACAATCCTGTCCTCATGTTTGGGATGTCAGGAGCTATTGACTGTTAAGGGCAAAATGGTGCCCTCTTGTTCAGTATCTCCACTGAGCACTATTTACTATTCCCATTCTTTTTCTGACCAGCCCTGAGAAGTGAGCTGAATTCTCCACAGTGCCACCAGAACTTATTTGCTGAGTGGTGAGAACTAATTTTAAGTCCAGTGTTATAAAAGTGCTTGTGTTTCAACAAATGTGTACAGTTTGCACTTATCAGCACTGAATTTCACTTAATATTTGATCACTCAGTGGGGGTACAGAGAGCCTTTAGCTCTGCCTTCAGTTATCACCTTGCTATGCACATTGTTGTACCTGGGCATCTATTAATAGAAGATATTTGCCTTTTATGCTTTTGCAGTGTAATTTTTCCAAGCAGTTTACCAAGGACCTTGTAAACATTTTTAAAAAGAAAGTTAATAAATGCTACACCATTCTCATGACTCTGCCAAGTTTGTGACATGCGACTTCTACAAAACCTGTTAACTCTTTACCTTCCTATTATTTTTATAAATTTCTCTTATTTTACTCTGTATTATAATTTCTACCCATTAGTCCAGCACAGTGGAGTTCCTCATTGGAAAGATTTGAAATCTGCTATTATATGCCTACTTGTAGAAGATAAGTAATACTAGCCACAGGCAGGAATTGGCCAGGATATTGACCAAAATTTAGCTTTTTAGGGTAAGTTAACTTTTTGACACTGAATTTGTTATTTAGATTAGTCAAAAACTAGCATACTTACAGCATTTTTCTAGCTATCTAGTAGAAGTTCAGAAGTGAAAGATGGGGAAAACTGGCTGTAGCTGAAATCATACGTGTTCTATTTTCCTTTGTAGAAAGAATGAAACAATGGCGGATTTGATACATTTAAACAATTGGTTGGTTTGGGAGAGTTTGGTTATGTGGTCCTGTAGGTGATTTTATTTTTCTGTTATTTTTTTAGCCAAATTTTTTTATTTAGTGTTAGGACCTTAGTGGGTTTTTTTTGGTAGTGTGTTTTTATTTTGCGTGGATTTTGGTCGCTGTTTTTGTGTGTGTGTTGGTTTGTTGTTGTTTTGGGTTTTTTTTAATCTCATGCGTCTCAGGCTTTTAGGCTTACTTAAGTTCTCAGACTTTGGCTCCCCTCACTGTTTGAAATGTCTGCCTGTTATTGAATATATCTGTAGACTTTTGCCATTGACCTTTTCTTTAGAGCAATATTTGAGACTAGAACAAATGTGGAACTCAAAAGCTCCTGAAACAAAAAAGGATATCTATGTACTGTTTCAGAAGGGTATAAAAGCCTTCCTAATATAAAAAAATTCTGAAGTATTCCCATGAGAGAAGAGATGCATGAGCATTAGCCCTGATGTCTCCTTTTTCTCACAGCCTTACACACGAGTGCTAATGGATCAGCTCTTTAGAGAATTGCAATTAATTCTATTTCTGGTAAGTGCATTGCAGATACCAGTGCAGCATAGCATGTGAGTGACAAGCTCCTGTGTCCTACCCACCACAGGTGGTTTCATTTCATTGGAGTAGAGACCATGGGATGCAGCAGTACTGCTTTTTTGCAGGAGTTATTTGGATGATGTAGGTTTGTCGATGTGCTACACAGTTGAAGTAGAAGGAGAAAATAATAAAATAAATAAAAATTTAAATAGCCAGGAACACACCAACATTTCAAAATTAGTTGGTGGAACTGCTTTTAGCTGACACAGTCTTTGATTTTTATGGATATGTCCTAGGTACATAGAAAGCTTAAATAAACACTTGAACTGTAATGGGACATTTTGAGGATTAATGTCAGCATAGTCAAAGATAATAATGGGATTCAGTGAGGAAACCTGTTTGGCATTTTAGAGAAATAAATAGAGTGTATCACCAATTTTTACTGATGAGGTTTTCTGTGTTGGAGGAGGAGTTTCTGATCAGTAGTCTGGTAATCAGTTTTACTTGGTCTGGGTTTTACCAAAGCTTTGATAGCTTCCACTTTGCTGAACATGGATTAAATACCATGTATGACCATCTTGAGCAAAGCCAATTAATTAAATGGATGAATTCTCTGGGATACGTGCAGCAACAAGGAAACGTAATCTTTTTTAAGAAATGAAAATGGGTGAAGAGAGACAATAAGATGGGAAGGAAGCATTAGAGTGGTATAGCTTTATCTGGATGTGTCCTTCCTCTTTTTATATGTACTGACAATACTGCTCTATTTAGGAAATTTTATATAGATTTGAAGGAGTTTGGACTGATATCTGGAATGCTGGACACATGGTATCTACTAGATGACAAATTATTGTTTAGAATACTCTTAAATTCTTCTGCACCTCTCTTTATTGAGCACAGCAGCTTTGGTCAGGTGTGTGGGAAGTACTTCTATGTTCCCTGAGTTTTATGCTTGTTTCTATCCATCATTCTTTTCTGATCCATGGTGCCAACATTGACCCTGCAGATCTGCCCTGAACACTTTGAAGACCCATTTCGAGTTTTAAAAATGGTTTTTAAGTACTGGTGCTTGCTGTGTTTTGTCTTGGAATCTTTCTGTGGTCACCAGTGATCACAGTATGGTTGTGTTGAAAAGGTGGGATCTTAAGATTTTTCTGGTGCTGGTGGAAACAAATTGTGCTTCACTTATTTCAGTTAACTTACATGTGGGGAAAATATCACATCTATTCTCTAAGTTATAAAATCAATGTTTTGAAATAATTTTATGTTTGAGAACTGTGCTGAGAAACTAGGACGCAAAGAGAATTCCTGTGGCATTAAAATAATTAACACTTAAACAGTCACTATTAAGCCTTTGGTGTTTAGTCTGTTTAAAAGGATGTAAATTTGAAGAGAAAAGAATATTTTCATGTATATTACCACTAAAATCTTTAAAGAATTATTTTAAATGCTCGGTAATGTAGATTGGAGAAAATTGCATGTGGGAAGTGGTAGGATAAGAGAAAAGGCCTCAAGCTGTGCCAGGGGAGGTTTAGATGGGATGTTAGGGAAAAATTATTTCCTTAAAGGGTTGTCCAGCATTGGAACAGGCTGCCCAGGAAGGTGGTGGAGATACCATCCCTTTTATTTAGAAGGGATTTAGAGGCATTTAGAAGTTGTGTAGATGTGATGCTTAGGACAGGTTTTAGTGGTGTGCTTAGTGGAGGTGTCACCACATTCCAGTACATGGCTGCAGAGAAGATGGAGACCCCTTTTTTTACACGGAGTCGCATGGAAAATAAGAAAACTAATGGGTACAAGTTATTCCTGGGGAGATTGCTACTGGGCACAAGAGGAGAATTTCCACAATGAGGTCAATTTGTTGGAATAATGTCCCCAAGGAAGTGGTGGAGTCTTCAAATCTGGGCACATTTAAAATTCAGCTGGGCAGGTTGCTAACCATCTAGTCTAGATGGTGCTTTTGCCTAGGTAGATTGGACCTAATGATCCTTGGGGTCCTTTGCAACATGTAGTTCTATGGTTTAAAAAAGGCACCGTGAGTTCAGAATTTGTTCCTTCCTGTCTACTCTGCCATGAGTTAAATGTGGTTGTTGAAGACAGACACAAAAGCTTTTGTATTTCACCTGAAAAACTTTCCTTGTTCTGATTATACAGGTAGTTACCAACCTGCTTGCTTGCTTTAGACTATTACATGCATTGATCTAATGTTAAACTTCAGAAAGATTGCATATAATAACTCCAAAAGGTGTGCAGATGGGCTATTCTGTTCCACTGGTATATTGTATTTCTCTCTGTATTGGTAGGTTTAGTCTGACTGCTTTTTCATTACAAGGGGTCACATGCTGGTGTGGATCCACTTTGAAGTAGATTCATATCTGAAATGTTCTGAATGTCTCTGTTGGGACTAACAGGTCTTTTTACTGTGTGAAGCAATAGGTCATGTTCCCTTGTGCCTGCCCCTTCCTGTTCCTGACAAAATTGCAAACAAAAAGGTAGGATGAACTTTCATATCTTATTCATTATTCTGTCCTTTTCTATTCAGTGATACATTATTTTGGTGTTCAACCGGGTTAAACGAACTCTTAAAGTGACATGAGATCAGGATCAACAGTATTATTGACAGGATTGTGGTGTTTGCCTTTTAAGTTTTATTTTATTTATGGAGAGTCTAATTTTTGAATGTCTGTGCTCCCTCGTGCTCCAGTTCCATAGCTGACACAAATACTTTTTTGTCAAATCTGTGAACAGCCGATGCTTTTAGTTTCATGTCACTGTTTTCACATTTCAGAATTTAATTCAGACTTAATATAGTTTGTGGGGAAATGTTTCCAGTTTGTTTCTGCTTGGTGGTAGAAATAAGTTGTATAAATGTCTGGCCTACTAATGATTTTTACTTCTTCCAAAGCTTGAAAGGAACTGGAAATAATCTTCCAAGATGTCTCTCTAGCTATCACACAAATAACAAGAAATGCAATTTTTTTTTTTTGCATACGTGCAAGCTAATTTGCATGTTTTCAGCTCCGTTTTACAGTATTTTAAATGCGCGCTTTTTTTTGTTGAATGAAGGAATGTTCTTCTGTTTTTCAAAAGAAGTTTTGAGTACATGATTTAATTTATATAAAGTAGGTAAATTAAGCATCAGGTAGAACTATAATTAATTTGTTACCTGATTTCTTAATTGCATACTCAGTTATTTTTTAATTATATGCCCTATTCCACACCTTCCCTTTAGAAGGTGATATTTTGAGTGTAAAAATTGGAAGTGTCTTTATAAGGATTATTTCAATGCTCAGCTGTGTCCTTACGCCCAGTATTTGTGGTTGCACATTTTAAAACATTGTTCCCTGCTCACTGTGTAGGGAACCATAACCTGAAAGCAAGGCCTTGCTCCTATGAAGGAAGCAGCATGATTTGTATGTAAACATTACAGGCTGAAAACTGTAACCAACAAAAATGTGCCTAGGCATGCTAGAAATTCTGGTTTCAACTGTGCTTCCATGATCTTCATCTCTGGTTATCAGGAATAAGGATTTTCTGGGTGATCCTGCTCTAACAGATTTGTTGCTTCATGTACCTCTTCTTTCTCTGCTTTATGGAAATGTTCACTAAAGACAAGGAAGTTTTGCACTGAATTCTGCATTCTAGCACTTTAATGTTGCTATTCCTGTTTCTCCTTGTCAAAAAGGAGTTCTCATCCCTGAAACAAGATGATATTTTTTTTTTCCTGGTGCTAGACCTACCTAAAGCGTGACTTCTGTCTTCTAGGGCAGTCCTGAAAATTTACACTGAAACTTCACATCAAGGTCAGAATACCCTTTCACTGGAATGATGGCATCTTGCTGATGTCAGCCTAAGATCTCAAAATTAGACTTACTATACCCCTTTCCATTTGTATGGGAAAACTAAAATATCACTGTCCACTCTTCAGATATATGAAGACTTTTCCCATTTAAAGTTAGGAGCCTATACTGTTGAAGTCAGAAGTGACTTTTAGAATTGTATAGCTAAAAGAAAAAAGGCCCGGTATTGAGTTTTGTATGTGATTTTCGTTTATTGCTTTAAGTTGTGCCCAAGGGCAATTTCTGAATTTTTTTAGAACAACCAGTGAAATATGGAACTGTGTGAAAGATCTCCTCGACAAAGTATTGCTCTTAAATGTTGCTGGCTCCTTCTCCTTTCTTTCCAGTCTTGCAGAAGTTCCAAAGTTGTAAATACTCAAACGTTCTATTTGTACAGGAATATATATTTTCTGATCCGAAGTGGATAGAAAACTGTTGAAGGAAGCCAGCTCTTGCCTATTAAGTAATATTGTTGTGGCTTGTAAAGTGGGAAAATGGAATATGTGAAACTGCAGCTTTCATTTTGATGTATGGCTGGCTGTTATTCCTTTCAGAATTATAAAAGACATACTTATGTGTGAATTGGAGAATAATGTCAAGGGAAAAAATGTTACTTTTTGGCAATGGTTTAAAATAAATTAAACTTTAGAAATGTTCAGAGTCAGGTGTTTCCATTTTGATTCATTCCCTTGCATTAATATATCCCCAGTATTTTTTGTAGTAAATGACCTTTTCTATCTGAAATTAAAAAGAAGACAAATTACAGGCAAAACTTTTTCTTATTTTCTTCTTCCACTCTGATTACTTACTGAGCTTGAAGATGTTCCTGTTTCAAACATTTACAAATGGAGGAAGGAGTAGAAAGACACTAGCTACCCATGTAGATACCTCAGTAACCTTCCTTAAATTCCTTCAGATTCTCAGCAGAGGAAGGCAATGGCACATCCTTTGAATTTAATAATCAATTTGAGATTTTGTTACTCTGTTCAGGATGCCTCTAAAAGCTGGCTCAGAACACTATTTAGAAACATTTTCATTATTGGTGAAACCTTGATATTCTGAGACTTGGTGAAGTGAGATTCAAAAGTCCATAGGTATAAAGAAAATATTTTTTTTTTGTATTATCTCAACATTGCTTCATTCAAAAAGTGTCATTTGTACTCCATAAGTATTACCTCAAGAAATAAAAAATGCAATTTTTATTTCTTCTTTAAAGATTGAGTATGTTTTTGGATTTGCATAATGCTGACTGTTTTGGTAGGCAAAGGGGTCTATTATATTGTAACTTAAAGTTTATATGAAGTAAACCAATTTAGGATTTTCCAAGTTTAGTTTAGTTTAACTCTCTATTAAGCAAATGTTTGTGTTTAAGTAAAGCTCTCAAAGGCATAAGTTAGGTGATTTTATCTTTCAATCTGTGTCAATATATCTTTTTTCTTTGAAAACTTTAGGTGGAATGGTGAATGCTAGTGAAATTCTTTCGAATTATAGAGCTTGATGGGAACCAAGTTCAGCAAGTGTAGCCCATTGACTTTACTATGAACTTGATTTGGATTAGCACATGGTGCCAAAAATAACATTCCTTCCTGTTGATACCAGTTACTGTACCACATGGCAATCTTGTTATTTTTGTCCTTGTTGGTGACATTAGATTTTGTGGTTGAGATGCATATTAAATTGTAGCTTTATTTGCTTGTATTCTTATTTAAGATGAGAGTTTTGTAGTACAGTTCATTCTGCTTTATTAGTTAAAATTTTGTGCCAAAGAATTTACTTTTATTTAATAGCTTCATGTCAACCATGCATCAGCTTACACTTTGTGTGCAATTCATATTTGTCTACCAGTAACGTAGGTTAGAGTTAGCTGAGAGGCAGAAAAGTTACAAGGCTCCCCAAACTATTCACTTTGACTTCACTGGGAGTGCTGTGAACTAAAGGTTTTTAAGGTTATGCCCTTAGTGTAGGACATATTTGAGGTGAGAACTCAAATTGAAACTCAACATTGCTGTGTGTTACATTGTCTTTGTAGATGACTGAGGTGTGCACGCACTGGATATAAACCAATTATATTAAATATTCTCTTCAGTGGCAAAAACGTCCAAAGAGTACAAAACAGGTTAAAATTAGAGAGCTAAGTGAATGAAAGACAGTTTTTCACAAAATTAAAACACTTGTTTTCAGATGTCATGAAACTGGTAAAATAATAGAATTGAGGTTATTTTTTCAAGGTTAAGACTAAATGATAAAGCAGCGGAAAATGGAAAAGAAAGTATGCGCTAAGTATATTTATGGAGATGAAAAATGTGTACTCAGAGATAAAATGCAGTGTGCTTTATTACATCAAGTGTATTGAGGATAAATGACAGAGATGGTTCATCAAAATAAGCCAAGAAGAATATGAATATTGAAATTATTAGATTGTTTTGTGTTGAGCTAGGAACCTTGTATCTTTGGTTGGATAGGTTAGGAACATTTCTATTCCATTGTGGACTATTTATGGATTCTCAGGATAGGTTTTTAGGTTTGTTAGGGATAAGTTCACTTGTATCCTTTGTGGATTTGTGTTTCTTTTTGTTTTTGGTTGTTTGTTGAGTTTTTTAGTTTTTGTTGGTGTTGTTTTTTTTTTTTTTGAGGGGAAAACATTCTAAAGCATTGAAAATCCTACTTTTTGATCTCAGTAGCTTGAAAAAGGTCTTTCGTTGCAATCTACCAATGGCAAGGTAGAGAAACATCCTTCAGGAGAAGAAACAAGTGTGAAATAAGACAGCAACCTTAAAAGTGCATCATTATGATAATTACAGCAGTAGTAATGAAAGCATTATTTCAGATACTTGTTTCTGCAGGGAGAGAGGTTGTGGATTAATTAAGGATTAGCTCAGCGCTGGAATGTGATACACTGTTCTTTAGTAAGTCTTGTTTTATCCCCTAGAGACCTCAGGAAGGCAGAAGTTTGACTGAGCTATTGCAGGTCTTGAAGTCACTTTGTTGTCTTTGTTCTCGCTTATTAATAATAGACTCAGTTGTGCTGTGTGTACTTCTGCTCTGCTGCTGCAACTGACTGAGAGTGAAACGACAGAATAGGTTTTCCAGGAACTGAAGGCTAATATTCACCCCTCTTCCATGCTTTTCATAGGATTCTATGAAGACATAATCTGGCACAGTAGCACCAGCTGATAGAAGTGCTCCTTCAGCAGCAGAGACTGCCAAATGTGTGCTGAATATACTTCTAAATCATGCTGTAACAACATTCATGGCTACTGGATGCTTAGAAAATATTTTGTTTAGTTGGTAGGAATGTGAATGAAATAATGCTGGTTAATATAAGTCATAGGACAAGAGGATCAGTAAGGATCAGGAAAAGAAGGTGCCTAGAGAAAACAGCAATTTGAAAGGTGTTGAGTATGAAAGAAAATATCTGAGTCTTTTCTATGGATTCTTTGTTTGTTCAAGGTGGAATTGGAATATTTGCAATTATGTTTCAAAGGGTGGTTTTTCAAATTGTACATCATGTGCTGTACCTTCCATGGCTCTTTTCCCTCACTGCTAGCAGGGCACCTGCTATCTCTTGTAATAGCATTGCCTTCTGCATACTGACTTCTCTCAGGAAAAGTGAGTGACCTTTTCTACTTAGGAAACTGCAGAAATTGCAGCTGGGTTGGGTCTTATTTGATGAAAGAGTCATATTCTCTGCACCTGTTTGATTATGCTGTCCACAATCTGATATTCAGAGCTTTACACCAGTGACTGCTGTAATTATTTCTTCATTGTAGCATTCATTTAGGTCTTAAAAAAAAAAATTGGAATTATGGCAGGTAATGTAAATTTTTGTCTCAATTTCTTCCTGGTGTCTCTAAGTGAGAGTTGGAAATGCAGTTTTCCCTTGTGGAGTTGCTTTGATTAAATGAGGAAGAGATGCTTATGAAGTATTACCATTCCAGACCCCTGTGTCCAAGGTGCCTGAAGAAGTCCAAAGGGAATGTGCATTATATGTGGAAAGCACTTGGCAGTGTATACAACATTGGAATGGTGATCCTTCTTTTCAGATGCCAGGGTTGAGTGCTTCCTGAACACTCCAAACTTGATTTTTGTACCTTTGTACATAAATTATTTAACCTTTTTCTTGGGCTTCATTAATGCCAAATTGCTGCAGGGATAATATGTTTCAGCTGTTTTTAGTCTAGTTGCCTCCTCTTGGTTTTAAGGGTTTGGCTTAGGTCTGTTTCTTACAGTTTCATTCTTTTAACTTCTGTTTGTTTTCTTTCCCTGTTTCTTGAGGGAGTTATTTCTTCCAGTTTTGTATGAAACCCCCAGTTCTCTATCTGCCTCCTAGTTTTAATTTTCCCTTTAGCTTTTTGTCTTTGCATTTTGTCCAGTATTTCCATTTTCATTCCAACACCTTGCCTGCATTAGCAGTAATAATTTCTCATTTTATAGTGGTGTTTTTCCTTGTCTTTCATGTGATGCATGTTTTAGAGGCTACATAATTTCAGCGTTACCAGGCATATCAATATTATGTCGCATTTTCAAGAAGCCATGAAACCTGACATATTTTGTGACTCCTACTCTTGTATGCTATAATTACCCCTAACTATTAATCAAGACAGACTAGTAACTAATATAATGAGCTAATTCCTTGCTGCTTTATTAAAGTAAGTTATTATTTACTTGATGTGGGAAATATTTTATGTATGTTAGAAAGGATGTTGTAAGGATGGAAAACATTAAAATGGCTCAGTTAACAGACTGAGATTGCTTTTCCCATCTACTGAAGAGCCTGGTTGTTCAAGAGATTGAATGACTTTTACACCCACTCATTGTTCACCATGCAATAAGAAATACTGTGCCTCCTAAATCAAATTTTAACAATCTGCTCCGAATTCAACACCCATTTAACCTTTTGAGCCTAATGATTTTCCAGTAAACTAGCAATATCAGTAGCATAGCTTATCTTACTGTGTCAGACAATTTTCACCTTTAGATAGAGGATTTCTTAATATTTGAAATGGAGGGTTTATTTGGCTTACAGCTGCAAAACTACTGTAGTTTTTCTTGCTGTTTATAGAATGCAAATTGGTTGTGTATAATTGTGCTTGATAGTGGTGTTGCTGCTAGAATTTGTATGGTTTGTGTTGACTTATTGACAGCAAGCTCTTGAATTTCCTTCACTTTAAATATGGGGCATGGAATTAAATTTGCACTTTTTACTAATAACTGTAAAGCTGATAGACCTCAAACTTAGCGGACTCCTAAATTTAATTTTCAATAAAGAAAAGTTGTTCAAGGATTTTAAAGCTATTGCTATTTCAAAACAAATCGCAACATTGTTTTAAAATTCTACTCGTATTTGCCACAAAATTCAAGGAGCTGGAGTTTTCTGCAGTATAAATGCAATTGAGTTCTGCTTGTCCTATGTTGTGCTCATTTGTTTTATTTCCATAGAGGCTTTGTGAGAATCTCAGAGGAAGGCTAGAATTATGCTTTGCTCATGACCAAAAGGCGAGTCTTGCAGAGAAAGAGTATAGGGTTTTTTCAGTTTTCCCCCCCTTTTTTTTTTCCCTCCTCCCTGTGGTTCCCCAGCCCAAAACTTTAAAGACGGATGTAGGATTAGGCTTATCCATCTTATTCTATTAGTTCCACAGTTTAAAGTTTGATAATGTTATCCAAAAAAGGTATTTGCACTAAGACCAGTCCAAGCAGGCAGTGCAGGAGGAGGATTGCTTGGCTTTTGCTCTGAGGTCATCTGTGGGGTTGGATCATGTCTCCTGAGGTTTCCCTGTGGTGGGGCTGGATCCAAGGTGGGCTAGGCAGATGGGATGCACCAGCCCTCCTGCACATTGTTGGAAGACCCATCCTTGCTCTGGATCCTGGTGCTTCTTCTTCCTAAAGAAGCTATAGAATAGCAAGTTTAGTTATATGAAGGTTGATCTGTTGACCTGTTTTTCTAAGATTACACAGAGACAAACTTGTCCTCCCCTGCCTCTGGAGCATGGGTTTTCTTGCCTTGATCAGTTCACTTTGGAAAAACAATACAGGAAATAAATTCTTGTTTTCAGCTAGCCATTAGAAATATCATGATAAAAATCTATTGTCAGGTAAACACTGATCAAAATAATGAATTGGTTACAAAGCCTTTTCAACTGCTCACAAAAACATGGATCAGAGTCATAAATTGATCTAATTTGGGAAATAAGAGGTAGTGTGTAGCCATAGATGGCTAGGAAGGTAACAGGCTGCAGCCTCCATAGATGAGAAGAAACTCGCCTTCTCCTTCTGTTTTTGGGTGGGTTGTTGTTTTTTTTTTTTTTGTTTTTAAAAAGCCCTTTTCTATATTTTGTCTCTGAACCGTCTAGGACAGAAGCTTTAGTTGTTGGCAATACAGTAAATTTGGCAGCTGCTGTCAGGAAGAGTTTTGTAGATTGAGGTCTTTTCAGCTGTACTTATTTTTGATTCTGCTGTCTAATTTGATGTATTTTGATTTGGAAATATTCTGTGGAAGGCCAAATTCATACTCTAATCTTGCTATCAATAAGTAGATATTGTATCTGACTTTGTTACTCCTAAATAAACTACTCTTTAATTATTAGTATGTAGCTTATGATGTGAAAGAATATGCTAGGAAAAGCAAACAAAAAACCTGTGCTGTTGTTTGTGGACACAAAAAAAAATCTATGGATGAAGAAAGATAAATTTGGAGTGGATAACTGCATCTATCTAAAATATTCCACATAGAGAAATAATAGTGAAGGATTAAAGCAAAAGGTCGATCCCTGGATTGCCAGCAGTCTTTTGTTCAGTTGGAGGATTGAACAGCAGGCTTGGCACACCTACATTGATATTGACAGGTGGTGCTTTTCTTGAAGGTCAGCAGCTACACCAGGTGAAAAATTCTATGCTCAGGCAGGAGACATTTTGACTAGTGGTAATAACGTCAAAAATTGATTTATTTATTTTTCTATGGATTCTAAAGAACTACTCTTGTATCTTGTGCTTTATTAGTTTTGGTTTTAGTTTTATTATTTTATTTTGTAGGCTTAGCAGTAACAGAATGATGTTTCCATCTTGCTTATTCTCTGTACAAAGTTAAAAAGTGAAGAGCCAGATTCTGCACCTGGGATGGGGCAACCCTGGATTTATGGACAGACGGGGCAATGAGAGGCTGGAGAGCAGCGCTGTGCAAAGGGACCTGGGGGTCCTGCTCCATGGAAAGGTGAATGTGAGCCAGCAGTGCCCTGGCAGCCAGGAGGGCATCCCTGTCCTGGGGGGCATCAGGGACAGCATGGCCAGCTGGGCAAGGGAGGGATTGTCCCCTCTGCTCTGCACTGGGGCGGCCTCACCTCCAGTGCTGGGGGCAGTTTGGGGTGCCACAATATAAAAAAGACATGAAGCCATTAGAGAGTGTCCAAAGGAGGGCACGAGGATGGTGAAGGGCCTTGAGGGGAAGATGTGTGAGGAGTGGCTGAGGTCACTTGGTCTGTCCAGCCTGGAGGAGACTGAGGGGAGACCTCATTGTTGTAAGAGCCTGACAGAGAGATGGAGGCTTTCAGCTGGCTCTTAAAATGCTGTTCATTGCATAGATGAGGTTACAGCAGTTGAGGGTCGTGGGTGAGCCTAGAGCTGCTGCCTGTAGGCAAGCCGTGTGTCCTGAAGCCCCTCTAGTTCTGGTTACAATGCATTATATACTTTTCATTACAGAGCATCTTAATACATTACTACCAATCAACATCATACACAATACCTTTTACATTTACATATGACTTATCAAAGCTGCTAAAATTACCATATTATGTTAGTGACTAGCCAATCATAGGAGTTAGTAGTTACGTGTTAAACTTTAGGGCTTGTTCTGCAGTGGAAATTTCTGAGATCTTTTCTCTACTTGCAACATTGGCTTTCTTGTTTGCCTGTGAAAATTCTTTTGTTTGGTGAAAACATCTTTTTTTTGAGGTGGATTTATCCTTTGCTGTAAGCCATAAAAGCCCCTTCCAACTCACTTGCTCTTTGCCTTCTAGTTACCCAGTAAGACTGGCTCAGCAGTTCTTTTCTTCTATATCAAAACTTGCTTTCATTCCTGTAGAACCTTCTGTATATCTGCAAAACTCCTCCGTTAAATTCTTGTCCTTTCCAAAAATCATGAACTACGGTTCCATACTTCCCTTGTGAGGGAAGCAGAGGGGCAGGCACTGACATCTTGTCAGTGGTGACCAGTGACAAGACCAGAGAGAATGGCTTGCAGTTGTGTCAGGCAAAGTTTAGGTTGGCTATCAGGAAGAGGTTCTTCATTTGGGGGTGGTTGGACACTGGAACAGACTCTCCAGGGATGGATGAGGTTAATTTGTTTCCTTTGAGCGGTGTTTGAGCTGATAGTCTCAATGTTTGGTATAAAAGTGTTTTACACATGACTTAGGTGAGACTGGGTATCATTTATATTCATTTGTGGTATCCTTAGTATTATGAGCAAGTCAAACTAACTTTACAATTTCTCACAGTCTGTTCTGTGGTGTTGTACCTTCTAATTTGTGACCCCAATGAGCTGCTCTAGATCCCTGGTCTTTAGACTGTAACATTGCTCCTGTCTGCTCCATTGCACAAAGCATTGCTTCATCAGCAAAGGAGCAGGATAAAAATCTCTAGATATTTTATTTTTTAGATGTTTTATACCTTCATCTCCTACTTCTTAATAGAAATAAATGAATATAAGTTTAATCTTCATGTTAACTGGATTTTAGAAGTGGAAAAATTGGTTCTTAAATATTCTAAAAGTCTGAACAAAGCGATTTGGAAATTATTCTCTGAACTCAGTCATTTTCTTTGGAGAAATCTTGGTTTTCAATTGAAATACTGATTTGGATATATACTTGAGTGGATGAGGTTTGTTCTGCTGGCAAGCACCCCAGCAAATTTGTGCTCTAAGCAGCATGCTGATTGCATTAGAGAGAGAATCATTATCTTTTCTCTAAGTGATTTGAGATGATTTGCCCTAGATCAGCTAGTCCATGAGGTTTTGTAAGCATGCAGCACACTGCTTTCCCTTTATGTGCTAATGCTTGCCTGGAAAAATAAATGTGGCATCTCAGCATGTTGCCTTTTCAGTCAGATATTTGAATTTGTGTGTACATGTGCAAGCACAGCCATGTGTACCTGGGAGGACAGAAGGTGAGGGAAGCAGTGATAAATACTTGAGAAAAGCATGGTAAACTGCATGTTCAAACTGCCAGAATTTCTGCCACAGGAAAACAATATATGGTGCATATTGCATAGCAGTAAGTGTTTCTCTTCTTCTCTTTAGTATGTGAAGAAATGCCACAGTTCCCCATTTCTGGGATCCAAAAAAGTGCACTACCCCAGCACATGGCTCATCCTGTGCTGCCAGTCTTTACTGTTTTTCAAAACATATTCTAAAAAAAGCTAAATTGACTCTTTTTCTTTACTCCAAGTTCACAAATTGCGTAAAACAATCTATTTAAGGTCAAGGCTGTTGGCATGTGCTACAAGTTGAAAGTGCTTCTATGCTCCAGTGTGCATTTTTCAGATTTTGTTTGTGTCCCTCAAAACTACGCAGGCTGCGGGTCAACTACAGTCACTGTAGTTCTCAGGGCATCATGGAGTAAGGGATTCTGTGTTCTGCTGAGACATCTAAAATGCTGATGGAAAATGCTGCTTAGAGTCAATTTTCTGGAAGGTCTTTTCTCTGTAAACTGACTAAGAGCAGATTTGGGATATTCATTTTTTTAACCCTCCGTAAAATTTTTTTAAAGCTTTTTCAGATTGCCTTATTTCTTAAAGCACCTTCATTATTTACTGGCAAAGTTAATTTCTTTAACACGAATAGTTATTTTGCCTCTTTTTCCTAAGAACTGGCAACTAACTGAAATTCTCGTATTTGAGCTACTACATTTACCACGAATAACATGTTTAACATGAACATTTTGCCATGTAATCTGAAGTATTTGTCTTTGCAAAATATCTAAATGCCTTGGGTCATGTTGAGTACCAAAGGTGTAGGCTTGCTCATTTCTTGAAATAATGTGTATTCCTTATTGTGCTTTGCCTTCTGATAGAGGACACTTGAGTTTCAGCTGTATATCAGCAGGTGGTATTTCCCTTGCACTAAGGAAAATCCTTCAGGATATAAAGTAGTTCACTTGTCTGAACCCTTGCTTTGTATCAGCCTCTTCTTCATGTAAGTGAGCTGATACACGCTGGGGAGCAAGGGAGTGATTTGTGTCAAGGGTAGGGCTTTGTGTGGGGATGTCTCCCACCAACCTCTGTTTCATGTAGCTGTGTTCAGCTTTCCATGGAGTCGAGTAGCTCAGATCAAGAAGGTGATGCTGGAGTGGGTGAAGAGGAGAGAAGAATATGTGCTGAGTGAATAATCATCCTGTTTGTGAGGGCTGTGGAAAGGATTGAGACATGGTTTCCTGCTTTCAGATTCTGCCAATGTGTGTCTATCTTCTGTAACGTTCATTGGACTGCAAAGTAAAAAAATTATTAGCAACAAATTTTATAGTAGCTATGCTGTTTTTGAAGCATGGTGTATTTTACCTTCAGAGGTGTGGGGGTTTTTGTTGGGTTTTTTGTTTGTTTTTTTTTCTCCTGTTTCTCCTGGAACCAGTCTGTTATAGAACTAAAATGAGATTCTAAAAATTATCAGATTGAAATGGCAGCAGTTGCCCAGCCACAAATTAGGTATCCCAATCTATTCTTGGGGGAATTATTCTCTCAACATTTAAAATTAAAAGGGGGATGGTTTACTTTGAGTTGCGCTCCCAGTGTGCAAGCAGGCTTGTTTGCTCCAGGATACCTTAAAAGGATGTTCACTAATTATGTCTTGTGGGCTTTGCATGTGAAGAATGGATGGATAAATTTAAAAAAGAAATAGAGAGCAATCTGAGTAGTTAGATTTAGTTAGGATACAAAAAGATAATTTTTCTTTGTAAAGAGATAATAGAAATAATATAGCTGGCTTTAGGAATCAGCTCTCCACATGATTTGGCTGTCTGAATTCATAAGAATATTGCTATGCTGTAGACCTACACTTTAGTGAAGAAAGATGGTTTCTAATGGCCTTGACAATAGCTGGGAAATCACCTCTGGAAATCTACATACACAGAAAAAATAATAGCCTGGCACATGGGAATGAATTGCTGATCCCAGGGCCATTTCTTTCGGTTTTAATAATAAACCAGCAAAACCTGGTGCAATGAAAAGACTTGTGCTCAAATATATGCCCCAGTGTAATTGCAGTCCATCCTTCCTTCCTCCAGCCTGCCCCTGTGGCACAGCTGAGCTGTGCCTCTTATCTTCCTTGTGCAGATAAATAAGACTAATAATTCTAAATGTAATGAAAATATGCAGTAGGCTTAATATGCAATATATGCTATAATTAAGAATACTTTTACAGTTATGTGCTTGACAATTTTAGGTCCCCAAAACCACCTAAATATCCCTTTCTTCTATTACTCTAATTAAGCCTCTGCTGAAGTGAGAGAGTAAATAATTTGAGTAGAATGGAAACTGTATTCTAACAGAAAAATATTGCTTTTCAAACTTACTTGTCCAACAGTGGTATGAACTCTTTTCTGAGTTCAGGCAAGGTAGGAATATAGGCTTTTCTCCTTTGTTTTAAGATAGTGCAAATAATTGTAATAAAAGTGCAAGCCCTGCAGGCTGTTTTTAGTGTATTTATAATGTTTCCTTACAAAATCATTACCAAATTCTTATGGTACTTTTTAATTCGCTCTTATTTAGGATAAGGTTGGTCTTTGAACTAGCAAATGGTAATCTTGATTAATTTGTTTAATCAGAGCAATTAATTCAAAATTCAGGCTATTTCAACTTTTTGAAAAATAGCTTTCCTTCAACTATTTGAAGAAAAGGGTAATCTTTTTTCAACACTGGAAGAGTTGGTACCTCATGAGAAAAATCTGTCTCTAGAATAGGCAATGGTGGCCATGGCTAGAAGAAAACCTGCTTCAGGCTAGTATACCTTTTGTTTTTTCTTCTGTATGGAAAGGAAATTTAAAAAGTAGTTTTGTTGCATGCAGCAGTGCTGAGCCTCAAGGGGAATCCAAGTGAAACAAATGAGCTTTGGTTCATTTTTTATAAACTCTGTGAATGTGGAAATCATTTTTTGCTGTGTGCAGTTACAAAATAGTATGTTCTGTCTTGTCCTTGGTGGTCTTTCAAAATGGGGAACCATTAGAGTGAGTAATAAGGTCTCCAAAACCATGTGAAAGGAGGGTGTCAGTCTCTTCTCCCTGACAGGAAGGCTGAGAACAAGAGGAGAGAGTCTCAAGTTGTGCTGGGCTGGTTTAGATGAGATATTAGGAAAAACTTACTCACCAAGAGTAGTTGAGTCACCATCTCTGGAGGGATTTAAAGGATGTGTAGATGTGGCACTCAGGGACATGGTTTAGCAGTGGGCTTGGCAGTGCTGGGTTAATGGTTGGACTGAATGTTCTTAAAGGGCTTTTCCAACCTAAATGGTTCTGTAGCTCTTATTCTGTTGAATTTTTCTGACCTGGATCAGAATGGTAGTCACATCTGTCTCGGGAAGTGTTGTAAATTACAGAGATACTTCTCTCAGAAGTGATTAATTTCTCATTGTTAATTTATGTATGTATATCCATTTTGAAGAAATGTTTTGTTTTTCTTTATACCTCTGTTACTGGAGAGTTCAAAAGCACAAAATAGTTTTCAAGTGAGATTGCTTACTGAAGCTTCATCTCTGTTTTCAAGCTGTTGGCTAAATAAATGCATGGTTGCCTAATGTATCTGCTGTATTGGTTTTAGGAATCTGGATGTGACTGCCTGTCCCTGATGCCAGACACTGATGCTTGCTATTTCAGCTTTCTGCAACACTTGAAAATTATGAAATGAAATAACAGAAATGAAAACTAGAATTGCTGTGCAGAAGAGAGCAAAACATGAAGGGCTTGAAAATGTCAATTTTGCTTATTAAAAAATCTGTTTTAAAAATCCCCAAAGCACTTAAGAAACACATACCAGATGACTGGGACTGTTATTAAAAATGTTTTTGGAGTCTATAGAGCTACACTTACGTTATGATTGTGTTACTCCCCAGATCAAAGCTACAAAATAGATGACTAGAAAGAAGATTTCAGCTGTCTGAGAGCTTTAAAAGACAGACAGGCAGTCACTGCTGTTGTGAAATTTCATTCATTAAGCACAGTAGGAGTATAATACTCTAAGTGAAGCAAGAAGTATAAATTATTTAATTGTGGAGTAATGCCAAATTCCATGTAGCTGCTTTTTTTTTGTACTACAAATGGTTATAAGGATATTACTGGTGTTTTTTTCAGGGTTTTAGCTGCAGTAAATCTGCTATTTCAGGTCTTTTTGTTCTCCTGGCATTCTTGCTTTGAAGTCTGACAGGAGACCTTCAGACAGGAGAGTGTTAAAAACTGAGTAAGTTGTTTTTTGTTTATTTTTTTTTTTGTTTCTTCTGTCAAAGTTAACTGTTACCTCTGTGTCTGTCTGCTCCATTTTGAGCAAATCCCCAAGTTTCAGCCTGTTGGGATTCACAAAGAGGCTGAAGTATACATGTGGAAGAAGCTACAGAACTGAATGTGGTGGGGCAGAAAAAGCCTGACTTGTGCAATAAATATGCAAAATTTAAATTATGGGACACAGCAGACATGTTCTTGAATCCTCGCCCTGCCAGCTGTGCAGGCATAACTAGTTCAATAATTTTATTTGACTTTTCAGAGATGGTGAGCTAATGAGAAGCAGAAACTCGGGGAGAAATTGTGGCCATTGGTTGAGATGAGATCTTCTTCCACTGCCCTCTGTCACCAGGCAGTTCTTAAGGTCAGACTTCACATGAGGTAATCAAGTGTGAGATTAAATCATTAGAAGCAGTGGCAGAGGAGGTGAGATAAATGTCCCTTCCCTCTCTATGAGACATGAAGTTCCCAGTGAAATGGTTCACGAGGACCTTGCTGATTTGAAAGAGCTGATACTGGTCAATAACCTGTTCCTTTGGCAGTGACTCCAGTGTTCTGCTTGTCTGCTTTCATAGAGGCAGGAGCTGAGTGATGCTGGTGAGTGTGACCAAGTGGCATGGTGGCCTTTGAAATGCAGTAGGGACAGTACCATTGCATGCTTTGCAAAGTTGTTTTCCTGATGCTCTAGATTCATTCTGTTTTGATTGCAGATTCCTCTGCTTTGTTGGCAACATCCCACTCTGAGCTAGTATGTCCTTTGAGATGCATCAATGTTAAAATCACTAAATTAAAAGAAAATGCATTTTTGTAGTATTTATTTCCTTAGGTATTAGAATTGAAATGCTTAACTTGCAGGAGTTTTCAGTTTTGCTGGTGACTTGTCTTGGATGACTTATGGAGTTTTTTTTACCCTGACTTAATTAATTAAGGTAAAATGGCCATAGAATTTGCAATTATGTGAATTAAAAATTCCTGTGATGAGGTGATTAAAGTGGTTGTTGCCTGCATATGGAAATGTAGGCCAGCTGTTTAGTATTGAAGTTAAACTGTTCTTGTTATATACGTGGAGTGAGAGAGGTTCTTTACAATAAAGAGAAGTTATTCAGAAACACAGAATCATTGGATCAGAACTGTATTAGCTGCACATACAGTGATGGAATGATAGAGTATTCTTATGCAAAACAGTGGGAATTGATTCCCAGCTTCAAATGATGTTTACCCAGGTGCCGTGGAAGTACTGCAAGAAATTGCATTTTACACTTGCTTGCTGCTGTCTTTTGGCTGTGGGAATTAAAACTGGGCCCTGAAGTGCCATTCAGAACTGGACACAGGAGAAGTGGAGCAATAGAGACTGGAAACTGCATGCAGAGATAGGATTGCTCAAATTCTCTCATTAGTGTCAAAGCTTAGATCTTGGAATGGGAACTTTTTATCAAGACAAGCCAGTAAGACAGACTTTTGGATTTGGCTTGGGGGTTCCAGATCCATTAAAGACTTCTGCTGTATCACTACTAATGAAAAACTGTGTGGAAATCTGATCTTGAAACCTTATGGTAGTGACTTTAAAAAATTTTTTAAAAAAATCCCAAACCTGAGGAAGACCACTAACAGCACAGGGAAAAAGCCTTCTCTGAAGCAAGTTCATTTATTATGAAATAAATATTATTTAATTTTTATTATGGGGGTGCTTAGTACTGCACTATATTGTCACATTTCTGAAGTGTTCTGTTTAGATTGAAGTCATAGCCAAAGGGAGTCTAGATTATGTAAATATTGTCAAAACTGCTGTTCAAACCCTAGAGGAATTACTGCTTGCTTCCTGTCCATAAATATAATTTAAAATCCAGGGCTTCCTAAAGAACAGAGAGACAGTCTGCATAAGAACTGTTTTTTAAAAATTTTTCTTTTAGAGAGACTTAACTCACACAGTGACAGAGATCTTGTTAGGCCAAGTTTCAATTCAATTTTATTTTTAAACTGTTTTATGTCTTCTTTTAACCTATTTTTGATGCTTAAGAAATGCTGTTTTTATGCTTAGCAAAACTCTTCCTGTTTTCATCTTAGAGATGAATACTATTTTATTGAACTACATGAGGAAAATGAAGGTCTTTTTTATTTAAGGGTTCTGTGTATAAATCTAATTGAATAATGATTTTGTCGGTAAAGCTGGACATCACAACCCCATCCAGGAAAAGACACTGAGGGGTATGATGACCTGTGTGGCTGCTTGTAACCATAGAGGGACAGAAACCAGAAATTGTTTGTGGAAAATACCAAGCAACAAGATGGACTTCATTTGATTCTGACCTTATCAAGTTTTTTAGGTTCAATTTGGCTTGCTCAGCATTGCACAGCTGGAAAGATGCAAACGCTGCTGGCATCTTGCTGGACAGGGCAAAAGTAACCCCATAATGAGGGAGCTAATAATGTTACAGGCAGCTTACTGAGGTGAAGGACTTGATTTTGATAGGGTGGAAAAGGTTTCCTTTTCCATAGCCTTGGAAAAAGAAAACTACTGGATTTGTTTCGCCCTTAGACTTTTATACAACATAGTAGGAGCCTTTGGTAAAAAGGGACTCTGTAATGCTTTTACAATAACTGCAAAGGAAGAAAATTGTCTTAGGTATTGTAAAGTGTGGAGTAGCTAATGGTATTATAAGATCATCTTTTCTTTCTGTCTCCATCCTACAAGTATTTTTACAGCAAGATATGAATCTGTGTGCTATCAGTGGTTCTACTGAATGTGCAGGTTGTGGCTTCATCTAAAATTTGACCTGTGAAATGGAATTTGTCCTTAGTGTAAGTCCTGAGGCACTTATGAATTGCAAGGGACACGTTTAACCCACAGAGCTGGAGCTGGCAGCTGAAAAACCTGGAATATAAACTATTATATTTCTCAGTATACCTTAAGATTTTTTATTTCTTTACGTACCTTTGATTTGTTTTGGTTGTTTTTGTTTTGTGGGTGTTTTTGATTGGTTGGCTTTTGTTTTTGTTTTTAATTTTTGAAGCATTTTCAAAACTCAATGTCAAGGCAGAATTCAGTGTAGTAGACATGGCTTCTCATATCATCATGGGGTTTATTTCTCGTTGGGTTTATGAGCAGTGTAACTCTATAAGTACAGTTTGTAATGTACAAGAGAAATAATTTATATTCTCAAACAAATGTGGTCTAAACCCATATTTTGGAACAAGTCATTATGGAAATGTTGAAACCGATTTTCTTCTTTTGATTTTGCTTCTTTTTGTCTCTCTAAATGCTGCCTTCATAAAAAATGTGAAAAGTTAGGTTTCCTATTTTTAACTGTAGCAGAGCTGTATGGGAGTGCAGTCGATGCATTTAAACAAAAAAAGCAGGAAGGCAGATTTCTCAGAGTTAGAGACATCTGGGAAGAAGATTTGAAATCACCATTCTGAACTTTCTTCCTTAGTGTGTTTCTCAAAGTAGCCATGGAGCTTTTTTAATGGGCTTAATTTCAGTTACTTAAAATCAAAACGTGGGGCTGGAGCAAGAGATGCCATCTTAAAAATGTGAAGATTTCTAGATTGTTTATCTGCAGTCACACATCTTTAGCATTTGTAATTTTGAAAGGTTTTATGGTCTTTTAAGTGATACTTACTGCAAGACTGGCTCTGGGATTACAATGTAAAAGCAGTGGCACGGCACCAGGAATTTGAAGCTTTTGGAACTGTACAGTGAACTGTACCAGCTGCTGGAACAATCCTCCTCATCAATTAGTACTTTGAATGCAGAAATCTTTTTTAAATAAAAATTGAAAAACTTGAGTCTTCTAGTAAAATACATTATTTCCATTTTAATTTCTTGTTAGTGTTTAGATTCTTCTATATATGTGCCAAGCATGTTTTAGCACAAGTAATTTACCTTCCATTGTATTTTTTTCAAGTTCCATGCTGTATATTCCAAAGGGTCTGATTATTTTCCAGTTCTGGAGGGGGATGGTGCTGCTCACCCAGAACTTAGGGCTGATTTTCCAATCATTCCTTTGGAAAAGGAAAAGAAATTTGTTTGGTGTGGGCAAGAAATGCTTAATGATATTCTGATTAAAGTGGAGACTTTAGTTCACTTTATAGTCCAATGTCACTCCATTTCAAGTACCTTTCAGACATAGAGGTTTTTTTAAAGTATAAAAAGATCTTTAAAGAGTAGCCTAAAATCCATCATCCAAGTGGCAAATATGTTCTTAATGTAATTTAAAAGGCTGTATGAAAAAGGATGAAAAAAGAAGTTTAAGTGTACCTTAGGGTATCTTAGATGTAGTTTTCAGGCAATTTCTATAGTATTTCAATGCAAAGAACTTGACTATAATTATAAGGCTTTTTTTTTCCCCAAGGAATATATATGGTCATCAAGTTGAAACACTTCAGCAAGATTCTCACTTTTCTTTCAAATTGTTTGAATTTGGCTTTTTTTTGGTCTGATTGTCATCCTGTGAGTCACTGGATAATCATCTATAGTTCATTCATGGGTGTTCTATTTACTTCTCTTTTGTTGGTTTTGTCTTATTGAGTGTCTTGATGATTTTTGAAGCAGTTCCCATCTCAGCTCTGATGGGCTGATGATCTTGTAAGAGAAAGGAAAGAACAGTATATTTTGGGCCAAGAGAAGAGGGAGACAAAGTGAAAAGATACCATTTAATAGTAGCAAAGCAGTAAAAGGAATAAAATGGAACACTATATGAGTGGCTGAAAATTATTTCTCTAGGGCAGAGAGCTGCTTTAAGGGGCATGAAAGGAAGGTTTCACTACTGTTACAGCCCTGAAGAGTGATAAATGTCCCACTTACCTATCACACAAATCACTCAGCTTCCATAATAGGGCAGCTCATTTAATATTTGTATTTGAATTCTTGCCGTTGTTCATAATCTTTAAGCAATAGTTCTCACCAGGTACATTTATATTTTATGCTCTATTCCCACAGGTGTGTTTTCCTACTTGTATTCAAGCTGGATTTCATTTTATTTCTGGTCCACACATTTTATCTCTTTAATTTCTGCTGAATTTTTTTTTTTTCTCAGTCCCTTGTATTTGGAGTAGTGTTCCCACTTTTATTCTGTATTAACTCACTTATGGCTATGAATTAAATAAACTTCTCTAAGGTCTGTCACTTTCTTTACTTCAGAGATGAAGTCTCACTATTATCTTTGTATCCCAAGGTAAGGTCCTCTGTAAAGGTGAGATTTTAGTCTGAAATGATATAAAAATGTACAAAAAATGGTATAAAAATGTGTTGGAAACAGAGGAAATCAAAGGGAGGTGGGACACGGTACAAGTGGTGAACTATGATGTCACTGATACTATGAGCACATGTTTTTCTTTATTAGAGGTAGTGTGCTGACCAGGGTGGCAGGTAAAGCCATTTGTTTGAGCACTCAGTGTATAACTCTTAGATTATTTGGTATGTATTTTCCAGCTCTTTTCATCAAATGGGGCCACCAGAGTATTAAGGACCTCTTAAAGGATGAAGCAGGTCTCTTCCTATGCAAACAGGAGTTGTCTGCTTAGGAAATCCATGTGATCCAGCACTACATGTGAGAATAGAGAATGTAGGAAATGCTTTACAAAGCTCTAGTACTAACGTAGCCGCTTGGTTAGAATTGGATTGTCTGCTTTCCTGCCCCTGTGCAATAGAATAATCTTGTCAAATTATGTAGGGAGCTTGGTAGCCACAGTGTCACAGCAGGCTAGTGGCAGAATTAGGTCAAGTTTCCAGTATTTTACTGTTTAGGGATTTCATACACATGTTGTCCAGGACTTCTGTGGCTGACTGTGCAGAAACTGACAATTTTTATTAACAAAACGCCATTACAACAGTTGGAGTCTTCTTAAAATTTTTTTGTTTGGTTTTGAGATGAATAGCAAGACAGTTTCACTGTTCACCTACTTCATGTACGCACCCTTGTTCTGATTCCAGAAAAAGCCCTAGAACAGTGCTTTTACTGTATGTGTCTCAGATTGTTTTCCTGTTCAAATTGAATGTGAATTAATTGGTAGGCCATATTAATACTTGCTTGCATGAGGAATGCGTGATTTTGATATCCTTCTAGATGGATTTTCTAGCTATTTGTTGGATTAAATATTTAATATGTTAATCTCTGGCTGCAGTTGAGTATTGTCCCAGATCAGTGCAGCTTCTTTGAGTTGTAGGTCTATCTAGAGATTATCCATTTCTTAAAATTATTGGTATTATTTTAATATCTGTTCTGTTCTTTGTGACATTCTGCAAGAAGAGATTTGGCTGTACATCACAGAAAACTCTTTGTATCAAGTTACATAAAACTAGCTGAATAGTTACTCTGCAGCTGTCCCCAGCCTAAAAATTGCTAGTAGGTAATATCATAGTATTTTCAACTGAAGAAGGATCTGGAAGGAGTTTGCAACAATGGGTGAATAGCCTTTCACACCAATTTTTGCAGATGGGAGATCTATATGGGACTTCAAATTGGGATGCCCAAGCCATGTAAACAGCATTTTACTTGATAAAGCTGCCAGCAAAAGAAAAAAAACCCAAACCATTACAGTAACATTGAGATAACAGAATTTATTATTGTTAAGATACAAGGTTAACTTCGTTGTGTTCTAGATACATGGATATACTTACCAATTGCTTTTTTATTATGATTAAAACTTTAATTACTTGAGTCCTGACTACTTTTTGTTAGTAATGCCTTGGAAAGTGGAGTGTTGTAGCACAAAATGCTGAAACAGATTGTCTGTATCTCTCCAAAAGATTATTAGGCAGAGCAGAACTTAGTACTGAATGTCTATGGATGTATGTTCACAGTCAGTTTGTTTTAGGATTAACGTCTGTTAAGTTTGAATTGCAGGACTTGACCATATTTGTCTTTTTTCCACCCCAAATTTCACATTCTTTGCAAATGCTACGCTTTCTGGAAGATAGAATCCATATTGGCTGGCTTCACATGTTTTGCTCAGGATTATAGGATATACTTTAGGGAAGCCTCTCAGTTGATACTGCACTGAGCTCGAAAGTCTCTTATCGAGTTGTTAAACTGGGACATGGGAAACATTAGATGCTTATTTACAAAAGTAGGCCATAGTTCCTTGTGTTTTCAGGCCCGTTTTCAGGGCTGGTTTGTTAGTAGCATTACCACCATATGCTACATGTTGGCAGAGGTCACATTGCAGCTGGGAAAGGATTTTCTCTTTTTATGGAACTCTTAAGTTTTTTTTTATTGTTCACGTATTGGTTTCAATTATTTGAAAGACTAAGATCAGATACAGGCAAGAGAAGCAGCAGTGTTTTCCTTTTTTTCCTGTTTGCTTATCAGAAGTTAAAGTGAACTTACCCACCTCTCCTTCAGAACTAGAAGCATTCTCAGTTTTGTGTGGTTCCCTGCCTGAGGAGGGTGGGAATATTTATAGTGGTGCTGAACTAAATTTATGAACTAATGAGACACCTGCAGTTCGTTCAATTTTGCCTTCCTGTGTGCTTGTTGTGGGGTACTATTGCCAACTATTCTGTAATTTGGAGTGCCCTCTTTATAGGTCTGCTCCATTCATTTTTGAGGCTTGCAGTGTTTGCAAAAATATAATCAAATTGTCATGCTTAACCTCAGTAGATTATGTGAAATTCACAGTGGCTTGTAGAGTCATAACAGACTTCCCCCAATTATGTGAAAACTGCCCAGTTTGTGGGAAGATTAGGCATTGTTGCTTCGGGCTGAAAAGGAGTTATATCAGTTATCAATTGAAATAAAACTTATTCTTCTTTTGAAAGCATCAGATGGATTTTTAAAATACTTCTTGTTTATTGAATTCTAAAAGAGATACTGTTTTCCTAAATTCTGCTTCCTGCTGTGAACTGGAGTTGTATATGAACATTTTTCCCCTCTTGTGAACCTATCAAAATAATAATTAAAAAGACGAAAGAATGGAATGCCTCATCTTAACTTCTCAAACAACATCTCCTGCTCCATGGTTTTCAAATTCTGAAGTGTTTCAAGAACCTCCTCTAGATTTCAACCCTTTGTTGGTTCAAGTCTCTCTAGAAGGAGATCTCCTCTGTAGGCTGCTGTGGGGTATCACTTGGATCCCTCTACAGCAGTGACAGTGATTCTGCTTTGAGCAAGCAGAAGGACTTCTTTTCATTCCTCTCAGCCTCAGGTAACAGTGAAAGTATTTTATGTTGTAGATAACGTTTTCTCAGGTGGAGGGAGGAGACAGCTGTTAATCTAGATGGAAAAAGTAATTAGATTTCAGGGATACTAAAGGAAGGCAGATCTGTGACATCTCTGAGCTAATTGTAAGGAAGACTGGTAGTAGAGCATGTGGGTATCACTGAAACCTGACAGTCTCTGAGTTGATAGGTTTATGGAACCTGACTCCTGCAAGACACAAACTGCTTGATGAGCTTGCAGCTGGCTGGTATTATATATTTGCAGCATTACAGCTGTGCATTTGCTAGGTGGGACATAGCACATGAAAAGGGATCTTGTTGAAAACATCTGGAGACCCCTCTCTCTTTTCAGGCGGAGCTGGGTTCTTTTGTCCTCCCGGCTGAACTTGTGTGTGTTTCACATCCAATGATAAGCTGTTTGAATGAGGTCTGACACATCTTTTCACCAGTTGTCACGAGCCACTTGCCTAACCTGAACTGTGGTGGTTATATTGCCTGGAGTGATTGCTTTCTCAAGGGCTGAAGTTGTCAAGTGTTTAAGAAGGAAACCCTTAGGTATTATGAAAATTAGCTAGCATCTCAAACTGCTTGTCTTAAGTGGAGCCTTATTGCTGAAGTAGTTTGCTCAGAGTATTTACTTGACTCTTTCCGAGTGGTAAAGGTTATTAATAAAATCAATAGCTGTCCACATGAAACAACAGGATAACCAGAATTATTTTTCTACCAGCTTGAATAAGGACTCAGCTTTCTGTTTGCTGCAATTCTGCTATTTTAAGCTGCTTCTTCATTTTTGGACATTGTCGGTAGCATGGGCTCAAGTCCCAGAGGCAATCTGTAAACTGAAATGAGGTTGTAGTTACCTTTGGGGCTGAGCGTGGATTGGAGTGCTATCTATTGATTGCACCATTCAAAGTGTTGTGGATTTTTTTTTTTCCATTTGAAGATGCTGGTTTTATTCTATCACCTAAAGATTAAGTGAAATAGAATGTGTTATGGCTTTTTCTCTAAGGATGACAGAACCTGGCCTGGGTTTCTATATTGTGGGGAACTTCTAAACATGAGCAAAGCACACTTAGTCTTGAAGATCTGGAGAGCTGTCATTCCAAATATTGCATGGAAGATGATTTTTAGTTTGTTATAAAACCTAAACCCTTCACCATTGTAGGTGGCATTTGAATGTACTATCTGGGATTTAGTTCCACTAAGAATGATCTTCATCTTTAGTAAGACATGTCTGTCTTTTTTCCTGTCTTAACCAGTCTTACCACTCAGCATAGTGCTACCCTGTAATCATCAAGTTTAGCACTGGCGTGTGGTCTCTTGAAGTTAATTGTCATTTCATGCAAATATTTTGGGAGTTTATAATGTTAATATGGTGATTATTTCCTGATGAAAAACAGGTGAAGCAAAAAGCAGATTGCAAGCTCACATCACCTTGCATCAAAATGAAACTCTGTATTGTGCTCAGCTAGCAGCGAGGCAGATGTTCCTTGGATTTACAACTTCTCACAGCCACTGGGATTTAGAAGTACTTTTTCTGCAAGTCCAATGTCACTGAAACAGCTGTGACTGCATTGTATATTCAGAATATGCTGGCAGATGTGGTGAAATTAGAGGTGGTGCTTATTCCAGCCTGGAGCACAAGGTATTGGGCAAGGGTTTCTGTCTGTTCATGGGCTACTGTTTTGTTTACTTTGTGCTAATTTTTATTTTTTTTTAATTCTGTTTGCCCAGAGAAGTTTGCTCAAACTACTTCAAGGGCATCAGTTAATTGATGATGATCTTTTAATAGAATATTTTGATGTTTACTGAACTTGAAATACATAAATTTAAAGCCTATCATATCTAAGTTGAAAGGACACATTTAAATGGAATGCCAAATTGAAATTATATTGGGAAAGAAGCCAGGAAATGAAGAATTAAAGTTCTGATATGGACTAATTTGAAAATCCTGCTTGCTTTGTGTCTGTACAGTGCTTTTGATTAAGGAGTCAATTTCTTGTTTTTTCTTTGCTGAAAAATTCATGTGTTTGAACTTATGTTTTCACTTTAAAAAATAGACATTTCTAAGAGATGTGAGAAAACCAATAACATATGAACAGGGCATATAAATAGTATTTTTTCTGACCCTATCCTAAGCTTGAAATAATACTGACTGGAGTTATCTTCAGGTCATTTTAACCACTGATTTAAATCTGTGGGTGAAGCTGTGCAGTGAGCGGATTGACACTATGTTGCTGTTAAAGGAAAATAAGTCATCCTGCTCCTTGAATTCACCCTTGGTCCCAGTGGTGTGGTTCTGTGCCCATCATTGTTTCTCCTGATTGTGTTTTTTTAATTTATTTTTTTCACTAAGTTAGCAGAAAAATCCTTGTATTACTGTGTACTTATCTTCAGGCTAAAACTTGATACATTTTATGGAGAGTCTCATGGAGTGCATACCAAAGCGAAGGGTGTGGCAGCAAAGGTGGCAGTGCAGGGAGAAAACAAATCCCCTAGATATTGTGATATATCTACATATGGATGGCAATTAGACTGGCACAGCTACCTTTATTCCTTCACCCTGAATTTATGGGATTTTGTGGCAGGCTGCTCCAGAATTCCTCACTCCAAATAAATCTTTGTCATTGCTTGTTCAAGAGCCTTGTAAGTCATTCTAAGGTTTCTTTTAGATGTTTAATAGTGAGAGCTTTGAAGAAATGAAATCATAACAGGGTAGTTGGAAGGGACCTTAAAAATCATCCCTCTGCCATGGGAGGAGACAACTTCCACTACATCAAGTTGCTCAAAGCCTCATCCAGCCTGCCCTTGAAAAATGAAAATGTGACCATAGGTCAAGTAACAGATAATAAATTGCATCTAGAATAACTAAACTAGCTTGTAGCAATTTTGAACACAATTTAACTGTATTTTTTAAAATTTGTATGTGTTGCACATATAGTGCTTTTTTGAGTTGGGTGCAATTTTGGAGTTGGAAGCTGTGATGTTTGGCACCCTTACAAGTATAACCTGGAGTTTTGGCTCTAGAAGAGTTATGTAGCAATTGCTTTGGTGTTGTGGTAAAATAAGTACTAACTGAAAAGCAAAAATAACCTGGTAGAAAATTTAACAGCTTAGATAATGAAGGCTTTATGTGTTATTGCCACTTATTTCCAAAAAGTTAATAATCAATAATCAGGGAGAAAAATTCTGTATTAAGTATTGTATTATTGCAAAGTATGTGTGTAAATGTTCTTACAGAACTTGATGTGCTCTAGTTTGACTTGGCTTTTTTGGCATCTTACCTGTTTTAATAGGGTAATTTTTCTCCAAGTGTAATATACTAGCCATCATCTCTCTTGCCCTCTGCACCAGTTTGTTGTACTTCAAAGGGTTCTTGTGAAGAACAGTTTTCTCATTTCATCATATATGATACATCTTGATAGAAATCATGGCTTATAGTAACGATGATGATAAAATTCCCTGTGTGATAGTTTTCATGAGGAATAATGCGGTTGAACTTAGCTGCAGCCTAAATGGTGGGCTTTGAAATGTTTTTGTAAGTCCCAGAAAAGCTCTTAGCCTGATTATCCCATTCTTCTGCAAATGGGAAGGTTGAGAGCAAGGAATGGAGGGTTCTCTCTTAGCTCAGGCTTCGTTCCTGATCTGCACAATTCAGGGCTCAGGACCTCAGACTGTGTTCTGGATGCAGAGGTTAGGTCAGTCTGACAGAGTGAGCAGTCTGTCTGATTTGTGTGTTTGTGGAGGTCCTGTTAAATTGGCAGTACTTTTAGGCTGGGCTGATGTGGGAAGTGCCCAGGTTTGACCTCCATGTCCTTGAGGGCTGCTGGTTTTGGGTTTGTGTTAAACTATTTCTGCATCAAAGAAACATCTCTGACAGGTTGGCTTTCCAGCCTTTTGTTCCTGCTGCAGCCCATTTGCCCAACATAAAAGAGCAGGAATGGGAATAAGAGACTTATGCTAGAATTGTCTGTCACCATGCGGTATTGAAATGTAGCCTGATTTCTCACTAATCTGAAAATGAGCGTGAGCTTATTTGTTGACCTCATATGTGAAAATTTAGGATTTTTTATGCAAAAGAGGGTGTTTGGGGATTTGTATTTAATGAGGCCAGAACTGGGTCAAAATTAACACCTAGAATGGAGGGAGCCTAAAGGCTTAACAGGAGTTTGTATCTGGCAATGCAGAAGCAGATAGATCTCAGTATGACAGAACTTGCTTCTACTTGCCAAGTCATATCAGGTTATTTAACCCGGAGTGGAAATGCCAAGTGGGACCTTTTACTTATCTTTTCACATTTTGCCTAATTGGTCTTTGATAACAGCTTAACGGCAGAAAATTCTGTCTTTGATCTGTGAATCAGATGTTTTATTCCTAGCAACATTTTATTGGTAAATGAAACTTACAGAAGATCTTAACACACAACTGTTGCTCTGTTTACTTGCTGCCTTCTTATGCTATTATGTAACCCATAATAAATAAGCTTTCAGAACAACACTGTCTTTTTATGGCCTTTGCAAACTAGCAAAACTGTTTTACGTATTACAGCCATGATAATGATGACAATTTTAGTAACTTAAGTAGTGAGTTTTAGGCACAGTTTGTTTCAATTTATGTACTGTAGAAAGGTGATTTCACAATGCAGTTACTCTGTAAAACACACCACTTTTTCCTGGCAAAATGAGAACCTTGTAAAATTATATCCATGTATTAACTCCCAGCCATTATGTCAAAGTGAGGGGCTTATATAGTCAGTAGAGCTTCATTTAAGGCTAAAATTCTGGTACACCCAAAGAATTGGTAATGAGTGACCTCTTGAAGTTTAAGTAGTGCTTGGCACTGCTCTCAGGAAGGTTTATCAGCAAAGGCATTTGTGCAGAGCTGAGAGCAGCTGGAAGGAGCCCAGCACAGCTGCCTGCAGTTGCTTGGGCATGACAGCCTGTCTTCAGGCAATGTGCAGAGTCCTGTCTCTGTGCTGAAAACCTGGGATACTTAAAATAGGCTGTTAAAATCCTGTGCTCTTTGTGCTGGCAGGCTGGATAGTAATTGCAATAGCAAACCAGGAACTCTTTCTGTTAGGGCCAGCTCTCTGTAAAGCTACTGTGCTGCTCTGGAGCTTCATGTGAAAGAGTCAGGAAAGTGCTCAAGGCATTTGTCTCAAGCCGTGTTTTTTGCCCTCCTCTGCCAATAAGGGTGTGGCTCCATGTACTTTTTCCTTGGAAAGTGGTGCTGCTGGTGCAAAGTCCTGCCTTTTGCTGCCTCGTTAGTTGTGTTGATGGTGCTGTTTGTAGGGCTGCCTTATAGGTACAGATCTGATAAGTCACAAAGTGCTGGAGGGGCTTTGTTCCTTCTCCCACAGAATGATTTCAGCTGAAGGTCTGGAGTATGTGCACACATTAGGATGTATCCATAATGTGTATCTCAAGCTTTCACTCTCTTACACTTCATAAGGTGTGTTTTCATTCTAATTGTAAGATATGGGTAGGTGTTTATTTTAATGATAAGCTTGTCATAGAAATCACATTTCACAATATCTCCTGTACTTTGAGTTAAGATTAGCTTTTCAAGTAATTTTGATGCCTTCTCAAATAGCAAGATGGTAAGATTTACATTTGGCATTAAACACTTTACACCAATGCTGAATAGGGCAAGTAGTTATGTAGCTATTATCTGTGGCTAAAAAAGGGAGCCCAAATTGAATATTTTATAAATGAATGTGCAGGATTGGTGGACCTTTCTCCAGCTTGCTGCATTTGACATTTGTCAGGGTCAAATGCAGCTGGCATTGATACTAAGGCTGTTGCAGTGGCAGCAGCTGCTGGGGAGTATGAACCATGAGGGTTACTGCTGCTCTCTGGGGTTACAAGTGAGGTGTGTTTGGTAGCAGCCCAGGAAGAGGAAGATGCCACAGCCACTCTGCTAGTGAGAAGTGTTGGAGAGAACTGTCATGTAAACAGGCTCATTCTCTTCTCTTGTACTTCCTTTCCTTGTGGCTTTCATGTGCATCTCTTCATAGGAACTGAAATTGTGGTAAGAGTTCCAAATGTCTGCGAGACTTCTTGGTCCCTCTCCTGTGCTTTATGTGCTCCTGTATCCTTATGCCTTTGTGTCACCATCCAGTCGCTTATGTGAAGGTGGAAGCCATTCTGTATTTCTGTTTACCACAGTAGAAAAACTGTTTTAGTGATAATGGCAGTATAATTTCTATATATTTCCTGATGAGTATAGTATGATTTTTAGGAAATAAAAGCAGAAAATTAAATAGACTGAGACAGATCAACCTTGACTGTAGCCTATCTTCACCTAGCATGGCATTGCATTAACATTACTTGGTGTCTACCATTTGGGTTTGTAGAAATCTATAAAACTTACTAATCTTCAAAAATATTTAGGCTTTTCTGTTAACTTTGAGTTAAAATGTGAGATTGAATCATTAGCTATTTAAGAACATATGGCTGGAGCACCTTATGGTGCAAAAACTCTATTAACATCATTGGCCTTCTGGACTTAGGTTTGCCTTTGCCATTGTCTTTGATAGACTTAAGCTGTTATAAGTTCCAAAAGCATGATGGATGGTGATGCCTGAGGAAAAACTATGTGAAACTCTTTTTTGGGATGCTACATAAAAAAAGAGTTTTAGGCAGTCAATTAAAAAAAAGAAGCTAAAAAACCACCTAAAAATAATGAGATAGAATCAAAATATAGTATAAAGTTCAATTTCAGATAATACATGTTCAAAAGCTGTTACAAGAAGCTTGAAATTGACACAAGAAATGTAATCACTTGCCATGAAATTATGTGGGATGGTTATTATGTCATAACCAGGAAGCACCAGAAAAAGACACGTTAAAAGGTTTGTATGGAAGAAAAGTCTTATTTTGGGTATCTGAGTAAAAAAAATACATTCTGCTACACTAATATGGCTATTGAAATGTTTATTTACATTTTCTGCAGCTAAAAAATTAATATAAGCAATGTCTTAATGTTAAAAATTCTGGTCTTCTGTTGAAGATTTTTCTGCTGCGTTACTTCTAGAGTGTCTGTGTTCCGAACTCAACAGCTGTGATGAAAAGAACACGTTAACCTAGGCGTAAAAACATTGCATTTTCTCCAAAACCAAATTTCCTGTTTATGCACTCATGAAAAAAAAAAAAAAATTAAAAAAACGAAAACAAACAAACAAAAAAACAAAAAAAACAAAAAACAAACAACAAAAAAAAAAGGGGGGAAGGGGGGCATTTATGGCATGTGTTTCTTATGAGCACACATGGTTCCAGTGGTTTCCTTTTTCAGAGCTGGGGGTACCAACACTATTCCTATTGATGAAAGGGCATGAAAGAGTCAGCCTTGAAAATTTAGACTGAGTGTGTAAACTTGTGGATATGATACTGCTGCTTAACATTCCTAGCCAGTTGCTTGGATTAAATTCTAGATGCATTTAAGGAAGGTGCTCAGTGTGTTTCAATTTATTCACAGCAAAAGAGGTTAAATGGTAGCTGTAGTTCTCCTCTTTAATGTATTGACATGGATAAGATGTTCTGGAAAGCTGACTCTCTTTTACTTAAGGACTTCCTTGTGTGAGAAACTTATCTGAAGAGAAGTTCTGTAGTAAAGAATTAACAAAGACTGATCATGCATATCCCTGGCAATTGTGAGAAAGATTAGTTGAAACGAGCCTAATTTCATTCTCTTTTCCTCAGAAATTACTGCATTTATATTGGGTCCTTAGAAGAGAGTAATTACAGCTACCAGCTTAAAAAAGCTTGAAGTCCTAATTTTGGTTTATTGATATTAGAAAAATGAAGCAAAGAAGCCCTCCATAAGTGCTTCACTAGCTCTAGAAATGACACTCAGAGTCAGATCTTTTAAGTATCTTCTGTACATGGAAATACTTGCTGAGCTTTCTCCTTCTTTTATGACCATTCTTTCCCCTCTTCCTGGTCTCTTCATGAACATCTCTGCTCAGGATCCCTGTCCACATGTCTTGTGTGTTGAGACAGTCTTGCTGTGCATGTGCCCAGAGTGATGTCAAGCTGGTTTGGCTCAAGAAGACGAGACTCATGTGGCTGCCAAGCCTTTGTTTTTCTTGGTGCAGGTGATGAGTACAAGTCTTCTGCAGGAGGAAGATAATTAGAGATGAGAACATCTGAATGGATGTATAGATAGCTTCTTTTTTTTTATTTTTAAAGGTTTTACCAAATGTCAAATATAGTTATCCCATTTTGGTTTAGTTTGGATTGAAGTCCACAGCAATGTGATAAAGAGAAGAATCAACTTAGTGGAAGCTGTTGCTTCCTATCAAGTCTTTTCAGTTGATGACTAGATTGACAAAATCGACATTGCACAGCTTTATCCTCCCTTCTGCCTCAAACTCTGGAAAGATGAAGGCAGTAGGGGGGGCAGGACTTGTGGCCTGTGAAGGCTTAGGGAAACAGGGTTCCAAGCCTAATGTCCTCAGTGAGCGGAAAGAGCTGGTATCTTCTAAAACAGGAATTGAGAAGAAATTCTGTCGGAGTTTCAGTAAAAGGAGAAAATAAGCTTTTTTCCTTAAAATTCCAGAGGAGAAGGAAATGGTTTTTATTCCCACTCTGAGTAGAAATCCAGGACCAGTTGGGCATTGCATTCCTTTGGTCCCCTGACAACACAGAAGAGGTCATTGATCTCTGAGTCCTGGCTGGTAGGGATTTGGTGGTGTTTAACCAAGAGAACTGAAAATGCTCATGTAGCCGTGTTACTGTGTCAACCATATCATTTTACCAAGTTGTCTGCGAGCTCACAATGTCCTAAAGTGTAGGTGGGGTAGATGTGGCAAAACAAAATAGGTTCATTAATCGTGTGTGTTACTTTGAAATGTTCAGCTGGTGGGTTCTCCTCACACCTTAGCAGATGTGATTACAGCATCTCAGTATGATAAACATGTACCTTCTGTGACACTGAAAAGTCACTGTTAGCTGCTTTGACATTTAAATTAGTAGTAATATGATGGATGTAGTGGGTACCAAAGTCAATGTTGTAAGTAGCTTCACAGGGTTTCTATGCAACTGAGTATAAATATTGTACTAATTCTTTAATGTGCTGTTTTTTATTATACCCTAGATTGCTGGTTGCCCTTTATGCTGTGTCATTTTGATCAGTTTCCTGGGGAATAACTAATACTTCATTCAATGTTTAGGGCACGGCACTTAGAGTGAGGTGGTGTATGAAGCAATAAATGCTTTTTTGAGGGTGGCTGAATGCCAGAGCAGTGATGAGGCTGCTAAATGAGAGAACTGTTTGTAAAAGGTTTTTTTTTTTTTTTTCTGGGAAGCATTTTTCTATTTTGCTCTAGATGGAAAATAGCACTAGTAAGTGGAAGCAGGAGAAATAATGTTCTATTTATTTTAGATGGAGAACATACACGCTGCTGCTCACTAAGTGTCTCTGTGTGCAAACTGCTCGTAAAAGTCTGTCTGGAAGGATTTGGCAGCATGGCACAGGGGAACTCATTACAACCACAAAGGAACAAATGTGTAACACCATATTAGCATTGTATGTGTATCTATTTGCAGGGGGATATTTTGCATGTGTGGTTGTAGTGTTTTGTGGACATATATCCTTGTGTTCACGCACAGTTGAAAGCACTATATGGGAGCAGATTTTGAAACAAGATGCCTGTGCCTTTTGATGTCTATAAAGAAAGAAAAGTGGTTGTATATGGCATTTTTGGGGAGTTGGTGTTTGGGTTTAGGGAGGGGTATTATGGCTGAAATTTCCCTTAGTCATTTATAATGTAGTCTGGAAAGTTTTTGATTTTCTGTTTGAGAGCAGTGCTAAAACTATGACCTCTAGGGCTTAGTTTTTTCTTCTCTTTTTTTTTTAGACCTATAATTACAGCTTCAGGTTGGAATATGAAGCCCATATAAAGGTTATAATTGGCTTTGTAAAGGGTTTCTAAGCTGTTATGTTGCAATAAACATTGACATTTCCAGAACACTGTACAGCTTCATCATCTTTAATCCAGTGCTTTCAGCTGCACTCTTTTTAATAACCGTCATGAATGTGTTATAATTTTATGCTGTAAAATCTTTGGGGAAACTTAATTGCTGTTATCTGTAGTTCAGCATTTGACATAGTTGTTTCAGAAACTGTAAGCTACCTTTTTATGACTGAAGAAGGAAAATACAGAAGGGCAAGATAAATTTAACCTTAACTTGCTCATGATCATGCAGTAAAATCACTTTGTTGCCAATGAGATTTTAGAGTATTTTATCGAAAGACCTCCAAGTGCAGTATGAACCAACAACCTCACAAAACTCCCAAATGGAATGCTAAAATGTTGAAAGTCTTGGAATTGTTGCTTTGTTTCTTTTTCTCGGGGATCAAATGTGTTTGTGATTTATCACAGTCCACACTTACGGTGAGATAAGTTTAACCTAATTCTACATAGTATGCAATAAATTTTAACTCAGTGTTTGCTTATGTATAACTTTGTCAGCAAACTCTAGCTTCTTGGACTCTTCAAATGCATGGGCTCTTGAGGCAATGTATGAGGACACTGTACAGAATGATTTCCTTGAAGATGAGCTTTTGTCTGCTCGAGCAGGTCTCTCCAGACATGATTGCACAGCATTACTTAGCCAATGTGTCACAGGCTTAAAACACTTCTTAAAAATTAGGATAGTATTCCTGCAGCAGTTCAATTTGTGTTTTGTAGCCAAATTCAAATTCTCAGAGGTGAAAATGATAGGACTTTATGTAATTTTGCAAAAAGGCTGAAGTGATCTATATTGCCCTTTTGCTTGCCCTAAACTTATCTGTGTGGTGTGCTTTCTGCATATTTCCAAGTGTTTTCAAACAATTTTTACTGGGGATTTTATTTTGTTTTCTTTTGTGGTTGCTGTGGGAATACAGCAAATTAGAAGAATGTCTTTTGTAGGAGGTTATTTAAAATAAAACCAAGGTAACTTCAGGAAAAAATTGAGCAAATTATAAAAAAAAAACTAGAAGAATTGAATACATTGGCAAATGCATTATGCTGAAGGAATTGATACAAATTCATTGAACACAGTTGCCCATTTGTTCAGAAAAGTCCCTCAACAGGCCTAGCTTGGAGGTGTTTTAGAGGAGCCTGATTATGAGCTTACCCTGTTCTTGAAGAATTCCTTATTTATTTTCCTTTGCTTGCTGTCATAAATTCATACAGTGCTGTATGGATTTTGCACAGATGCAACAATTAGTGTGGTTTATTTATTTAGGCATTTTTAAATTTTAATTTTCTGGTTTCTTTTGTGATGTAAATGTGGTTCTTTGTCAAAGTAGTCTGGTTAGGAAATTAAGAGTTTAAATTTTTGTGAGACACTGACATGACTGGAGGGATAAGCAATACTGTTTCTCTGGAAGACAGCATTTCAAAATATTTTTATTCTTGCTTGGTTTCTTTATTGTGTAGCATTTTTTGAATAACAAAATACTGGAACAAATTTCAAAGCAAATTGAGACAACTGTCTTGGCGATGGTAAAATCTGATACTCATTTCATAAATAGTAGCTAAAGATGGCCTGTGAAATAGCCTTAGTATTCTATGAAGGATATGTATTTTAAGGCATATTTTAGAGCTTTACACTTACCACTAATTTAACAATCAGTTTTATGCTTGCTGTTTATAGCCAACATGTGGTACTGTAGACTTCAGTATCTACACCATATTGAGGCAAGTGAAATATATCAAAATAGAATTTAGACATAAATGAAGAAATATTTGATGCTATAATCAACAATTTCTGGATTAATTGCATTTCAATTACCTAACTTTTTGATAGCTCTTTTCATTTTGCTTTGGATGTAGAGTGTGATACTTAAATATTTGAGAATCCAGAAGACTGGTAGTGATTTTTGCAGCTGGACACTTTTGTTCTTCATTCTCATGGCTTCAAATAGAGATTGCATACCTGGGCTTTTCAGTTTGGGACTGAACTTTGTGGTTTCCTTTTTAAATATACTTTGATTTTTTTGTAAAATGTAGAAAGAAAGGTTTCCAGAGAGAAGGTGCAATAGGTCTAAGTACAGGTAGAAGTTTGCTTCAGTGTATTTACTTATCATTATTTAAGAAAGAATTTCTGTTAAATAGATTAGAAACCCCAGTGCTAATCCCTCTTTGCTAGGTACTCTTGAAAACTTTATTTGAACTGCACATGGAATTGCTAAATGTAGCTGGAATTTAAACATCCACTGGTGTCTCCACTCAAACAAGTAGGTACCTTCCTTGCTCACACATATTCACCTATTGATCTTTCTTTCCCAACTGCTAAAAATACCTTTCCTAAAACTTTTTTTCTGTGGGTTCATTACTGCTTTTTTTCTTTTCATACATGTTACTCTGAACAATGCTAGTGGTGGTGTCTCTGATGCAAGAACACAATAAAGATCAGTAGCTGGAGGCTCTGGGGTTTATTAGACCAGGTGACACATTCTTGATGACAAATACCTTTGTTAGAGTCTGAAATCAAAACATCCGTATTCAAAGCTAGATAGAAGGTGAAGATGGCTTCTCAGTGTTAAATAGAGATCAATTTTACCATCTCAGAAACAGCCAGTATGTTCTTGGTGGAGGGAAGAGATGAGAAAGCCTCCTGAGGGTCAGGCAGTTTATAGCTGGTGGAATGTGAGGAGTTGACTGTAGAGGGAAGAGATCATATGGGGCCCATAATTTTTATTTTAAGGCCCATTGGATGTGTTTGGTATCTAGCAGAGTTACGAATTTTGGCCATTTGAGAAATGCTGAGAGATTTGAGAAATGCTGTGTAGGTCTCCCTTGAGGATGGTCTGAGAGCTCAGAGATGAAACAACTGTTTTATGAGGAATATCATCCTACTGATATCTGGCTGGTTTTGTCCTGTATCAGTTGTCCGCATGAATGTGCTTTTTTCCTAAATATTTGTTCATGCTGAGTTACAGTTGTTATAAATACTAAATGGCTGTTTTGCTTTACTGAAACATCATACATCATAATGTATGATGTTTTAGTAAAGCAAAACAGCTATTTTTTGGGTTGAAGCACTTGTTTTTCTAAAAATCTCTATAAAAATTTGCCTGTTAAGAATACAGTGGGGCAAGCCTATTAATTGTGAGATTTCACCATTTCCTTTGATATTTAACTTAAGCATTAGTCTTGCTGCTTACATCATTTTTCTCCTGATTCCCAAGCACCAAAATCCTGGAATCTGTCATGAGAATGCTTTAATTTGTGAGAGAGTTCCTGAGATGTAATCCTGAACACCAGAAAGCCAGTAAGATGTCTGAAATAAAATAATGTTGTTAATCAGTAGCAAAGGGAGATGTTTTTCTTTTTTAGATGAAAATTGATGAAGCTTAATTAATCTCTCTCATTTCAAAGAGTGTGATGTAAGCTTTCTAAATTGAGAGTTTATAATCTAGATGATTTATTCTCTGGGTGACCACACATGAATTGATCACTCTGCCTTTTATGTCCAGTGACTTATTGGTTGCAAGGGAATATGAGAAGAAATTTCTCTGGGAGATTAAAAAAAAATCATCTTTCTTTCTATGGCTGTGGTCTGAGGTTTTTTTGCTTTGTTTTTCCTCAAACATAATATAGCAGAGAGGTATAGAGGATATTTTAAGGGCCTAATTCTGCTGCTCTTACAAAGAACACAGATGTGCAGATTAAAGGCAGAATGTACCTTGCTCTGACATACCTTCTTCTTTCCCATTGCATTTGGAAGTGGCTTGGAGAGCTACCATTTCTTTAGCTCCAAAAAGGAGAGGAAAGGAAAAGCAACTGCTGGAGAAGCAATGGTGAAATTAACATGAATTAGCCTAAAAAGAATTCTAGTACTTCTCTTATTTGGTTCTCTGGTCAGAAGTTGGTGTTTAGTGATGTTGGGCCTGGTAACAGTTTACAGGTTTGCTAGGGTGACTTCTGATCCTTTTGGGGACAACAGCTAATGACACATCCATCTCTTAGCATGATGAGTCTTAAGCATACTGAAAAATATTCTGTTTGCTTCTAAAAGCACTGTGCAGGAGATTAAAGCTCAGGGGCTGTGTGGGGGACAATCATAGCCTGCTTTCAAATGAACATCACTGTGGGCAGTCCAAGGAAGCAGGAGTTATCTTTACAATAAATACACTACATATATTGGCAGTTTATAATTTAAAATATTCAAGCCACTTGATTTTTGCAATGTTTCTATTCCAATGTTCTATCCTATGGTTGTGTGAAAAGTGGGTAGCATGTAGTGAATTTTGGGTTCATTTTTTCACTTTGGGGGAAAATGTAAGAATGGTTAAAAAAGGATATTGTGTTATCAAGTGATCCATCCTGAGGCTCTCTTTGGAGTTCTGTGGTTCATAAAGCTCAGTCTTGAATAAAGCAGAGTTCTTTGCGGTGGTAATTTGCACAACCTTTGACTTGTTGGAGGCCAAGGAGTAGAATGCAGTTCGGTCTTGTTTTTCTCTGCTCTTGAAGTATTTTTAAAATGCCATATTTTGCTGCAGTTTGTGTTGTCACTTATGGTGTTCATGCTTTAAATGTATTTGAATAAATGCACATGCAGTTTGTGCATCATTTAAATCAACAATCTGTGTGATTCCTGGAAACATCTTTCACTTCCAAGAACACACAGAAAACAGTTATATAAGCAACTATTTCCATTCACTTTATATGCTTGCATTCTTCATTTGCCTTTCAATATAGTTTTTCTCACCTGCTGATGGAAATAATGCTGATCATTGCGAGAACTTCTTACATGAATAACTAGTTGAATATAATATAAGGTCTAGGAACTGTGGCAGCCTGGTGCTGTCACATCTGCATAAATGGTGAAAAGAAGGTAGGCAGTGAAGTGAGAAATTCTGTTACCTGCTAAATAGTCAAGATGGGGTGCCAAGTATGAGTAATCATAAAATGCCCTTACAAGCCTAAACCATTAGAAATTAAGTGGCAGATAAAAGCCAACATCCATAAATGTGAAGTTACACATGTGAAGAAAGATTATAAAAGTTTCCTATCAAAATAGTGGGCTTTGCACCAACTCCTGCCTTTCTGGCCCAGAATGAGATCTGTAGAGTGTTATGTTTCTCTTAAAAGGCCAGATGGATGATCAGTTGTGAAAAAGTAAATTCAATATTAGGAGATGTTGGGACAGGAGAAAACGAAGTAGAGAGCTCTGTCTGTAAAGATCCACCATGCAGTTATTTCCACCTCATTTTACAGGACATAGAGGTGCTGGGAAAGTTTCAGAAAAAGGGCTGTAAGAGGCATCAGGACAAGGAGTGAGAAGATGAAACTTTTCAGCCTGGATAACAGGTGATGACCCAGGTGGTCTCTGATAGTAATCTGAAAAAACATTAACAGCTTGAAGGAGGAGACAGGTGTTTATTGTCTCTTCTGTTGTGATGTTAGAGGAAGCTGGGGGAACTGGATTGCAAACAAACAAAAGAAGATGGTTTTTCATGGAATGGGTAATGGAAATACTGGAATTGCTTGCCATAATGTCCTGTAGATGCTAAAAATAGACACATATTGGGAAAAAGTACAAGGTGCTCTCAAGGAGCATTGTTGAGAGTAAGTGAATGGAGAAGGCATTTGAGGAAAAAATCCCAGTGTAAAAAGCGAGGAGAACTGAAAGAGGACTGCACTTTTTTGCCCTGCTTTTCCTCTTCCTTGGAGACTTCATGAAGTCACTTGTAGGCAGAATAAGGGGTCTTTGGTCTGACAGTCTGATACAGCAGTTTGTTGGAAATATTGTATGTCAGTTTTATGTCAGTATGCGCATGCTCAGATTTCCCAGGATTACTGCAATCCCTCTGTGGTAAGGTGTGGTTTCGGTCCTAGAGAGAGGGAAAAAGAGCAACAACACCCATGGACCTTTTTAGGGAAAAAAGGCCAATTTTATTGAGTGGAGAGCTTGCATTTAAAGCAGGTTACGAGAGACTAGAACAGGACAGTAGCTTATTGGCTAATTGGGATAAACATCCAGGAGACCAGGCCTCAGGATGTATCCCATGGGAAAAACAACAGGTGTTAATCTTTATTATTAATTCCACTCTGTTTTTCACCAGATTCTAAGTTGTTTTTGACCATTTATCACCTTGGGAAATTTCCTTTCTGTCTGCAGCTAACATCAGCTTATCAGCCTGGGAAGCAAGAAGGATTCAGGCTTGAGAGGAAAGATTCTCAAGCTGTAATTTTGCAGCTCCCTAGGTGTCTCTGTCCACAGTAAGGGCTTCTTAACATGTCTGAAGTAAAAAGGCAACATATAGTGAACAGAGCGGAGATTATTATCAGATACTTTATGTAACTACTAAAAATTAGTGAGAACTTTTTGTGGGAACAAAGTGGGAGCACTTCTGCTGAAAAAAATGAATTATCCAAGGTGTGTGTTGTGATACATCACTGGAGTCTTGCACCAGACTATAACATTGAAAATCTTAATTAATTAGTATCTAAATTACATATAACTAAATTCTGGTAGGAAGGGTAATTGGAGATATTTTCAAGCTGAAATAATTAACTGAGTGAATGTGGGGCGTGAATAAAGAGAACATGTATTTGTACATTATAATTATTATTAATGCATTTTGAAATTGAAAAGGAAACTACTTTTGATTATGCATTCGCTTTTGTTAAAGGTAATGATCTATTAAAGGTAGTTTTGTGTTCTGCAGAACTTATTCAGTGATGTAAGTCAACATTTTGCAGAGTGAATGCAGATTAGTGGTATTATATTGTCAGCTTGAAGTTGGGATCTGGTAGCATTGCATGATGGTTTAATCACAGTGGGTAGCTTATGCTTTGTAAGAGATGATTTGAGCATCTTTGAGCTGACAGTTTGTAAAGGTGGTTGTAATGAACTACCAGGTTACAGCTTGCCTGGAGTAATTGAAGCACCTCATCAGACACCCAGCAGCCACGTTTTTCCTTATCACACAGCCTGGGTCATAGGCTTCACATTGCTTAATAGACACAGGATGGAGATACTATTACGGCAGAAGAATAGATAATGTTGAAGGAGATTTTAGCTTGTTGAATTCTGCTTGCTAGCATTTAGAGGGGTGTTCTTAATTCTGCAAATTATATGCTTGTGATTGCCGTGGAGTCATTTGTTAATATCTCAAAATTAGAAAAAATTTTACTCTATTTGGTAATGGACATATTGCTGTAGAGATATAGTGAAAGAAATTTAAGACCATTAGCTTTTCTATTTGTGAGTGATATTACCCTATAATTCCTGTGCCTTTCTTTCTTGTTGAGTCTATAAGAAACTTGTACCTTACCAGTGGAGTGATGAACATCATCTGTGCCAATGATGAAATAGCAAATGTAGATGGTAATGTTTATAGCATAGTCAAAAGTGTGACCCATGCACATGTCTGCATTATTGAACTACTATCAGTCTGCTTAGTTCATTTGCCAATACCAAGGAAAGTAACTGATGTGAAAAACACCAGAAATTTGGTTTATGTAGGATCCCTGGTCTGTAGGGTTTTGATTTGATTATTTTGAATTGGTGAATATATGCTTTTAAAAGAAATCAACTGTGCAATTCACACACGCACCACCCAGCTGGCTGGGGAAGCTTTAAATAACATCTTATTAGAAGAATTTTTACTTTTTGTAGTGTTTGTTCTTTCTACAATGCTATAGCTTTACCTTTCCACTTACTGTTTTAATACAAAGGAATTGCTTGGAATGTCACTTCTAATTTTAACTGCCAGCTTAGTTCTTGACTTGATATAGCTACCAGTAGGTTCTCTGCCTTGCCTCCAGGAGCAAATCTCCTATTGTAAAATCAATTCACAATGACACACTTCTTCCCCCCAGAATGGCACATGAGATCAGATCCATAGGAATGCAAAAATAGTTCAAATGTGATGTTCTCTTTGACAGCTTCAAAAGTTTCTTGATGCTTTAATTTTCTAAGTTTGGGGACTCCTCTTTAGCAGCTTCATTGAGATATTTAATTCAGATTTAGAAATAATTTGTCTCCTCAAATCACTGTTTTAAAGCAATTTCCTGATCTGGGGTGGTGGTGGGGTGCCTGTTGACTTTCTCAGTGTTTAGAGAAGGATGTAAGAGTTTGTCTAGTTGCTGTTTGGCATTTAGATTGATTCAGTAAGTTCTTATAGCAATTATTGAATAATACCAATGGCAGAAGTAAAGACCTCATAATATATTTTGCCTTATCACAGTGGTGCAGATCTGATTTTGATCATATTTTCCATGCATGAAGACCAGGTCATTGCAATGTACCCTTTTATTAAAATAAAACACAGAAAACTAAGATAATAGCTAGTCCAGATGAGCTTATGTTATGCATCTAAAATAAGAGAAAATTTGGATCTCTTTGGGTGCTGAAAAAACAAAGCTGACCCTTTATCAGATATGCATAATGGTTTCCTTGATTACAATTTTGTTATTTAATTTGTAAGTGAATTCCTTGTTAGGTTTTTGTGTGACAGACCATAGCACCGCTCATCTAAATGATGAGAAGTCTGCCATAATAGTAATTCTGAGGATATTTTTCTTCAGCTTTGTGTCAGGATATGTGCAATGTTTTGCAGCAACAGGTGCTTTATTTTCTGGCAGCCTTATGTTCTTTCATCCCTTTTTTTGTTTCCCTTTTTGTTCTCTTTCATATACAGAAGTAGTAAATATGTGTCCTCTGCTCAGTGTTCTGGATTGTGCACCTTGGAAAAGCATTCACATTCATTTGAAGCTGTAGCATTGCTTCATTCCAGCTTGCACTGCTGCAGAGAGGGGAGTAACTTGTCTCTAAAGAGGCTCTTGAGCTGCAGCATCTGTGGGCTTAAAATGCAGAGAGCTTGAAATCATCTTCTTCTCTCTTGTGTTTGCAGTTGCTGTTGTATGTCAACTGCGTTGTGAGTTAGAATGCACTGAGACAGATTCTCATTAATTGTTTGAAAGCTATTTTTGCTGCCTGCTTGCCAATTTATTTGTATTACACACTTGTCATTCATGTACAAATCCAAACACTGTCTTTCAGTCTTGGCAACTACAGAAAACTACACAGAGGCTGTGATTCCTCATCCCTTGTCTTTCCAAACACCTGACTCACCTGAAATCTGTGTAACAGGGAGTTGCTTTTCTTTGCCTACTGACATATATCCATTTACCACAGTTACATGTTTTGGAGGAAATGTTAAGTCTGGTGACTTCTCATGTTTCTGTCTTTCATCTTTGGAGCATGAATGTACCAGAGGGATGATTTTATGCGGAGATGGAAGGAGGAAAACTGTTCAGAGTCTTTTTATGTAGTCACAGTTGAGTGTTAAATGGACTTAGACCTTCATTAACTTCCAAAATAAACTCCATTTGGTCATATTTCCACTGAAAGATTGCCAGCTCTTGAAGGAATGAGGTTGCATTATCTACATTTCAAGGGAGGGCTATCTGGGAGACTCTATTGGGGGTTTGAAATTTAAAGAATTAAAATAGTTACCAGGATCATTGCAGTGGAAAGCTCTTCCTAATTAGCCTGCTGCCTTTTTTTTTTTTTTTGTTGGACTATTACTGCCTGTTTTCCCAAACTGACTTTAGCTCTTGCTCATAAAGACCTGGTAGATCCTCAAAGAATGCCTCACTCAACAGCACTTGACAATTGCTGCTGGGGTTGCCATTATTAGCACTGACTTGCTGGATTCTGTAAATTAAAAAGTTCTCAACAGAGCACTTGGGTTACTATCAAAACTCACTGCATTGTTTCACTACTTTCTTCTTTTCTCCCTATTTTTTTGTTTTAAACAATAAGATAAGCTGTGTTTCTGTCTGCAGGACAATACATTTCTTTTAGACCAGTCTAGTCTGAATAATTTTTGAAAGAAATCAGTTTAGAAGTGGTTTCTAGATAAGTTTTTTCTTGGTATACTCCAGCTTGTCTCTTGAATTCTGACATATTTCAATACAACATAGTGTGGTTTCTTCATGCTTTTCTGTTTTATTTTAACCTTTTATTTCCTTTGGATGTTGATTTGTGTTTATTAATTGGATTTGGAGTATTTATATAGTAAGTGGTAAAAGGTTAGAGAGAATAAATATAGAATTTGCAAAGAAATCCTTTTTATACTTTCTGAAATGTTATGTGTTCTGTTGCTAGTCAGTCTTTCAGTCTTCTTGTATTGAATTTTCACAGTTTTGATCATGAAAGACAGTGTATTTCTCGGTAAGTCAAGTGTCCTTTTGTGAGAAAAGCAAGATCAAGACATCTACTTGGAAATTAACATGAAACCCTTGGCAAAAAGAGTCTGGTTCTGGCAGGCCAAATAAAGCAGCATAGATAGAGAGAAAGGGGTAGACAAGAAAACTTGTGCATGTTAGGCAAGTGTTGTAAATATGAACTGTTTTATGAAGTCATTCATTAAGTGGCAGATATGTGAAACTAAAGTTCAGGCTTTTGGTAAAATTGCTGCACAATATGAAAAACATTTCATCTTTAGGATCACTTGGAATAAAGTACCACCTGAGGAAGGAGTGTTAAAACAAGCATTTGCATTAATCCCTGCAGAATGTCACTGAAGTAGGGAATGAGCTCTGTGACATTCATGTTGGGGACCTGGAATGAAGGGAGTGTATGGGTACATGTTCTAAGGATTATTTGTTACCAGATTTTAGGGATAAAAAATGGGATAAGAATTTTAAGGGAAAAAATATTAATCCTGAGAGAGTGATTATAGCTTCACTCTTCTGAAATATGAATCACGCTTATTAACTAGAAGAGTTTGCATCTTGTCTGCAAAGCACTCTCAAAAAATGATAGTGGTAATTTGTATCCTATTGCATTCAGCAATAGGTCCATACCACTTAATGTCATTTGAATTGCATAGCCAGAGACCATATTTGAAGTTTCAAGTGCTGATAAAGAAATCCCTTTCAGATAAAAATTGAAGCGAAATGCCTTCTGTAAAATTACATGTTATTTTGTTCACTTGAAAATATCCTAGTCTTTGAATAGAATCTGACATTTGATTCAGCCTTGTTAGGAAATATGAGAAAATATGAAAGTTTGAATGAGCTGGGCTTGCCTGACTTGCTGAGGAATGAAGTGTCATCTAACTTTCTAATACTGGAAGTAGGAAAAAAACCCTCTGAAGTTACTTTTTAAAGTTTCCTGCAGGGTCTTTTCTTACAGTTTATTCCTTTTGTAACTCATTGAGCTGAAGTAGGATGGCACAGAGCAGTAATTAAAGAATGCCTTTATCCATCTGCCTGGTGACTTCTGTGCTTTGTTGTCTTTGTTATCTCCATGTCACTTCAGCTGTGAACAGCCAGACAGAAGGACTTCCCAGTCAGGTTCCAAATCCTAATGTTTTGGCATCTTTGTTTCACAGAGTTCTGATGCCTCTGAAGTGGTAATCCTGGAGCGCTGCTGGGTAGTGGAATTCAGGACTAAAACAGATGTTTCAGTAGTTCTCAGTAAGTAAGACATATCTCAACGTGTTCAGTGTGACTCTTATTTCTACCAACAAAAATGGAAACAAATAACTCAGCCGTCCAGGCATTGGAACTTAGCTAAAAATTTGGCTAAAATATATCCTGCTGTCTGTTTGATGCATACATATAAATACTGGTGGTCTTTGAATTCATGCTTACAAAGAAAATCCTAAAATCAGGTGGAAGTCATGTCATCATCTTCCTCTGACAATAAATAAAAGTTTGAGATTGTTTTGCCAGGTATTTTGTACAATATGGGGTTTATGTTGATGCATAGTCAATGCATCTTATTCTTCAGTAACTAATCATTGCTAAACTCCATATTAAATGACAGGTTTCCTGTTTTTGTCACCTCCCTATCAATTCTTCATGCATGAAATTGTTAAAAACAGCAAAAAAAAGCTATCTCATATAAATCAGAATCTTTGTTTTAGGGGAAAGCTTTTATTTGGAGGAAGTGCTGGCAGTTTGCTCTGCAGCAGCCACTTAAATAGCCACTCTCTTAGAAATTTTTTATGACATGGATTCTTTCTGATACCACTTAGAACAGTTTGCCATTTTCTGTTAGCTGTGATAGTTGAAGAGCAGAGGTAGAAGTCTTAGGCTGCATTTGTGGGCTTGATGGATACATTTGCATTCAGCAGAAGTTCCTATCATCTGTTTTTATGCACAAAATCTCTAGCCCACTTCTAAGAAAGTGTTGCATTAATTATGCTGACTTTTGTCCTCACCTGCTGATGTGATTCCTAGTGGTTGGTCATGTTTGAGAAGGCAGTGACTTAAATTATATTCTTTGTGGATTTTATCCTTATCTGGGTAGTATTCTGGGGAATAGCTCACATCTTTCATCTTTTGTAGGGAACAAAATCTGATGTTTTGTGCCTGGTGTTGAGGCACTGCATCAAAAAGTATTTCTTTCTGGGTTTGGAAGCATTGCTTTCCCTGACTGTAGGAGCTGAATGTTTCCCATTGACTCTCAAATTGAGACTTTCTAATTGTGCCCTCAATGAGTCCAATTCATTAATAGAATTTCCAACTTTGAGTATAAATACAGTAATGTCAGTTCCCTTCTGGCACTTCTTTTACAGTGCTTGAACACAATGCTGCTGAACTGAACCCAGAATACAGCTGTAATTGCTGGCAGGACTCAATTAGCTTTGAAGCTTGCAAACAGGACAGTTTCTGTAGCAGTGACACTGGCAGGTTTTAAGCCCAAAAGCTGGGGACTTAGACAACAATGAATACTGAGTAAGCACTGCAGGCTGCTTGTGGAGGGGAAAAAGCCTATGAATATGTGTGGAGGGAGAAATAAGCTTGTATAGTTAGGAACCAGCTGAGAGACAGACTTTCCAAAACCAAGTTTTGAAGGTTGGCGGTGTTTCTGTAGGAACCAGGGATAAGGGTGGCATTCTGGACATCCTCTTTAAACAATAAAGGGGAAAAGAGGAAACAGTGTAGAAAACTCCAGGTAAACAGAACCAGCAAATGATGAAGAATACCTGGGGCATGACCAAACAGAAGATAGAGGAAGAGACAGACAGGTAGAGGAGAAATGTGTCTCAGACTTGGCAATTTTCCCATGCTGGAGAGCAAGGATGACAACCTGGCTGATGATTTGTTGGATGGGAAAAGAAAGCCAGACTATTATGAGGTATTAGAACAAAACTGAAGACAAATGAAGATGATATATAGTGTACTGAATGAGGATAAAATACTAAAAGAAGTGAAATAATAATCCATGTACTGCAGGATAGAATAAAATTCAGAAGACAAAATGGGGGAGAAAAGCAAAACTCAGGAACTAGGAAGAGAGCCCTTTTATCAGTAGGGGCTTTGACCATGAAAAGGTTGTTGTGTTGTCAAGAGATTAGATCCATTGGCTATTGGGAGCCAAAAAAAGCTGTAGAATGTCTATCTGGGACTTCAGAGGATTCAGATGAAACCAGGATAGGAGGACATTGCTGCTCACAATGTCAAATTTCTTGTGGAACTGATTGAGGTGAGTTTCTGCAACAGCACAGCAGAAGCTCCAAGAGAGGAGCCTGTGAGATTTAACTTGTGGTGGTAAAAGGACATTTTCTTCATCTCTTCAGTTTGGAACTGGGAAGTGAGATTGGAGAGAGCCTTTGCCCAATTATCACCGTCTGTCCCTGAGTGGTGGATCGAATCCTAGGAGTTGTGAGAGTGAGAAATGGAGACTCTCTTGAGGAAGAGAACATAATGAATGGCAGTGGACTAAGCATGGAGAGAAAAATAAGAACATTTTTGTGCAACTGTAATGATTCTGTGGAGCTGCTGATCACCTCAGGGCCCTGAAATACAAGGGCTGTACAGAAGTCAGAGTAGATAATACTGTAAGGGCTTCCAGGGGGGTGCTCTCGAAGCAGCCTAACTCAGAAGGTTTCCAAGTGGACAATGAAAGGAAAGAGAAGGATTTGTTAGGTGAGCTTGGATTCTACATGTGGCTGATGGCTTATGTGTCCTTCTACTGGGAACTGGTCACCATTAGCTGGGCAGGGTGGTCTTTGGGTCCCTGTTGTGTTCTCCTGAAATAGAGCAGTAGGAGCTCTGTGACTCGATGTTTAAACTGTCCCCAGGAGCAGTCTGAAGTTGACCACTAGGCTGTACAGAGCCTCAGGCATGTGCAACTCTGCCTTCTTTCCTCCATGTGATGATGCAATGCAAAATTGGCAATGTCCCCGAGAGACACAGGCACAGTGAAATGAAAACAGATGTGAGAGACAGCATGCAGGCACAGCCTTCTCTTGATCTGTAAATCTCTCTTTCAGGAAGAGACATTCCTTAAGGACTGTATTGCATTACTGTGTGTGGTCTCTTAGAGTTAGGGAGGTAAGAGCTGTAACAGCCAGGGAGGGCTGGTGAGGAGGGTGGGAGGGACAAAAGGAAGAAAACAGCTTTTCATACAAGGTCAGTCATCTAAATCATATTGCAGTAAATCAGGAAATAATAAAAAAGGGGTCTGTATGTAGGAATACCCCTGAGACAGCAAGCATTCCCTTTTGCCGTTTGTAGCATGCAAGCCACTTAAACTTGGGAGACTTTCGTTTCAATAGTGGTGGCTTGGAAAGGCAGGTCTGGATCACTTCCTACGTTAGAGGTGGAATAAGTGAGGCATATGCAAAGGTTTCTCTTGCAGATCTAGGCAGAGAAAGAAGACCTCTGAATCCTGCCTTTTTTTAAGGCAGACTGATGGTCCAGCCAGAGATATGAACTGCTTCCATTCAGCAAAAGCAGTCCACTGCTTGGCAAAGGCCACCCTTGGAACTTTAAGTGAATGCTGCAGTGTATTTGTTCTGGGCTCTTGAGATACCATTGTGGTATTCAAATATTTGTGTGGTTTGCATTGCTTCCAGTACAGGTGTGGTATTGAATGAAAGGGTAGAAGCAGTGTGGCATGTGTGGAAGCTGACAGGTATTAAAAGAAACAGTGTGTTGTACTGCAGTAGTCAGCCTGGGGCACCGTGCTATTTTCATTTCAAATACTCACATGCTTGGGGAGGTTCTGTAGGGACTTAAATGGAGCTTATAGTAGTAACTTATATAAGAAGTTTATGCCAGCATTGCAAAATTAAAAAAAAAAAATCACTGAAGATAAAAATTTTAATTAAATTCTTTATCTTTGATGGAAAATATAACTTCCAAAGAAAGATTAACATAGCATCATGAGTAACCATGGGATGATTTCATCACTACTAATTTGAACATGAAATGCATCAGCATATAGAATTCAGACAGCTTTGTGAATTAAAAGCCTCTGATGTCTGTATTAGAAATATCCTGCGGATATAATTTATGTATCAAAGCTTCCATTCTACTTTTGTTACAGCATATGGTGGTTAGCTGTGATGGTGCTTTATATTTTAGAGTGTCAGTGACTCGCTGATATTCTTAACCGTTTTCCTCTGCTGAGCTAGCAGCTGAGCTGAGAATCACTTTTTTACTGGTGTGTGTGAAAAGAGACAGACAACCTTTAACTTGTTTGAAATCTCTTACTTTGCATGTTAGCATAGGAGGAAAAATCGTGATCCTCTAAAAAAGTCAAGGCTGTCATTGTGGATGTTGACCATGGGCTTTGTACATTTTATTAATTTGAATTATCCCAGTAATTTCTTCTTTGTCCTGTTGAACATGATGTTATGCTTAAACTCTCATGAAGGAAAATAAAGCAAGCCAAAGAGTATCAGTCTTCCTGTCACCTGTTCCTGTTCAGCAAAATAAACCAATAAAATCTTCTTAAAAAAATAGAAAGCGAATAGCAAGTGAATAAGATGTAAAACCAAAGTGGAAATGTATTTGTTTTACTTTATTATGTTTTTATTTTGAAAGCCTTTCCAATAAACTGCAGTCTTTTGAAAGACAAGAGTCAGGTCTTATAACTGCCTAAAACTTTTTGGTGAATTAACAGAAACCTAAGTTTCTATGTAAGAGATTATGATTAAAATTACAATTATATACTCTTAAAATTACAATAATATACTCTTAAAATTTTTGAGAAATGTCACTCAGACATTTGTAGCAAGAAATTTGTTTTCATTCTTAAAGCAACTCGACTATTTATTATTTAGAGGGAAAAGAGGCAGTTGCTACTGTTCAATTGAAATACTTGGGATAAATAAGTTTTATTATGAAATAATGTCAAGAAGGAAAAGTTTTCTGATGATGAAGGAACTAACATCAAAATGCATTTCTAATTTTAAGCAGTTGGGCTAGACTAGAAGAGTCTTTCTAGTGCCACTGGGAATGTGTCAGCTGTTTGTGCTGTTCCTTTTTTTTGACAGCAGTCCTTCAGAGCAGGAGCATTGAGTTATTTGAGTGGCACGAGTCCTGTGGGACAAAAACTTTCCATGGTGACTTCTGTGGGAGAAAGTCTCATTGAGATTGTGCCTCAGCAAAGAGTTCTTGGTGAACAGACTAGAAAAGGTTCTGTGCACAGACCTGTTTGCTTTCCATTCTCTGCTTCCTCAAGTCTTGGCTTCCATTGGGTCTCTGATACTGAAAGGAGGAGGAGCAGCAAGGGATCAAGATACAATGATATAAAATTTTTCTTCCAATTTAGAACTACTGAGTTCAAAGTTTGTTCTGCGAAGAAAACCAGTGTGTTGAATTTTCTGAAGGTTTTCTCCTGGGTTTATGACTTGGAAACCCCACTAGGGATGTCCAGCGTGAAGAGGATTATTGTTCTGCTATTGCAGATTGACAAGTAGATAGAAAATTTTCTTAATATGATATGTTCTTATATAATCCTGTTCAAAAATGATATCACAACAGTAAAATCAGGAGTGCAAACTAGATAAGGTACTGTTGTTTAGGTCAGCAGTAAATGTTTGCAAAAGGTGAAGGTTTTTTTCCAAAACTATTCATGGTAACTCCTGTCAGCAGTGGCAGTATAGCAAAGGGTGTTTGTGTTCTACAATAACTTCTTAGCAGCAGAGTATGAAGTGCTTTTGTCCACCTATGAAATACTGCTGTATTTAGGTTTATTATTTATATTTTTATGAATTAATATATCTATTATTTATTTAAATGTAAATATTCTAATAAAACGTGGAGTAACAATTGTTTATTTAATTATGTATATAACTCTTCTGATATGTCTGCTATTTGTTTGAGGCCTTCATTACATTTGTGGGTCCGTTTAGTTTCATTTTGAGAAAGATTCTTATCCATTTTTCCCCCCTACTGATATTTGGAATTAAGTGTCTTAGCTTGTTAGGGAGTACTGTAGGCATCTGATTTAAAATAGTAGTCATCAACATGAAGGAGAAGAGCAAAGAGATTATGATTTTTATTACATAAATAAACCTGTGTGTTCCTTTTTTGCAGCTTTTTTACCTGTGTGCGTTTTTCATGACGTGCTTCCTATGGCAAGATGGCTTTTGGTACATGAACCTTTCAGTAAAAGGGGAATCTGCAGGAGAGCTGGAGAGGGACTTTTTACAAAGCCATGGAGTGATAGGAAAAGGGGGGATGGGTTTAAACTGAAAATGGGCAGGTTTAGATTAGTTGTTAGGAAGAAATTCTTCACTGTGAAGAGGGTGAGGGACAGGCACAGGTTGCCCAGAGAAGCTGAGGATGTTCCATCCCTGGGAGTGTTCAAGGCCAGGTTGGATGGGGCTTTCAGGAACCTGGTTTGACTGAAGGTGGTGTTGTTCCTGCCCAGGGACAGGGGGATTGGACTAGATGTCTTTAAGGTCCCTTCCAAGACAAACCATGCTGTGATTCTGTGCATTGAATGGAAAATAGCTAACTTACCTACTGTTGGATCTTCAGAATGAAACTTTTTACAATTGCAGTGATGACTATTTTTCAGGCATTTTCATGTGCTTTTCAGAATTTAACTTAGCTGTCAGAGTACTCCAAGGATCTAAATATAGCAGACTGTAGTGTTTTGAAGTGATAGTTTTGAATGAATTTCCACATCTCAAAACTGGCACCTGTTAGATCAGAATACAGTGAATTATGCCCACTCCTACTGCATTTCACTCTCCATTTCTGGTTTCATGTATATTAATGATGATTCAGTATGCCTTTTCATCTTGGCAGTCTGATTTTTACAGCTAAGAGGTAAATATAAATAGCATGATTTCAATTGAAAAACATCGATTTCCTCCCAAAGCAGATGTTTTTTTATCTAGCGTAGTGGTAGGATATTTCAAGGCAAGATTACTGTTCCTATTTCCATTTAAAGATAAAGGGAGAAAAGAACACCTTGGTATATTTGTATTTTGGCTGTTAAGTGTTGACTTTTCTCCAACAGCTTTTCTTTCACTGAGGTATTTTGGCTATCCAAACCGCTTTTATTAAAATTGTCTGTGCTTTTAAAGGTTGAATGGTGTAAGCAGATGTTAATTTTGTGGCGTGTTTTTTGTGTGTGTGTTTTGGTGGCTTTTTTGGGGCAGGGAAGTTGTGTTCAGGTTTTTGTTTGCTTTTTTTGTTGTTTGTGTCTGCTAGCTAATTTTGATCTTGATGCTGATTGATTGCATGCTTTTTCTTTCCTTTTAATTTCCCACTAGTAGCTCCAAAATACTATGAGATATAACAGAGTTCTGACTCACTGATGTCAGTGACAGAAGGGAGTAGTGCACTCTGCTGGTGCAGACCTTACCAGAGCAACAGAAAAGCTATCAGCTCTTCTACATACTGGTCTTTCTGAAGCTCATCAGTCATCCTTGACAATCAGCAGAGCTCAACTCGGTCAGGTTTGGTCACTCAAGAACAGATCTTGTGTGAAAACAAGATCTAATGAACATCTGCAGCTCCCTAAGATTTTCAATATTCTTCTCTCAAGAATTGAATACTTTTTTTTTTTTTTTTTCCCTGAGCCAGGGCTAAAGGCAAGCATTTGAATCCTTATTAGCTTTTTATCTGCCCCTGAAGCAGATGTTTCCACTTTGTTTCTTTTTCCAGTTTTTCCTCATGAAATCTATGGTCCAACTGGTACATGGAATGTTACCCAGTATTTTTAGCAGCATCCGCAGCTGCACTGTTAGATCTAGCCCAGACAAAAAACTTGTCCCACCTCCACAGGGATTTGTGTACAGTTTTTAGAGCCTTCCAGACTTGAGGTTTCATCTTTTATCCCCTCCATAACCATAAAAGCAGAGGTAATTGTAACTGGCAGATGCTCAGTTTATGAAGTGCAAACAGGTTTAGAATAACATGTGTGCAAGTGCCCAAAGTTAGATATCAAGGTAGTAAAAGGAATTTAAGTTCATATTGTATAGAAAAGAACTTTACTATGTTGTTTGGATTTTCAAACTAAGTATGAAAATCTTTCAGTGTTCTGTTTTGTCCAGTGATATGATATATGGCTGATTTAGCTCAGAATGATTTTAGTACCCAACAAAATACTTCAGTCCTTGTTAATACAATAGTAGAGGTGTTTTATAGAGTTTTATGTTTCTAAATTAGTTGGTAACTTGTTTTAAAGAAGCATTGATTTTCTTTCTTTCCCAGTTTGCTGTCTGTGGTGTGTGTTGCACTAAATGTCACGTTGAATTTGTCTCTGTGAAGCCATCTATACTGCAGAATTTTAAATGCCTAAGAGGTGTTTTTTCTTCCTGTTCTAATCTTAATTACCTGGATTCCTTGGGAACTTCATCTCCCCTCCCCCCTCGCTTCTATTGTTCTCAGAATATTTGATCATTAAACAATTAGACTCCAGGCAGAACAGCAAATGACATGTGGATAGTAATGAGGTCAGAAGCTCCCACATACAACCTGTTGAATCTTCACAGAGGAGTTATGTCATGCTAAATTATCTGCATGTGTTCCTGATCTGTATTCTGGCAAGGATGAATGAGAGGCTGAGCATAATGGAGATCTTTAATAGAAGAGATGATGGACACATTCATTCTGATGAATCCCACTCTCTGACACTCTCGTGTCTGCTGCCCTGGCTAAATCAAATTTTGTCAAGTTAGCAGCTCTGAGAGCTGTCTGCTAGGCTGCAGAATCTGTGCTGGAAAATTATTTCCCATTTTTGGTTTGATTCTGCCACCTAATTTAGCCATCTGTTAACTGATTTTGGAACTCCTCTGTGGATATGTTTAGTATTGCACTGAGTCTGAAGGAGCTGGGCTTTGACTCCAGAGGTGGATGGGGCTGCATGGTTCTGTGGCCATGAGAACATACATGTGCATGTGGTGGTTTTGATTGTTTGTGACATCAGTATGTCCATCATCCCCTTTCCGATCACAGTCCCTAAGAGCTGCTTTCATGCTTTCTGAGTGCAGAGTTTCAGAGTGGAGAAGCAGATCTTTACCTTGAAGCCGCATCGAAGCCAGACTGTGAATCTTGGGTCGTGGCACTGAGAGAGGTGAACTCGGAAGGTTTGAGGAATAAAATCCAGCAGCTTCGGGGGCTGATCATGGAAATCAAAGAGGAGAGATCATCAGATGAAGCGCAACAGTTTCTCCCTTCATCCCAGTTAGACAGTCTAGGAGAGCCCCAGTTTACGAGTAAGTGCATGTACTCATTTTCTGGAGTGGTACAAAGTGACCCAGTCTCTGTGGCAGTTCAGGTAGTGTCACAAGCAGGGTACAAAATGCTGTTCAACTTCTTGCTTGTCAAAGTGCAGTTTAGGGGAAATAAACTGATGAAAATTGTCTTCAAATTTTTTCCCCCTGTTACGTTTTGGTTTATGCATATAACCTTCAGAAATGTGTGTTTCTGAGTTTTTCTCTAACCTATTTTATTCATAGGACGTAAAGTATTTTTTTATGTGCTGTATGAACATATGGACTACTGTTTAAAATAGTCTGACAACTTTGATAAATGCATAAATCTTTAGTGATACTTAAACTAGTATCACAGATTTGTTCTATGTGATCTAAAAGCACTCTGGGGATTTGAATGCAAGTAGCCATATGTTGAGTTGCATTTGGTGCACTGGAGTCAGCAGATTGTATTTCAGTTGCCTGGTCACTTAATCAATTCTGTATCCAGCATATTCATGAAGGTGTTAGGTCAATGTGCTAGTGGCAGAGTTCAACTCAGAAATTTGTTAAATCTCCATAAAAAAAACCCCAAAACCCAAGAAACTTTTTTTTTTTATTTTTGATCTTTCTAAGCTCTGCAGCTGTAATTTTTCTCACACAGATGTGAATGAATAGCTACACTAATGACAGTGGTGTGAATCTAGATTTAGCAGCATCAAGTTTTTATGGAGCAGACACAGCTATAAGTTAGGGGTGGTTTTTTTGTTTGTGGATTAAGTTATTTTTTTAAACAGAAATCTTATTCCAGTTCATATGCTAACTCAGTCCTTGCCATCTGACCAATTTCTTCAATATTGACCAATAATTAATATTTCTTACTGGAGACCATACAAAACTGTCAAGAAGAGAGGGTTTAATTTCTTCAAGTTCATTGAAACTGTAGTTGTGGTCCAATTACTTTCTGCTTTGTGTGAACAACTCAGTCTTATTCACTTATCCCTCCTTGCTTCCTGTGTTTCTCTTGTTGCATCTCTGTGGTTCATTCCTTTATTTTAGAACAAGAAAATACTGCCCTTTGCAGTAAAACATGCAATAGAACATAATTCCACAATGGATTAAACTGTTCCTGTTACTTGAGAGGAGGAATTAATGTACTTATTTTCCAATAAAAAGAAATTGAGTTTGTTACTTTACAATTTGTTTGTAGATCAATAACTATATTTTACTGTATTAACCTGATTTACCTACTTTCACAAAATATGAGGTTTCTTTTTAGTGCGACGACATACCTACTTAAAAATTACATTTGAGACTTAATATTTTTCCAACACATACATGGTCAGCCGTTGTGACTGCAAATCTTACAAGTACCCATCCATGAAAGCCTGGGGTTTTTTTCCTAGTTTCCTTTCCCAGAAAGGAAACAAGGTTTCTATTAAGAAGGAAGTCTTCTTCAAAAGTAGGCTTTTATCAGGCAAGTATTTCATCTAAGTTTGCTTTGACCATGAGTTTCTAACACAAAATGTTACTTCAGTGGCAATGGCAGTGGTTATAGGCATGTGAAAGTTTTACTGTGTATTAAAAAGCAAGACATGAAAATCAAATTATTTCTAATTTTCTTTTTCTTGACCTTTTAAGGTATTCAGAGAATTGCAAATGAGCCAAAGCTGGAGTTCAGTCTCGGTAAGATATAATTTTGAATTTTTGGAACTATAATAGCTTGTCTGTTCATGAAGAGTTTTCACATATATAGTGTTATACAGTGTAACATGCAACCTGTTTAAAAAAATGAAGGTCTAGGTGTGAGAAGTGCCTCTGCATGTCTTTTGAAATGCTGATTTTAGTTTCTTAATTGGTTGGAATGGCTAAAGGTTTATTGAATTATCTAATACTGCACTGCTCTGTCAGGCTGAAAATCTGCCCAACAGCTTTGCAAATGTGGTTTGTGAAATACTACTTATTTAGAAATAGACATTTAATTTTACTTTTTTGAAACAATATTCAGATAAAAGTACTGTTGCTTTAGAACAAACTTCAATATAAATGTGATATTATTTGGTAGTGAACAGGCAATGTAAATGTTTGCCTGACTTTGATTTTTTTTATACTTAATGTAAATAATTGGTATATGAGAACTATATATGGCTATAGTATGTAACAGAATTGTTTTGGAAGGTGTTCTGTCAGCTCAAGCTTCCCCCTCCATTTAGAGGCCACAGAACGATTCAGATTGCTGAGTAAATCAAGCGGTCTAATTGAATAATGGTATATTTGTGATACAAGGTCAAGGAGCACAATATGTCAGCCAAAACTGTGCAATGTAAGCTTGGCTTCTTTTCACTGTTCTTTCAACAAAACTTTGAAGCCTTTGAAATAGTATGTGAAATAATTATTTGCTGGAGAAACACTAAACACAATAATTTCATCTGGGAAATAAGAATAACTAGGTTTATTTCATTAGTGGCTGGACTCTTTTCAGGGTCTTTGCCGATTGAAATGATCCTGTGATTATTCCCTGCTCCAGTGTATGGCAAAATAACACAGTTACAAATAGTGTAGCTTTTGAAATATTTGATGCTATATACTGACTGCATTCTGCATTAAAACTTGTCAGATTTGTTATGATTTTTATATCCATATGACCTGCGAATATTTATCTGATGTTGTGTTGCTGTACATTGAGAAACTTTTACTGAGTGTTATTCAGTATCTGTTAAATTTACTCTGGTATAAAAACTTTTATAACATCTGGTGCAAAAAAGTTTAAGAGGGAGAGGGAAATACAGATAACTGTAAGCAGAATATAATATAAATAGACTCCACTATTGTGAGAAATTAGGTAGTCTGCAAACCAATATCCTTCAGAAACCCCAAAGACAGTAAACAGGATGGCATCAGTGATGTGACTGCAGGTTCTGGTCTTGCCCCTTGCATTTTTGAAGCCTCTTTCCTGGCTTTGTCCTTGGAACTGGGTTACACTTGGTTTGTGTGCTGCTGCAACTAGGCTGGTGGAAAAGCTTATGCTTTAAGCTGTGCCCTTTGGGGCAGACTCAGTTCTATTTGGTACAGCCATTTTTAGAATACCTTAAATTTTATCTGTGTATTTTTATCGCATGTCTTTGAAAAAATTAGATATTTATGGCATTGTAAAAAATTTTGTTGAGTAAGTAATGGGTTTTTTTTCTGTATAGACTATTTCTGCAAAAGTTCTTATATGCTGGCATGGAACAAAGGCCTCATTCTCTGTTGGGGGAATCACCATGGTATAATAATCGTTAAGAGCGGATTTAACTTTTCTGTGCATTTCTATTTACATTTTATAGGTGATGTGACTGTAGTATTTGGGCAAAGCCAGTAATTGCAGCGTTCCAGCAATAACAAACTCCCACAATGACTCTGGAGTAGTGTAGGAGAGGGAGGAAGGCGCTACAGGCGCTGACTGCAAATTAGATCAGCAGTGCTTCAGGAGAAGTTGCTCTCAGTGATAAATGTGCCCCAGCAGGCAGAAGTGTAAAAACAAAGTAAAGCCATTTTCAGACTTGTTTGAGCTCGTGCTGGATGGATCTCTGTTCACTCAGTGTCAGTATTTGTGTTTTGCATTGGGCTGTTTCTAGCAGGCATTTATGTTCTGTGGTTTGTTCTGCAGCATTATTGATTGAGTCATTGCAGCCGTGTGAGGGATCTTATACACTGGCTCCTGCTGCTGCTCAGGTAACAAATAGGAGTAGCAGCATAAACCTCTTGGTTTTGGCTGATACTCCTGCCCAGAGTCATTAAGTCAGGGATATTTGGCAACGCAGGCAATTGTATAAAGGCGATTCTTAGTGTCTTGATCATTAAATAGTACTAAATATTTAAGCATAACACATTTGCATTAGGGGAATCCACCTTTAGTGATTTAACAGTCAATGATATTATTAGCAGTTATCCTTCTTACAGGAATATCAACATTCCCATGCCAGCACTTCCTAGCTCCAGCAGCCCCAGTCACCAGCACTGTGCTGTTTGTACAGATGTGCTGCAGACACCTCCTGCTGATGAGTGACACAGGAACCATTTAGCTGGGAAGGATGCATGCGCTGCATGGCCCAGCAAGTTAAAATTCCCCTTGCAAAGGCAGCCAGTGGAGATGTCCCTGGGCTGTTCACCTGGCTACTGGCAGGGCTGGAAGGGACTGGGGAGCACCACTGCTGCTGGCAGGCCAAGGACACTGCCTGACTGACACCATCCTTTGAGGGATTTTGTCTAATTAAAGACTTGGCATTCACTTTAGCTAATCAAGGACTTCCAGGATCTCTCTCTGAGGTGAGCCAAAGCATGGGAAGAAGGGATGAGAGAGGAATTTGCTGCAAGCAAGCACCACAGCTATGATGTGTGCCCGGCTTGGGTAACCAGATCTTAGGGCTCTGGAGAGACATTTCAGCTTGATTAGTCTTGCATTTGGCATTTGGAATTGGGAAGGCAAATCTAACAGTTAATGATGTATAAAGCTGGTATCTAGCCCTGAAAAAATGGCTTATAGAATGGCCTGTAATTTTGTTCATATTTGCTTTATAATCAATATTATATTAGTTAAATGGCATACTTACACATATATGTGTAAATAGACATTTACTTATATTGATTGATATACAGTTGATATACAAATGTCTTGAAATATATTTTAAAAATTGTAACATCTCAATTGTAGTTTAAGTCTTGTCACTTGTTGGTCAATAAATAACATTCAGACGTGGAACTTAAGGAACTGAAACAAAATATAGCTTTTAGATAGTATTTGGGTGCTGCCTAATACATGAGCTTTATTTAGGGACATTATATCTGAATCCTGCTGTTCCGTGTTTGAAGCTCTGATAATTAAATTTTGAAATAATGGTATTAAAATTCTTCCTAGGGTTTTGTATTTTGTTCTGGTAGTTACCTTGCAACAGCCTATGTCCATAATACTCTGGAAAGCATTCTCTTCATAAAATGTCTAAATATTGCCTTCTCTTATTTTAAAGTTCGATAAAGTGTTTTGTTTTGTTTTTTTTTTTCCCTGAGGTTAAAGCAAAGAATAAAACTCACCTGAATTACGACTTTCCACTGCAATACACTCAGCATTTTCAGGAGTGTGCCTGTCTTGTAATATAACTTTGGAGTCAGAGCATCCTTTAGACAAAGATTTTGAAGTTTTATATTCCTGGGGACTCTGGAAATAGGGCTGATTTCTGAACCTTGCAGCTGCTGCTAAGTTTAACTTTGCAAACTCTCTTTTGTTGTTTGGCATTTTGAGTGCCTGTGTTCTGCATGCAGTTCCATGAAACATTAGGAGGGTAGGATATGACAGCCTGTGCAGGGTGCTGAGTAGAGAGAAGGAACAGAGCAAAAGGAATGAACCCAGATACTGGGCCTGAATAACAAACCAGTGAAACTGATGAAAATCTTTCCCATGACTTTGAAGTGTGCAGGGTTAGATCTCATACAGATATTTATTTTGAAGCTACTCTTCTTGGTTGCTTCTCTAAAATATCCCAGCCCTTGAGTCCCAGATCTAACTAAATATGTTGTGGGTTCCTGACTTCAAAGCAGCTGTGCTACATCAATGTGAAGTATGTGAGCCCAGCTGAAGTATGAGGTTAACAGTTATTACTGCATGTTGCTGAACACTACTGTGAAGTTTTCAAGAGCTTGTATTTCTAAGGGTATTTGATAGTGAGCTGCCAAAGCAGCAGAAGAAAACTGCAACAATCAGAAAAATAAGGGAGCAGGGTAGAATGCACAGTTGGTGGTCAAAGTGCTTAAATGTGAACTCAGTAATGAACATGATGTTAATAGGTAGGAATAAATTAGAGAAAAAAGGGAAATAAGTTTGTTAGTTACTCTCTGAATAACCAACACAATTTTAGCGTTTTTGCATTTGTCTAATTGCTTAGTTGTGAAGAGAGGGCAAGGGATATGGTGGTTGTAGTATGGTAATAGTAACCAAAATAGCTGTATAGAAAGGAATGTCTCTGCATATATCATGGCATATTCAGGTGGTAATTTTAATGAGAGCACCTGTCTGACATTGCCAAAAGTGCTCTCTTTTTTTGTTTTTGCAACTATATTAGGGCAGTGAATTTTAATGGACTGTTCTATTGTTGAATAACCTTTAGGTACTTTTCAAAGTATAGAGTAATGTAAATCTTGTGATTATGTTTTGACAAAATCTCACTAAATAGTGCACAATTCACAGAAAACTTGAGCAAGTACTTGAAGGAATAATGATTTAAAATTTCTAGATTGTTTATTCTTTTTACCAAATAGTGGGTTGATAAAAAAGTAGTCTACCTGTAAATGCAGAAGTTTTTATTCTCCAGGATCTTATTTTTCCCCGACTGATATTGTGATGCCATCTTTTTGGGAAAGGTCTTGAAGCAGATTTAACCCTGCATACTGAACATAAATGGTACATCGATGCTGCTCAAAGAGCATGACTAAATGATTTTTCCAATTCTGAAACATACTCTGGAGCTTTTTCAGCAGCAGCTGTTCCTGGAAGAAAGATAAGCAGAAAGACTTGTTTTATCCTTACCACAAACTGGAAGCCAGTCTTGATCGTAGCAGAATTTGCCCCCTTGGTTATCCTTCTGCTTCATCAAGTTACAAGTTGGTGAATAAATGATGTTTAGTTGTGTTAGCCAAATAAAGCTGTAGAAAAAGTCATCATCACACTTTAGAGTAAATCTAAAAAGAGATCATTTCTCTGTGAATCAAACTCACAATGTCACTTCAATAAGTGAGCGATATTTATCCCTCAAATAAAAAAGTTGTGTTGGCCACGTTAGAAACAATAGCAGCAAAAATAGAAAAATGAAGTCTGAGTTTGTGAGTTTTAAGTTTTGTTTTGTTTTATTTTATTTGTTCATCTTGCTCTTTGTTGTAACAGTTTGCTGAATTTTACTTGAGTTTGTTCTGGTCCCACACAAATTCCATTTTCCACCAAACCAGCTAGTCAGGTTTTTTTTTCCTTAGTTTTACTGATGTATATTAGATACTGCTACATCCCAACAACAAATAGTAAATAAAAGACATTTTAAATCGAACAGAAAAGATTCAGGAGGTAGAAAAGCTACCACGTGATTGGAAAGAATGTTCTTGTTTTCCTCTGGGAACTGCTTATTTGACTTTTGTCTGCTTTGAGACTTTTGCACTGCAGCACAAGATGCCTTAAATGCAGTTTATTCTTAGTAACTCAGTGTTGCTAGGATGAGTCCTTTTTTGACTGAAAGGAATCCTCCCAGGGAGATAGCAATTCCAACCCAGTCTGAGACTGTGTTGGCATGTTTTGACTCAGGACTTGTAATGTTTTTGCAGTAACTCCTGCAGCAATTTGTTCTTGCCCCACTTCTGCAAGAGAGCTTGAGCTAACTTGCAGTTGGTTTCAGTGCAGGTAGAGCAATAAGTGAAACAGTTTTCCAGAAAGGTTCTAAGGTAGTGAGTGCCTATCATCTTTGACATCATGCTGTCACCTCTCTTGGCAGTGTTCAATGATGGATAATGCATATCCAGCAAATTGATGAATCATGTTGAGTTAGTGACCCCTGAGGAGAGCCAGCTCTTCTTGCTGTGCTCCTGCATTCTCTGGCACTCACAGCTTCCTTTGTTACATGCAGACATTGTGTGAACACTGCTGAAAAGTGATTTGAGAACAGATTTGCCATGACCCCACATCATCTTTTTTAAATCCACTGCTCCTCCCACAGTACTTTGCTCACTTAAAAGAAGGCTTTTGGGATTCTGTGATAGTCCTTGCTACACTGAGCGTAACTATCTGGGGTTTTTAAATAGGCAGCTCTCTGAAGCACTGTTCCATCATTGTGCACCTCTTCTGTGAGCATCACTCAGCATGACTCCTGAGTTTTGAGCATTGCATGCTCTGTCAGAAAAAAAAGGCCAAAACTGTCTAGATACTACCAACAAGACTTAGTAATGTTGGAAAAACGAATCCAGGAAATGGGGTGTGTGAGGTGGGGTGTGTGTGTGTGGCAGGGACTCAGACCCCAAAAAGCTCAAAACCATAATCTTTTTCAAAAACTCATATACTTGTTTGTTTTTTCCAGCTTAAGTGAGTTTGAGTCCTAGAGAATTAGGCTGGATTTTAAATCCGTACCTGTAGGCACTGTAATTCTAGAAATCTATCCTTCAATCCCTTTAGGGCAGGGATTGTCTTCATTTGCATTGCAGCTAGAGAAGCAGGATGCTGTCACGACCCTTAAATATTAATCTGCACTAATTGTAGGGCTTAATATGCAAGGACTCAAAAATTCCAATAATGAAACTTGAAAAGATGAACAATTAGTGTTCTCTCTGCTTTTTGCATATTAAGAGAAACTGAAAATTCTGTTTATAATACTATGTGCTTTACAGTTAAATAGAGTTTTTCATGGAATAATCTATATAGAGAGTTATATAGATATCTATTCTGTGTAGTCCATAAATATGAAAATTTGTTGCTGAAAACGCCTTGTATCTAGTATAGCATTACTCATTTTTGTGTGTTGTCTACTTTGTTTCTGTGTCAGTAAGAAGCAATTCCCAATAGAAGTAGTCATAGGTATATTTCCAACTTGTCAGCATCCGTTGGTACTTAATGATTTTCATTAACTAGCTTTGACTTGTGTAAATTCAACTTCTGTGTAGGTGTTAGAGATGAAAATTCTGCATTCCAGGGTGCTATGCAGCAGTTAGTCCTACAATGAGCTCTTTAAATGCAGGGATGTTTATTTGCTCTGAAGTGGGTCAGAGCAGAGGATGAACCAGCATGAGGGACCAAATCATTAGTGAGTATATTCCAGTGTGATGGATTTACAGAAATCTGCTGATGTGCTGATGCAAGTACTAAAAAGCATGAGGTTGTTTGGAGTATCAATATTAGACCCAGGTGCAAACTGAGTTTCAGGCAGTTTTCTTCCATTTTACTCCATGAAATGGAAGTATTTCCTGTTTCCAGAAGCTTTTGCTTTGAAGAAAAAATTGTATCTGAGCTACCAGGAGAAAGTGATTGACAATCTTGTAAATATAAATACATATGAATCAGGGCTGTGACTAAGGGAAACTTTTAAGTCTAATAGCATAAAGATTCTCACAGCGACTTTCACATGTTTTGATATAAACACTTATCTACAGATAAATTTTGAATAGCTATGGCTAATCTAGAGTTTAGAGAGGAGTCTGTAGATACCTGAATTTGGAAAGCTATTTAACAGTTGAGAGGGTTTTTTGGAATTTAGCCATTCTGAGAGACAGGGGTTTATCATCTTAGCTCTAGAATGATGCAGCAGATAATAGGATTAAATTCTGAAATCTGGCCAGTTAGAAAACTGCTGCATTTAGAAGCCCAGGGGAAATAAAAAGACGATAAGACTAGGAAGGACCTTACTTTTTCAAACCTTAAATAAATAAAAATGGTAGGCTTCTTAGTAAAATCAGTTTTTTTTTTCTTGATACTGAAAATGCTGTTTTTGTGTCTATGGCATGTTTTTCTCATAGGCTTTACAATTTTTGTCTCATGTTTGCAGAATTCCTTTTATCCAAAGTTTCAGAGGCAAGGTTGTGTCTCTGCTGAAAACTGTTATGTTTTCTGTGAAGAGGGGTGCCTGCTCAGTATTCCAGTGAGGCAGGGTGCTAGAAACAGATTAATTACAAGAGCTCAGTCTTAGCATGGGCTCATCTACCTCATTCCATGCTGCTTTACCTGAACTATTTCTGGTTTCTGAGGTAAAACACTCATAGCTATCAGTAATATAATGATAATTTGTAAGGCTGATTGTAAGTTATGTAGGAAAAGGGCTCCAGAATTTTTTAATTTATTGATATAGGTAGAGATTTAATGCAATTCTCTCAAAATTGAGCTTTCATATAAATTTTTTCTCACTTAGGTATTAAAAAGCCACCGACAAATAACTCAATGGATACCCTAATTTGTCCTTTAGTATTTTCACAAGCATAGTGCTTGGCTTTTGAATTACTGGGTGTTGTGGTAAATGTGACATTAATTTTTCAATTATTCTGATGAAATGGAAAACTTGTGTTTCCAGGGTATTTTTAGACTAGTTCATAGGAAAGTAGGATTAAAGATCATTCCGTTAGAGAGAAGTTATTTTTGGCATGCACTGCTGCTCTTTTTTCATCGTTATTTTTCTCTTCCTGCTTTTGCCCAAAGATATACCTCCTGTTGTGCATATTTTCTCCTATTAGTCTTGCTATTCTGTGTGCTCTTTCCAGTTCAATATTTGAACCTGATGCTCTCAAATGAGGCTCTTGGAGGATGGCTCCCACGTAGGTGTGGTAGGGGTCAGCAGGAGATTCGACTTGCAGGGGCTGTTTGTGTGTACACAAACTGCCATCCTTTACCCCTTCAGGCTTTAGGATGTTGGAATGGCACAAGAGGGAGTGGGAGAAGGTGTGGCTGAGCTGGGGAGGGGAGAACCTGGCAGTTTTCTGCCATGGAAGGAGATTTTGTGGGCAGCATCTTCCCAGTGAGAGTGGCCCTGAGCGCACTGTCCCATTTCATCAGTGCCCATCCACAGGGACAGCCCCTAAGTGACCAGCTGGCTTTGTGCTTACCCAGTACATAATAAATCTATGACTGATTTCTCTGTGGGTCCAGGAAACCTGTCTGAATGAAGAGGGCTATTTAGATCCTTATTGAGAATGTTTTCTATTGCAGATATTTGTACACAGAGGGCAACAAGCCAAATAAGGATGAGTTATTCCTTTGTTGTTATAGAAAGCTCTGTAAGACTTCCTTACCTACAACTGAGATTTGGATGGCAGTCCTGGCCATGCTGCCTTCTTCCAACCTTTCCCTGCCTCCCAGGAAGCTGACATTTTAACTCTTCAGAATGCAGTAGGGTTTTTTTTCTTAGCTCCTTAACTATGCTGTTGTCAGGGAGGCGTAAAAGGTATACAGTGTCTGCACATTGTTTTCAGCAATAGATATTGGTCTTCTCCACAGCTTCATAAATCCTTTAAAACTACACTGTTTCTTCTAGAAACAGTGCTTTTTTTCATCAAGCCACAAAGTGTGGTAACATTGAAATTTTAAACTTTATATCTACTTTAAAAAAGAATTGCGTGCACCACTTAAGTTTGCTGAAGAGCCATTTTTAGTATCCCTGGTTGTGTGTTTCGGTGCTTGACATCTTAGTTTTCTCTGCTGCTGCCTAATGACCCTTGCAGTCCTGGGATTTTTTTCTAGGCAGGAATGAGAAATAAATTTTATTTTGGAATTACTGGACAGGGACAATTGGGATTTCTTTTGCTGTGAGGGTGGTCAACCACTGGCACAGATGACCTCGGGAGGTTGTAAAGTTTTCATCCTTGGATGTTGTGAATCCCCAAATGGATGCAGCCTGCTGTAGTTGACCCTGCTTGGGCAGGGGGGTTGGACTTGTTAAGCTTAAGGCTGATTCTAGCATCTCTGTGCCAGGGATTTGTCCAACTTTTTCTGGAACGAGTTTAGAGGCTTCTTAGAGCTCGTAGTGGTTGGTTTGACATGGACTCCTCCAACATTCTGTATATGGACAGTAAGGTATCTGTTGATACCTTGCTTGTGATCTAAAAAATCTTCAGGATCTCTGAATAATCACTTACAGTTATGTTGAAATTAGACTATTTAAAATTGTTGCTATCTATGTGGACTCAAGCTATGCTAGGGAGCTTCCACCCTTGCATCATTATTAAACTGTTATGTGGGACACACTGAAAACACCATAAAGAATTTATAGAGCAGCCTGAATTACCTTCCTTTTTGGGCAAAGAGAGTCAGGACTGGATAGAGTCAGCTATGGTTAAATTAGTTTTGTGGATGCTCTTGGTCTGGATAATATGTTACTGGTGCTCATTTTCATGAATTTTTGTGTATATGCAGAATTATGGGTTTTTTTTTCCTGTATGTTTTCTCAGGGAAGACCTATTCGTGGAAATATTTGCAAAATGAAAGCCTGAAGTAAAGCATCTTTATTAAACGTGTTTGCAGCAGTGGAGTTGGCCAGGAATAAAATTGAAATGGACTTTTACCCTGAGTTGAAAATCTTAGCCCTTTCTCTGTGAAGAAAGGAATTTGAGTCAAAGACAAAATAAGTTGAGGATAACTGTTAAGTGATTAGTGCTCTTTTTCCATTGGGGTGGACTTCAGTTCTGGAGTGATGACGGACAGCAACCTGAGTTCAGTGGTACTGGAATGTAAAAAAAAATATGAAAAATACCAAAGTACAGTTATCTTTTGTACCATCTATGCTTATTGCCAGGAAAGTCTTTTTTATGTTGCAATCAAGGCGAGACAGTTTTGAGTGGTTACAAGCAGACTCTCAAGTCTTCCTCTCTCTTGTGTAATGGTTTGCAGCTTTTTGTGGTTTGCAGCTGCTATGTTAGAGGTGGGCAGAATGCTAAACTTGTGGATCTGCTCTGTGTGTGACCCCTTTCTGGTCCAGTGCTCTATTGAATCAAGAGAGGCACTGGCCCCATTTCTCCTTCAGCTGCCCCACTGGGTGTGTAGTGAAGGAAATCAGCAGTGATGTTTTTGCAGAATGTGGATGAGCAGCTGTGCCCTGCCACTGCCTGCCAGCCCGAGCCTGTCAGGAGAGGTGTGTGCTTTTCAGATCCTGACAGGGCCAGAGGTGGCCTTGGAGCTGCTCCGCTCGTCAGTCAGGGATGTGCCCTGGAGCCAAGCTGCAGGTGTGGAGGGACCTCTTACAATCCAGAGCTTAAATACCTGGGGACTTCAAATACCCCCCAAGCCAGGTAGCAGGTGTGTGGAGACTCAGAGTATCCTCTTTAAAACCCACTCGTGGATAATTCTGGCTTGTTGAGAGTTTACTTTCAGCTTTTTTACTGTCACTTTTTGCAGTTGGTCTTTTCTAACCTTTAGCCCAGACTGTAGAACACTTCATGAAAAATTGCCTGGAGAATTCCTTCAGTCTCTTTCCTTGTGTATCTTTCTCTGTGAAGGTAAAGTCACCTGAAAATTCCAAAAGGGTAGAGATTATTTGGAAGACAAAAAGCAAGCAAATGATTTACAGGTTATAGTAGTCACAGAGTTCTGTGCTTCTTGTGCAGAATGGTAATGACTCAACAGAAATAAAACAACTCTGTTGTTAGGCCAATAATATATTAACTAAAAACATTTTTTAATAACTCAAAGCATGATAGCTCTTGACTTTTTTGACTCTAATGGTACTTCACTGCATTAGCTGAACATGTGTTTCAAGTGGCAGTTGTTAAATACATCTCTGAATATGCCTGTAGAAATAATTGTAGTAATACTTTCATGTTATAAAACATTTCCCAATGGACTTGTTTTTAATCCTTATATGTGGAAACAGAAGTTACATAAGTAGAAAAACCTCAAATTAACAGAAGACTAAAGTCATCCTCCCCTTTTGAACACATTAGCTATAGATGTACTTATTTTAGGAAATTCTGAAATACATGTCCTGCGGTGAGATTTGACTCAAAAATCAGGTTCTCCTGCAGGCCCTGAGAAACCTGGAATTCTCCTAAATGCAGCAGCACAAAATCCCACACAACAGTAGATGCAGCATGACTGGCAGGCTGACCTGAGGTGCTTTACTGAAAACAAACGAAATGCTTAAGAATGCTTTTCTTCACTGTTTTACCCTTACCCTCTGTGGCCAATAAATTTTCTAGTCCAGTTATGGGCACTGTAATTATTATTATTGCCAACCATACTTTTAGAGTGGTTTTTGCCTCTTATGTGGAATATAAAGCTGATATGTAATATAGAAGCATTTAAAAAATTTACTTCAATGTTCACTTCACACTTGTGAAGCTGAGGATTGTGTCTGTAGGAGTTTAAATGAGCTGCTTTGAAAACTGAAGTGGGCTAGCACTGTTTTCAACTTTGAGATGAAGAGCTGCAATACCTAGGTAATTCAGGATTTAGATCTCAAATCTGCCAGGGGCTGTCTCTACAGAGAGAAAAATAATTCTTTTTGTTTGTTTGTTTCCTTTTAGTTCTAAACTAATATTTCTTTGTGCAAATGAGTGGAAAAAATTTAAAATTATATCTCTGTGAATAAGTCAGCTATGTTTTTACATGTGTCAACATATCAAAATCAAGGCAGTTTAAAATATATTATTTTTTCATGTAAATAGCCATTGTTCACCCTTGAAGAAACTTCTGCTAGAAATGAGAGTGTATTTATAGTATAAGGATCAAATTTTCTGGTTTGGGTCTGACTCCTTTGTAGAAATCATTAATGTCTCCCCTTTTAAATCTTCTTCAAAATATAAACTGCAGAGCTGAAAATTTAGAGTAATAATTATGAGCCAGTCTCTTGGAGGTGAAATGAGCTTGGTGTTGACATTAAATAAACTACAAATACAAATGCATGTGCTGCTTTAAAAATGTTACTTTAAAATTACATCTAGGCAATCATAACAGCTGCAGTCACTGTGGTGTTTTTCACCCTGTATTTTTTAGAAGGCTGTTTGCCTGTACCACCAGAGTTCTCATGGCTGAGGTACATTTTTTGGAGAAGTTTAGGAGTAAAGGTTATTCCTTCAGAATACACAAGTAAACAAATAGAGGATGCTCGTGGGTGATGGATTCCTTGAAGCTTGTCCTCTGACATGACCCTTGACCTGTGAGGTTTTATTATTTCTGGACTGTCATTTATGTGGAAAAAATACAAATATATGTTTTCTAAAATTCCTTGTGAAGGAGTTCTACTTTGCCATCTTGTGCAGGTCCCATGCTATTAAAGCAATCATTAGTTATTGGCCAGAATGACTACTTCAAAATCTCTTGAGGAGTTAATAATTATTTTATTTGGACTTGGTTTATCTTGGTTTAATTTAGGTATTAATCCAGCATTACTACCTTTTCAAATAAGTTTTACTTATGTTAGAATATCTTCTCCTTTTAACTACAGCCTGAATGCAGATTATTTAACATGTATCAAGCATTTCCCTGCCAGGAAATTTAATCATTATTGTGCTAAAAGTGATTGTTCTGGATTGCAGAAATCTATTTTCTCCTTTGAGTAAAAGTGTGTCTTGCTCTTCTTTGCCTCGTCTTTGAAGTACATTTTAGTCTGCTTTCCTTTGAGATGTGTGGGTTTTGTTTTGCTAAAAGGTCACCTCTGGCATATTGGAGGGATTAGTCAGTGCTTTGCATTGTGTTTTCTGTAGAGAACCATTTTCTTAGGCTGCCTCACTGGTCATTTTCAACATCAGACACCTATGCAGTGAGAACCAATTGTGAATCAGCCTGACATTTAGGAACCCAGCAGTGGGGGGTTAAAAATGAAAAAAAAAATTACATACAGGTAAATCATACACTGCCTACTTTTTTTTAGAGGCCACATTTTACTTCTTTTGAGCACTACACATGGAGAGTACTACAGGGCTCAGACATTCCTGCTATCTTCCCTTAGGGTATGTTGAGGAGGTAGTTTTGGTGGGATTTTAATTTTTTTTTTTAATTAATTAATTTATTTATTTCATCTTTATGAAGTTGAAACTACATCACTTTCTTCTTCCTGTCTTTGGCACAGTGAAAGGGAGGAACACAGCTCCTTTCACACGAATGTTAAGGCTGATCAATAAGGCAGTAGACCTATAGTTGGCTTTTATTATTGTCTGTCTTTTCTTTTGTGAGTTACTGTTGTTAATGTAGCTCCCTACTGCATCTTGTCCTGGCATCTTCATTTGATTACCTTTACTATGTAACATTTTTACTTACAGAAGGAATTAATAGTTTTATTCACCAGCAGAGTCTCATGGGCATCAGGGCTGTGGCCACACATCAATTAGCTTACGATTAATTACAGAGCTAGCTTTAGAGAATTTCGCACAAAATCCTTAAAGCAGCCTCTAAACCTGCAGCATTTCTTAGATATACTTAGGTCAATCAGCTGGTTTGAGTGGCTTGTCCAGACTACAAATGGATCACTTTCTCCTGTGGCTGGACTTCTACCCAGGAGCCAGGATAGCTCTCTTACAGCTGCTCAGAGCAGTTGTAGTGCAGCAAAGGAGCACCCTAAAAGATTTCAGGTTGTGTAGAGCTCTTCCTGAACCTTCTTGTCCTGTAGTTGCTGGACTGTGTTGCTTGCCTGCCTTCCTTTGTTTTGCAAGGGGAGCTTCTTTCCTCTCCAAGCCTGCAAGTATCTTGTGAAGATGGATACGGTGACAGGGATTTGGAGTCAGGCTAAGCTACAGCTGAATTTTCTTTACATACCAGAGAAAACTACTGTCTCTACAGTGTTGTAAAGTAATACTGCACACTGAGCATCAAACTCATGTAATGCTACACTTGACAAGTGGTGTAGCAGTGAATAAATGCTCATGTCAAACGAAGCAATGGGTGCTGTTGTAATAAAAACAGATGTGGCAGACTGAAAACTTTGAGACTTAGCACTTTTTTGTTTCTTTTCATCTTCTTGTGGTATTGCTGCTGTATTTTTTTACATTTATTTTCTTTCCAAAGAGATGTGAAATATTAGAGACCAGCAGAATGTATTTAGTTTATAAAATATGAAAGAAATTGTTATAGATTCTAATTATTTTCTGAGAGCTTATGGGATAAAGGTCATAGTTCAAAGAAGAATGGAAGTCTGCTTACCATTTTCAGATTTTCTTTTTCTTCATCTGGTACTTGTAACCACTTTATTTTTTGAATAATGAGAAATCTGTTGAGAGAAATTACAGCAAGATTACTGCTTCATTAGATACTTAATATGATAATATGAGGAAAAGGTAAAGGAGGAAATGGTATTTAGCTCTGTTTCCCTGAAGATTTAAACCCTTTTGTGCTATTCTGAAATTTCAATGACACCAAAATAAATTGCAGCCTTGGAATAGCACTATCAAAATTGATTTTGATATGAATATATTTTGGAGTGTAGTAATGTATAGCAAGTTTTTGTAAGGCTTCATGCCCTTTCCCCCCACCCCTCCTTTTTTTCTTCATTTCTCTCACTAGAAAGTGGAAGATCAGAGCCTAAATATCATTAGGAGGTGGTGCCGTGAGTAGAATGGCTTAGAACAGAAGTAAAGAGGATAATTGATAATCTAAAGCAAACTGCAAGAGATCTGCTTTGCTGTCACAGGTCTACTGCAGCATCCCTGAGAAAGCTTTCTGTGCTGTTAAGAGTCACAGTGTGCTCTGTAAGGAAATGCTGTCTTTTTGGGAAAAATGATATTTTTGTAATTACTTGAAAGAGATACACAGAGATACATATTCTCAGACACATTTTCAAAAATTAAAGTTGTTAAAAAATCTTGATCAAAAGCAGTTTGTTTCGTTACCCAAGGAGATTTTCTAAGCCAAGCTGGAAGTTCTCTTCTTGTTGCTGTTGTGTAGCTGAAGTCTAGAGCACGAAGATGATGGAATTCAGTTCTCCATAACTGTAAGTAAAGCTGGAGCAGCATTGTGGATGTGCTGGAACATGTCATCTGACGTTAGCAGTGGATCAATGTACAGCAAATGTAAATAGCACTGGATGGATATTTAACACGGGTAGCCACGCGTTGGCTCGTGCAGTGCAGATATGATGCCTGTGAGCTGTGTTGATGCAGTCAGCCTGTTTCCTGAGCCTCTTGCATCTATCATACTTAAACCCTTAAGTATCTGGGGTTTGCCAGGCTAAATAGCAAAGCTCTAAGAGGACATCTAGCACATCAGAAGAATTGAAACCCCTGCTCAGGAAATGCTGACAGTGGTGATGAAAAGCTGCAGATTAAGCCTTTGCATTGCTAAGAAAACTTTCCTGTCTGACCATCCAAGTGCCACTCTGGCAGTCACACTCCACCACCTGAGCTGGGATCAAAGCCCCTTTGCAGCTACACCCCTCACACTCACACAAGCCGTACTCTGAAATAGATCACTTCTGATTTTCATGGTGGTAATTCTAAACAGATTAATCACTTCATCTGCAAATAAGATGATGAGTGCAGCTGGCATCTCAACTTGTGGGCATGATCACTTATCCCTACCCTCCATCAGCATACAGCATTTCCCCCCAGCAGCATTCATGTGTATCTTATTTCAATGACTCATAAATAATCATGTTCTTTTAGCTGCAAATTAAGTGGGTAATGACTGATGTTTTTTTGGGCAGCATACTGATATATTATTTGCAGTTAGTACTGTTAATATTGTTTGGTGTTTGTGGGGGTTTATTTCCCCAAAACCTGTACTTGTAGAGATGCCATAGAGATATTTTTTTTATGCTTCATTTGGTAAGACTTCCCTATCATCTTTCTCCTTGGATTGTTGGTAGAACAACAAAACATTTTTCTTCCTGCTGTTTATTATAGACAGCCCTGAAGGGTACTAATTGTTTTATGTATGTACATTTCCTTGAAAATATAACTAGGTTACTTTAGCAACCAGCTGTATCTTCTAGAGAACAGATATATTATTTTTGTAGAAGCCTCTCATCCCCAGAGACAGGAACAGTGATCTTGAACGTCTTGGTAGCTAAAAATCAGTGGATCTTTACTTATTCGTGTATATGCTCCAAATGCAGTCTTTTGTTGCACAGAGTCTCTTTTTATTATAGAGTTCACCTGAGTCTGAGCATCTGTTTTGGTCACTACAATTAAAGGGTGTCTCTATTAATGGATACTTGTTCTATGGCTATATAACTGTACCCTCATTTTGTGATAACATGGACATTATAATTTTTATGGCCCCATCCTTTGACATTTATTGTTGCATGATGAATTATTCTGGGAGTCCACATTGTAAATTGTGGGAGCAACTTGTCTGTTCTTTCTGTCTCCATCAGCAAACTGAAGCATTCCTGCTGGCACAAGAATGGGACAACCAGTTAGTAGTATTTATGATAAACCAGTTAATGAGGTATATTATGGAGCACTAGCAGGAGTGCTCATTAACACCATTCTGTGCTAATGCCCCTCCTCAAATGTTTGTTTCATTTGTTTTCAGGCATGTTTTGCCTAAGAGAGAACACAGTGCTGTTTAGTTCTCAGCCTCTCGCAGTTGCATTTGCACTCTTAATTCAGAAGTATGGCCAAAGCTTTCCTGCGTGCTTCAAAATTGGATTATTCCTAACCTTTTGTATGTGCCTGACTGAAGGTATTCCTTTTCAGTGAAGGCAGAAGCAAGTGATGATGTGCACTTCCTTCTCTTACACTTCCCTACCATCCCCAACACCCCCCCAGGGTGGAGGAAAGCAAACTGTGCTGTTCAGTGTTCTGCTTGTAGGCAGGTCTGAGCGTGGCATTCCCTTCTTTAACATGTCCTTTTGCCCACTAAGGAGTAGCTGCACCTTACTTATGTAAACTTAATTAGTTTATCAAGACAGGCTACACGTTATTATTTATAAACTAAGTTGCTTTGGGATAATAATGCTGCTGCATTATCAATGAAATGAATAAAAATTTGAACATTACCTTCACGTATATATGTGTGTGAGACACAGGCTTTGCCCATGCCCCTTGTCTTCAGACACTACTAATTTTCTGTTGTTTTGACAGCATACAAAATAGCATGCCCTGGAGACAAGAGGGTTATGTTGTTAATTCCTGTTCCTAGCCAGCCCCCTGGAAACTGTTTTGGTTTGGAATATGGAAAGGAACAAAGCTGTGGGAAACAGTGTTTCTGTCACTGGTTAGAGGAAGAGCTGCCTTGCACACTGTCATATAGGCTAACACATGCATGGTGTAAATCCAGAGTATGAAAAGACACTCACCAGTGTACTGTATCTAGCAAAAATAAGCTATTCACTTTCACTAACATTTCCCAATTCTTGGTCTCCTCCTTGGCTCATTTCCCAAACAAATCTGATCTCTGAGCTGGGGATGTCTTTCATTCCCACTGCCCGCGTTGTTTGTTCTAGCTACTGGATCTTTTCCATTTCTGCATCTCCCTGTTTCTCTGTCAGATGAATTTTTTTTTTCTTTTTGGCTCCAGTGGGCTGTGTGCTTAGAGCAGAGTGCTGAGTGCCTGGTCAGAAGTGTTACAGTTGCAGGGAAGGTAGATGATGAACTTCCAGGCTATTTCTATTTTGGGTTTTGTTTGTTTTGTTTGTTTCCTTTTTTCTTACTGTTATATAGTAATTGGGATTTTTTAGTTTTTCTCTCTGTATTCTCTTCCTATATAGAAGTAACATTTTCAGACTATCATCCAAGGTCTCATGAGGAAACAGTAACCAGTCTTTCCCTTCTTTGTGTGGGCACACACAGAAGGACAAAGAGCACAGCCATCGTGTCAGTGCAGTGCAGAGAACAGTGCAGTATCAGTAGAGGATTTGTTTCTTCCTGCTATCTCAACTTGTTTCTTTGTTATTAAAGCATAAGTTATTCTTAATGCAGTTCTTCCTTAAACATTCCTTGCACACCGATAGGCTCAGCAGAGGTGGGGTCACCAGGGGAATGCATGACTCAGGCTTTTACACACTGAGTCAACAGTCACAATGAGTAGATTCATATACTTTTGGCGTGTAAGTACAAGCTGGCATTTCATTTCACTGAGTTCTGTTGATGAGTTTTTCCAGAATTAATTCAGACATGGTGAAGTATTGAGAATTAACATCACCTGTGGGTTGGTTGGGCGTAGGTTATGGTGGAAAGCGTGTTGATGTTGTTACCTGCTCTCACGGTGTGACATTTGCAGTTAAGGAAACAGCCTCAGAATGCCTTTCCTGCTTGTGTTTTCACCAGTTTCTGTTTGAGTGGTATGCTAATAATGCCTAACAGGTTTAAATATGTAATATGTAGCTGGTTGTCTGCTTTCCTAACTGTGTAATGCTTCATGTCCACTTTGTTTCTTTGAAGACCTAAGGTTTTCAGAGATGTTGATAATAAAGTTGTTCAAAGGGCAATAATGCAGCATGGGGCTGTGAAGCTTGCCAGGCTGCAAACAGGATATAACAAGCTTTTCTTCTTTGGCATCAGCTTAAAAGTAGTCCTTTTGTTTTGTTGAACTTTTCATTTGGGCTGTTCTGAAGGGAAGTGATGCACTGTGGCTCAAACTGACAACTTCTGTGTTCTTTACCAGGGACAATTTTATTGAATATCCTCTCTGGCAGAAAGGCGAGTTGTGAACAGCAGTAGTCCAGTGTCACAATAGAGATAAATAACACTGTCATCAAAGTAGATGCAGGTTTCATTTAATTTCATTTATCCTTCTGCACCAGTGTCTCCCAAAGAGTTCTGATGCTTTATGCTGATTCTCCCTACTGGAGATATGCAGATAAGTTATTTTCCTTTCAGCTCTATCCAATGAAATTCAAGATCATGCTGCTAAGCCACCTTTTTACAGGAAAAATGATCTAATGGCTGAATTGCAGTACTGTCACAGAAATAAATTGTCTCCTATGTGCAGATAGCACCAAGGTGGTGACCACTTAGTGCAAATCTTCTTCCTATTGTCAAAGATTTCTCAGTAGGATAAAAACCCGTGCTCCTGGCAGCTAAAAGATTTAGTCACATCTAGATAATATATTTGAGACAAGCCACAGCTAGATCGAACTGTTATTTGTGAGGATTTTACCTTCATTCATCATTCACTAGTACTTTTTGCAAGAATTCAGCTGTAGAGCTCCTGCCCAAGTCTGGTACTGACTGGTAGTGTTTTTTTGGGGTCTAATTATGTCTCATTGTTTTTCTCCCTTTTGTTGTATTCTATTGAATTGTGAGCTGGCTAGCCTTCCTGTGTAGTGGGCGTGAAAAATTTGACTGTCTCTCTCTTTCAGCTTCTGATAGTAAACATGAGCTCTCTTGCCATTCCTCTGAAACTGTGCTACATTATAAAAAAAAATTATTATAGAGTGCAGTATTTAAGGGTTGTCTGGGGCCTGAGATCGTGTTTTGTGGGGGGAACTGGCTGTATTTGGACATCTCAGTGATCTGTTACTATTTTTGTGGTCAGTTTTAGAGAGCAGAAAGTCAAATAGTGTCAAAAGGTATCTGCCTAACCTTTTGTGCTTTGGCAATCGCTTTCCAGTAAGTCTACTGTAATTTTTCAGGTAATGTCAAGTAGTGCTAATATTCAGTCATTTTAATAATTCTGTGAGTCTTAGCAGCGAGGACTTGCTGGCAACTCACTATTTGAGCCTGGTGCTGTTATATCAGCTGTTTCTTAAAGATTTCATCACGCACAAACTTTTATGCTTATCCCATTTTTTCCACGAAATTATAATAGGGTCAGTTTGAGACTACCTACTAGGAGATTTCATTGGCAATTTGGACTAAAGCAAAAACTTTAATCTCTGACGGTTAGATTTGTCTCCCTGTCTCTTTTAATTGTAATAAAAGAGTGGTAAAAAAGCTTCAGCCAGTTTTCTTTTTATTTACTCTAGCAGCAGGTTCAAGCCCAAAGGAGAAAAAAGGTATAGAACAAGCTGAGTTGGCCTTTTGTATGTATCAGAGCTTTTCTAGCGTTGGCTCCTCATCAGACCAAGTTTGCTTGCTGTGAGGATAATCTGACTCACCTTTTGAAAAGTTAAAGGTCAGCTGCACTTGAGGAAGCCCCTGGTAGGCAGTGGCTCGTGGAAAAGACTCTCAGCTCTTTCTTGACAATTACCTTCTCTGAAACCATAGGCTTTTCTTTGCTTGCCTCAGGCTTCTGAGATCCCGGGGTAGTTTATTACCCCACAGAAAGCACTGGGTAGATCCCAACACAGAGTTCACTGCTGTATGTTCCTTAGGGAAGAATAGAAGGTGGATGGTTTTTGCTTTTGAGCCAATGCATGCCCCATTAATCTGTGTCCCTTCTGTGTAGCAGCTAATTGTGCATTTATTTATTTCTTCCTTTTTCTTCAGTGCTTTCACCCTTTCATTTTGAAGGCACGAGGTGTGTTAGTGTAAAGAATGATCTGTCACCTGCATGACTCTGAGCCCAGGATAAAAATGAACTACTTAACCAGAACTGAATTTCTCTATTAGGTAGAATGAGTTTTAATAATGATGCTATATAGGCAGAATGCAATTCTCATTTGTATACCAGTTGCTGACAAAAGAATTGGTTATGTTGCTGTCTGCTTTTAGGTGTGTAGATTTATGCCTGACAACTAGTTCTGCGAAGTTCACAAGTAGTAACAAACTATATAAACCAACTTAACCACTGAAGCAATTAGCTGGTTTAGAATGTGTTTGAAATGGTTGTGTAACTGGGAGAATTGTCAGACAAGAGCAGATCCAATAAGGCTGCTAAGAGAGATTTTGTGGGCAAATTAAATGAGTACTTATGTAAAATTAACTGCTATTGCAGCGTATGCGCACGCACGCTCATGGACTGGGGCTGATGAGCCTCTGGCAGGGAGCTTTGCAGAAGCTGCGAGTATTTTTAGTGGAAACGAGATCTCAGCTCAGTTCTGTGGCATGTGACTTCCTATTTCTGTAGGTTACTTCCAAGGGACTTCCTCTGTTAAATCGACTTGTCTCCGGAGATTTAATCTGGAGCCAGAGCGTGGTCTGCTTTGTTCAGTGCCTGTGACAGCATTTTCCTGGAGTTTGCTTTTGAGTATTTTATTTTTATTTTGCACTGTCTCCAGCATGCAAGGATCTAGTGGCTGCTACCCGTGATCGGAAGCTGAATACGTTTATCCAAGTCTCAGTGGTGCACCCAGCAGAGCACATTTTGACACGGTACTCAAGCACTGAAATCGTGGAGGTGAGAGTCTTTCTTATTCAATTAACATGTTGATTAATGGATTGCTCATTTCTTCCTTAGAAAGTGAATTAGGAATAAAACAAGTTAGTGCATAGTCTTAGGTAAGACAAGCACACTCTGGCAGTTAGTAAAGCATACCTAAGTGTGCTGTAGTTCTTGGCATTTAACCAGGGTAAACAGAAATTAACTTGGCTTTTCATGAAAGCTCTGTTGTTCCAAGTGGAGGCATGGAGAATATTTCAATTCTCCAGACATAGGTTTAGAATGAAACAGGGAATAGTTGCTCTCATGGAAGGACAAGGCAATGCAGAATAAAACATAGTTAAGAGCGTAGTGAGTTTGGAAAATATTTTTAAATTGCTGAAAAATATAGGTGTATTACGTGGTCTGTTATCCTATTTGATTCTTGTTCTATTTTCTCCACTAGAGAGTTGATACTTTTGCAATTTGAGAAATTTGACCCTACATCTATAATTTGGGAAAAGAATGTGTGTACGTGATGTCTGTGACTTTATATAAAATAATTAGTCACTTGCATCATACATTACAACAAAAGTTGTCTGAGACTGCTTTGCTAGTCCTCCCTTTGCCCTGTAAGCATCGGTGTCAGAAACAGCAAAAATGGTTCAGAGAAAATGAAGGGTGAGCAATGTAGGTGTAACTTGCTTAACTCACTGGAGAGATTCATTAAGAGCAGGGAAGTCTCATTGTAAACACACATGATTTCGCCAGAGGCTTGTTTTAACTGTTAAATACAATGAGAATATTTCATGAGCTCTTTGTGTGATTACTTTCAACCAACTACTAATTAAATTATTATGGTTTCAGCCCTCAACTATCCTGAAACTGCTTCATTCAAATATCTTGTATCTGATCGGGGTGTTTCATTGCAGTTTGTCTGGAATGATGTCGTGCAAAAGATGAATAGATAACTTTTTTTTTTAATAGAAGTTGATGAATTTCCTAATGCAATGTCCCAGACCTCAATAAATTCCTGATTTTTTTTTTTTTTTTTTTTGTGACGGTTCTCTGCTTTGTAGGGGAAAGCAGGGGCACAGAAAGTTACTCCATAAGATAAATTACCTTTGTCATGCACAAATCTTTTTTTTTTTTACTTAATGGAAAATTTAAGGATACATGCCTGGTAATCTTTAGAAATTAAGTACAATTAAGCATTAAGAAATTATAAACAACATTTTGTATGATTAATTTAATTGTGTATCTTTAGCTATGATATAGTTGCTTCTGTGTACAGCATTTAGTTTAATGATAATGTTTAAAAGCACAGGAATGTTGTTTTATTGCAGTACTGGGTAAAAAGTATTTCAACCCCCCTCCACAAATCAATATCCTTAATGTAATACTGAGAGTCTGTGTAGCATTTCTATGTACTTATTATTGTGGCTTAATGAAGATTGCTCTCTTTTGTATGTATGTGCAGGTAAAATCTTTAATTCATTTGAATTAAGATGAAATTATGGTACTTTCAGAAAGCGTTGTGGGAGTAAGAAAGGGTTTGGTTATTACAGGTTATATTCCAGAACCTGATACTGGCTGAGGTGTTTAAAAACATGTTATTAGGCTCTGCTTCAGAAGCACTTCATACCCTTTCCAGTTGAAAAACTTTCCAGGAAGTTGTTGTGGTTTTGTTTGTGTTGTGCTTGTTTGTTTTTATTTTTCCTGATAAAGTCTTAAGGTTGTTTGTTTTTCTCATTGGGTAATAAAACAGCTGTTCCCAACTCTCTGCTGTAGACAGGTGACTCCTTTTGGGTTTCTGTACCTCCACAGTGACATCCCGCACATTGCACAGCTGTTACCTTACTGAGTGTTTACTCATGTTGCACAGGGTACAAAAGATCCACTGTTTTTGACTGGTGTGACCTTCCCACCGGAATACCCCATCTATGAGGAAACTAAAATAAAACTAACAGTCTATGATGTCAAAGACAAATCCCAAGACACGGTAAGTGCTTTGCTTCATTCCTTGCGCAGATCTTACCGAGGAACAAGTTTCTTGCTGTGTTGTTCTTTGGCTCTTGTTAGCAAATTGGGGAAATGGGTTAATGTGAAATTGGTTTTGTTGTTTTCTCGTGTCTAAAATGTGCTTTATCTGTTGTTGATATATTAGAGAATAGAGAAAGAGAAACACTTAAGATGGGCACTTTGCTATTGGCTTTTTAACTGGTTACATGAGTCAGCACAGGTATTCCTGGCAAATATAAGATTGCTCTGGTGTGCTTTTTGAGGGCAGAGAACACATGGAATAGACTGAGATAGCACTACTGCAAATAATTTTTCAGAAATATGTTTCTGATAATGTTGTACTTGTATGCACAAACCTGAATGACAGTAGAACGTGTAACTTGAGAGAGAGCTACTCGTATTTTATTTCTATGTCTCATGTGGTGATACCTGCAGCTTTTCTGTCACTGCTTCTGTTATTGGTTTGTAGCAGTCCAAGCTCTACAGTGTCACAGCTAAAGGTGAATCATTTGGGATTCCGGTGTTATACATTCTTGAATACAGAGTCAGCTTTTTATTCTTGGAAGTTACTCACTCAAGCTGATACATGGAGGTCAGTGGGACAATCTCAGTGATTTAACTGCCAAATATAGAGCTTGAGTGCCATTTTACATGTTCCAGGTAATCTAAGACAGCCTTACAGAGCTAGATGTCATCATAGGACCTATGGGAGATGTGTGTTTTTCTTCTGTGGCAGCTGGAGTCCAGCTGATAGCTTGCTCTTGGGCATCAAGAATGGCCCTTGACACCTGTATTTAATTAACTGAATTGCTCTTTATGTATCTGTAGTTGGCACCCAGCATGATTAAAGTGAGTGTAGGCTTATGTCCTGACTGTATATGTGTTCATTATCCATAAGAAGGAAATTAAAGGCACAGTTTAAAGCTTGAGACTGTCTTTGATCTGCTTACAAAAGTAAAGTTGTATGTTTTGAGAACTTGTAATTTTTTCCAGGTAGAAAATTATTGATCTGTTTGTTTAAATTTTCAACCTTTGTGAGCAAACAGGTTATGTCCCCTCACTGTGCTCTTCCATGGGAATGTGTGGAATATGTTAAGCACAGAATCTGGATTTCTTCTCTGTTTAAGAATAACTGGGGAATGAACATGTACATTTATTTTTTTAACACATATAATTACAATCTGGTAATGGATTAGACTACAGGGGCTTAAAATGGGACCTGCTGTTTATTCAGTAGAGCTGTCACCTGTGGACAGGTAACAGGCACTGAGTGAATGGAGTTGGACTTTGTCCTTCACTTTCAGTTTCATTCTGACTGGCAGACACTGGAAAATAATATCCTATCTGTAAGTGATAAAAGTGAACTGGTTTCATAGTACTGCTCCCTGTACTACTGCTTTTCTAGCTCCAGGCTTCTCTACTGTCGCTTATGCAGGAGAAGATCTACCCTAGAGAATTAATATAATTTGGTAAGTTTTTTGCAAACCTGTAAGAACTTTCTGTAACTGTTCCTTACAAGTGAAGTATAGGACTAGAGTCTTTCTCAGGGAATGCCATTGATGTAGCTTGTAAATCATGAGAGAATACCTTTTTCTTTTGTCATAGCACTTATACTGTTCCTATGTGAAACATTCTAGGCCTTTACTGTAGCATCTTTTTGTAGGGGAAAATATTAATCCCATTTCTGGTTTACATACATCTAGCATTTTTTACTACTCAGCCATTCTAAAGCTGGTTGTAGGTAAGAAAAAATTAAATAAGATTTAAATCAAGTGGGCTGCAGCATATGTGAATGACCCCAGGCTACCCTGGTTGCAGCTTCATTTGTGGCAATATTTGGAGTTCTGTTTACATCCTAAAATCTCAGTGATGATAAAACTTGGCTTTGTTACCTATAATTAAGTAGAAGCCATCACACTTTCTATTAGTTTGGGTGACTTTTTTTCAAGTCTGAATGTTTATGTAGGTTCATAAAAGTCAGGTTGAAATGAGCTATAATTTGATACCATTACCAGCATTGCTGCAACAGCATAGACCTCCGTGCTTGGTTCTCAACTCAAGAAATTGGATGTGTCCTTTTGGCAGTAAAACTGCTCCAAGTGCTGTGGTGTCACAGTTCTTATTCTTCAGTCTACAGTAGAGCTGGCTTTCTTGTTCCTCAAAAAGTGCTGCCACTTGTATTGTGGCTGCCAAATGTAGTCCCACCATTCTTCCAAACAGACAGGTGATCCAGCTGGGGATGGAGGGGAATTCAGGCCTGCTAGGTATGCCCTGCTCTTCTAGACTGTGCTCCAGAGCAGACACCAGCTCAAATAATTGGGCATTTATGGCAGAAATAAACCTTGGATTTGACTGGGAGATATTTTGCAGAAATTGTGCTACAGTAATAATTCCCACAGCATCAGGGTTCTGCTGCTGCTTTCCTCAGTTAATAAGCTCAAAGAAGCTAATATCCCTTGTCACAAATATATACTTTTTCTTATTTCTCTTGTTGCAACTATAAGAAGTGATTTCTGTGCATTAATTAAACTCAGCAGGATTTTACTGCCACAAATAAAGACTGTAGAGAAGGCAGGGAAATGGCAGTGAACACATCACAGAGTCAAGCATTTTCTTGGGTTTTGTTAAACCTGACTCTGTCTATACAGGAAAATTAGCTCTCATTTTCAAACCTGCTGGATTTCTACTATAATACAAGACTAACTAAATACTTGAGTTGTGAACACAGGTCATAATATTAAAGTGGAAAGAGGGTGCTCCTCACTGAGAAACAACCAGAATTTATTTTTGGCCTGCTCTTTTAAAAAAATCTTGAAAATAACCATTCAATGCTAGTATTCCTGTACCAGAAAGCTGATAGTTGCTTCACTCTTGCCTGTCATTTAACTTACATTATGTAAGATGTGTGGTTTAATTATATTGAAATACTGTGCAGCTGGAATCACACTGACTGTGCTTGACACACTGAATGTTCTGACTGTACTTTTCACTTTTTAGGCATCTCTGATGTTGATCATAATTATATCTTGGCTGTGTCAGGCTTTCTGTAATTGAGGCTGTTTAATGAAATGGGGGTTTTTGTTTGTTTTGACTAGTCTAAGTGATTAGTTACTGTAAGTTTTCATGTAAATAGAAACTCTTAACAAAGACTGCTATTCCGAATTTACTTTGATATAGTTAGAATAAAGTAGTTGGAATGCTTATGAAATATCATTTATATATATCCAGTGAAGCTACACATACAGATCAGTGGGTAATGCCATATTATGAAAAATGTATAGTGACATCTGTTTCTACATCACAAAGATTTTTCTTCTCATATTGCCATGAGCAAATTTATGTTTTGCTGGGTTGAGCTACACTGTCTTTAGGATATTAGAAACTTGGGTTTTGTTGTAATGCTGGGGCTGTACCTGTTCTTTGTCATTGTCTAATAAGATCAGAATTATAGGCTTTTAAACTGTTCAAAAATTGCCTCTGTCCCATTTTTGCATAAGCATGCTGTTCCTACCTTTCTTATAAGCATGCAGGTTAGCCCAGTTTGGTCTAGTAAGTTTTAGAGCTGCAGGCAGGTTCATTCTCTGGGAAAATACTGCATAGCAAAAGTCAGGTACCCCTGCCACATGACAGAGGCACAGAAAATACAAAGCTGATGGTTTTGGGTTACACTGTGAGGAGTCTAGTGCCTAATCTGGGAAGCAGCAGTTTTATGTTTGGAATATGTCCTGCAGCAAGAGTTAGGAACCTCACACCCAGTGAGTCGAGCCACCTCTTTTTCATCCACACTTGGACAAAGTGCTGGGAGCAGAGGCAGGAGCAATTTTCTGTAACTGCTGGAAACTTTCGATATCTTATCTTTGTATCACACCTTCAAAGATTATCTCCTTTGGATGGATATCGCTACTGGAATTCACGTGCGATACTGAAAGTTACACACAGCCACACCAATGTTATCTCCTGAGAGCAAGGAAAAACTGGATGTATAAAAGCCTGTTAAAATATGGCACGTTTGACAGTCTGGGCTTCCTTTTTTTACTTTCCAAATTTCATCTTAATCATTGAGAATAAAATTAGATTAATTTGATAATTTTAGAAGTAGTGGGGCTAGAATTTATTTTTGGATATGGGAACATATGTTGTAAAGTGGCAATTTTAGATTACTTAGGCTTTAAATTACATGTCTTTTAACTCTTGGGGTTTGAATCTTCTATTAAACCTGTTCACTAGGAATGGAAATTTTGCAAAAGGTTTTGCCTTGTGTGTTTCTTGATTTTGCAAGTGTCCCTGTTAAAATTGAATCCTGCTACGGTGAGTGGAAAATGAAGACTGTCCATCACGACAGAGAGAGGCGTTTTGAGTTTAGCTGTGAAGCCAAATCTGAGGTGACAGGATTCCACGTTCCCTCGTGGGCATTGATCCCTGTCACACCACCACTCTGATGCAGTTTGGTCCTGGGTGCTTTGCCATCTCTGCTGAAGAGACACAGGGCTGGGACATTAGGAGTGCTGCAGAGCAGTGTGTGAAATGCATTAGCAGAGAGAAATGTGAAATCTTGTACTTCTCCTGCTCTCTGCCTGCACCAGAGTGCACTCAGTCCCTCACTCCTGCGAACACTAAAAACACCAAAGCAGTTTCTCTTCAAAAGCTGAAGCCAAGTGCTACACTTTTTTTAAAGAAAAAATCACTTAAGTCTTCCCTTTCTCAATTCAGTTCACTGCTGTCTCTGCAGGATTTGCAGAGAAATATTGCCTTAAATTAGAAACTCTTATTAGCTCATTCTCCTTAATAGAGCAGTACTGTAGACTACTACAGTCCTACCCACAGAAATACTTTCACTAAAGCTTTAGATGTTTGTGTTTCTCTTCAAAATCTTATTTTTTTCTTAAAGATATACTTGATGATAGATTTAGTTTTCCTTTTGCATCAGGCTAGATGTTCTTACTAAACATCATTATTAGGAGAAGAGGAATGTTTTTTGTTTCTTTGAGCCACCTGCATGTCAAGTCCACCTAAAGTACTATTGTCAGTCTTTCTCCAGATTTTTTTTAAAGTCTTTGATAAAAAAAGGGAAATTCAAACTACTAACTTTCCTTTGGGTTTATATTGATATAAATCCTTCCTTTGAAGTGGCTGAGGGTACAAAATGGTTTCATCTATCTTAGTCTATCTGTAAGAGAATTGAGGAGAAGTGTCAAGACTGATAAAGTTACAGGTATAGACTTAGTCCATTTGTTTGTGCCTCACCCTTGGAAATTCAGTGGAAACCCTTGTATTACTTTTTTTTTCTTTTCTTATTGAGGCAAATTCCTCCCTATTGCTATATCTTCTGGGAAAATTGTAACCTAATGTTTGTTAATTTTCCATTTTCTTTTCCTTTTCTACCAACTCTGCCAATCAAATGCTACTGCTGCCTCACATCAGGCAAAGGTTTGTTCTAAGAGCTGACATTGGGGAAAGATTTGTAGAAGTACCTGGTAATGAGACTATTGGTCGTCTGTAAAAGTTTAAAGGGTTACCTTGATAATTTCCTAGAAAGAAAGGAACAAATTAGTAAATGATAACATTTTCTTGTAGATTTTATTTTAATCAGCTAGGGATTTCAGTAATACAGGCGTGATTGTTGCAGTCTCTGTAGCACTGCCTAAAAAGCTTGCAAATTTATAATTCTTGCATATCCTTCATTGCTCTGCCCCTCACTAGACCAGCACAGAGCACATCAGAACAGTCAACCTCAAGCTGTAGAACGTGCTTCTGTCTTTTCAGAGGGTTTATCTGCTTTCCCTCCCCGTGCCTTTGATGCTGACACCCCCTGGACAAGGTACTGGAGGAGCTGCTCCTCAGGAGGGATGGCTGGTGCTGCAGCCCTCGTGGGGAGCCCTGCAGGGGTGAAGGATTTCCTTGAGCTAAATGCAGCAACATGGAAATGTTTGAGTCGCTTCGAGGATAAGATTTGTTTGTTCTCATTGGTAATTTTGTATTTGTCAGGTCAATGATCAGTTCTTCCAGCTCAGATGTGTGGGTACCCAGACAACAGCTGGTCTTGCTATTAAAGTCTGGGGCAGAGAAGGCATTAAGTACCTCAGCCTTTTCCTCATCCTTTGTCTCTGCGTGCCTCTGCAACCATTAAAGATGAGGTTCTCCTCAGCCCTTCTTTTTTAGCTAATGTATTTATAGAAACATTTGTTACTGTCTTTTATGGCAGACACCAAATGAAGTTCCAGATGGCCTTTGGTCTCTCTACTTTTCTCCCTGCATGAGCCAGTGGAATCCTTGTAGTCCTGCTGCATGCTTTCCCTTTCTTCCAAGGGCCACAAACTCTATTTTTCTCCCGGAGTTCCAGCCAAAGCTCTCTGCTCATCCAGGCCAGTCTTCTTCCCCACCAGCAGATCTTTTGGCATGGGGGGATGGCCTGCTCCTGTGTGTTTAGGATTTTGTGATGAATGTCCATCCTTCCTGGACCCCTTTGCTCCTCAAGACTGCCACCCAAGGGACTCTGGTAACCGCATTCCTAAACAAGCCAAACCTTGCCCTCTGCAAGTCCAAGCTGGCTGTTCTACTGACTCCTTTCCTTTCCTGAGACCTGAAGACTCATCATTTGGTGATCATTGTGCCCAGGGCAGCCCCCAACCAATGCATCACCCACCAGTCCTCCTCTGTTCACAAAAAACTGGTGCAGTGAGGTGCCCTTCCTGGCTGGCTCACTTGCCAGCTGTGTCAGGAATGCCTCTTTCCCACATTCCAGCAATCTCCTGGACCCTTTTCTCTCTGCTGGGTTGAATTTCCTGATGATATCTGGGAAGTTGAAGTCCCACCATGAGAATGAGGACTACTCCCAACATTTTGTCTATGTCTTCATCCTGGTTCAGTGGTCTATCTGTCTTGTTGCCCTTCCCCCTGATCCTTTCCTGTAAACACTTAGCCCTATAGTCACCATCATTAAGCTCTGGACAACCAGAACCCTCCCTAATACACAGGGCTAGGCCACCACCTCTCCTTCCTTGCTTATTCCTTCTGAAGGGTTTGTAGACGTTGGTAGATATTCCACCCTTTGTGGAGATTGATGTAAAACAGAGCCAAGTATCCAATAAGGATTGAAAATATAAAAAGAAAGGTGTATGGAGCAGTGGTAAGTGTGCTCTTGCTTTTGTGTTAGGAAAGCAGGCACTCAGAGGTTGGAAACAGACTTTTTTTTTTGTTTTTTCCTTTGGAGGTTTTGGGGTGTGTGTTCTGTGAAATTGAAAAGAGCAAATTCAATCTGTTAGAACAGATTTTTCTTCCTCTGCCATGTGCCTCACAAAAGTGTCTCCTACAGTTATGGCCATGCTTGTACCAGTAAATGTTTATGTTTGAAACTTTGTACTTAAAAGCTAAAGCTGAGCAAATAATTCTATTAAAAAATTACATGAGAAATGTGCATTGGATGTAATGTGAGACTTTATCTTCTTGAGCAAATTTTTGCTAGAAGAGGATAGTAAATTGCTCCAAGTAAACTAGTTAAATGTTTTGTATTATGCTGTATTTTAAATATTTGATGAATAAACTTGAAAGGCTTGTGTAATCATTTAGGATTTCCAATGCGGTTAGAAATGCATGTATCATTGAATTTTACAGTAATCAAAGCCTCTTTATATAATCATTATGCAGTATTTTACAGAAACAAATTCCCATGTGGCTGAAATTCTCCATGCTCGGCTTTTTTTATGCCAGAAATGAGGATTTTGTTTTGATCTGTTCTTTCTTTTGTCCTGTTCACCATGGCTTATGTGATCACAAAGGAAGGGCAAAAATCCCTGCCTTTTAGCATACATTTTCTTTAGGGATCTCTTTAAGCTTGCATAGTGATGGCCAGAAAAATAGGAGAACAAAGGACAAATGCAGACTGTAGTGTGGTCAAAATTTAGTGCGTGTGGTCCTCTCAAAATCTCAGCAGCATAAATGTGAATGAACACTATTCACAGCAACAATTGTGGACCCAAGGTTTCAGTGTACAGAGCAGTTACTGCACTCAACAGAGCATCAGCTGCTTTGTAGCTTTCTGGCACTTTGTGGTATCTGAGATGTCCTTTCACTGAGGAGTAAACTGACTTCCCTTGCCTTGAGTTTATTACTTTTTGGTGAGATAGTGGATTATAACCAAGGACTCACTGGCATAGTGACATTAGTTATGTTTCTATTTAGTCTTTTTGGTGTTTGTTTTTTTTTTTTCCTAGTATTTTGCAGTGATAAGAATTTAGCGTATTTTGTTCCTCCCTCCGTCCCCCAAATTCTTCTCATTACAATCACTGTATTTTTAAAGTGACAATAGTTGAAGACTTTTATAGTACCAGGCAGCTGCTGATGTTTGTTCTTGCAGTCTTATCATCCTTAAATCCTTTGCCGTATACAAAGTCTCACTAAAAAGCTGAAAATCACAACTATCCAAACCACTTTAAGATTTCATTTTTCTTTCCACTTCAGAGTAGGGAACAGTATGACTTTCTATTTTACTGGCTTTTTCTATGCCAGCTTTCCCTGCAGGCTTCAGCATATTTCAGTGGGGCACAGCATTTAAGGCATAACCAATGTAATGGGTCATAGAGCTATCAAGGTAACTCAGAGCAGAAAACAAAGATGACAATTAGCAAAAACTGTTCTATCAGCTTTGTCTGTAAAACACCTGAGCCCCCTTCAAGTGAAATTCAGAGGGTTCTCACTGGAGAGGGAATAGAGAAATGTATTTTGTCTGCAAGTTGATAAGCAGACATGTTGTCATACACATGTCAGGAATAGTAAAGGAGTAGAAGTTTTGCACCATTTATTCTTGTGATATAAAAGGAAGGTTTTGGGTGAGTGTATGTTACATTAGTCTGACTTGATATCTGACTTGACAACCCCTTCTGATGGAAGCTGAAGTCTTCTTACTTCATATGTCTCACTGTTACATATGGTTGTCTACATTGCTCAGGTTTTTGGTTCTAAGGTAAGACTGTGGGCATTTGTCACTGTATTTTTAGTGAAAGAAAGAAAATGACTGGATCTCTGTGGGGTAGAAGTCCGGGTCTATTAGCACAAAATTGCGCAGGTGTAACTGTCTTAGAAGTTTGTCTCTACTATTTCCACCAAAATCTGGCAGCAGCAGCTGAAGCAGCATTGTATCACAGCTCTTTAGTTTTGTTTTCCCTAATTTACTCTTCAGCAGTTTTACTGGATGTATTAGAAGTGCATTGAGAGTTACAAGCTAATTCCTTTCATTGCAACAGCATCTGCACTGTGAGCAGTTGTATGTAGGTTATGTTTTGTCTTAAAATGCAGATCCATAAGTTTGTGTTGGGAAAAAATAATTTCTCTGTTGAGAACCCTTCAGACAGGGTTGTTTGCTTCTGAACAGAAATTTTGTGTCATGAGGGACAAGTGTTATTTTTTTTCCTGTAGAAGGCAGCAGTTAGTGTGTTTCTGAGATGCTTGAAGGCTTGGATTTTGACACACAGCTGCCTCAGTGAAATCGAACACGGAGGTCCTTGATTTGTTATAGCTGTAGATTCTCACTGCCTCTGTTCCTGGGGAATAACTTGGCAGCTTTTCAAAAAGAAGTAATTGCAAGGCTCTTGCTAAAGAAGTTATCTCTGAATGTGGAAGCTCTGGACAGTTACTGCCCAATTATTCCTACCCTGTTCTGAAATAACATCACCCCTGTGAGACAAGGAAGTTTCTGAATAATTAACTGGGTCCAAATGGCTTTAAGGCTTGGATATGACAGGAGACTGTCCTTGCAGTATAAATTAAAGTATAGGCACATATACCCAATTTTACTGAGAGGCTTCCTGAGAGACTTTTTTCTGTGTACACACAATACTCTATGACAGTCATGTCCAGTTTCATTGCCCATTAAGACAACCTTGACATTATCAGTTAGCAATCCTCTCCTGGTGAATAAATCTGTCTGGACTTCGAATTAGCCCTGTACAGAGTATTTGATAGTAGGGCAGGGGTGGATTCCTCTTCTCTGCTCCTTTCTTCGTGTTCCTCAGGCAGTAGCTCACTGGCCCCTGGAAAAGGCTCCTGTAGGAAGGACCACAGGGGCAAAAGTTTTCATGTCTGTTTTCAGACAGGTGAGACCTCATAATCAGCAGTACATTCAGTATGAAGACAAAAAGCCTGTTGACTCCAGTTGCATTAAACTCCACAGGAATTAGGATACTGGCATTCTTAACATCTAAAATATTGTTCCTCAAAGACCATGAGCTATCTATTGAAGGAGTTGAAGAGACAGTAACAGGAAGTGAGAGGGCGTTATGTAGTTTGAAAAAGCAAAGCATTATTTGCCTTGGTTTTCGTTTGTTTTTCCCCTTTTCCTGCCAGTTCATTTTTTTTTCCAGATTTGCAGTTTGGTTTCCCTGCTAGGTGTGCAGCCTGTTTGTATGCTCAGGATGGACTGTGCTGTTTATTTCATGTTTCTGAAACTCTTAGATGAAGCTGCTCCTAGAGTTACCTGAACTTTTTTTTCACTTTAAGACAAATTGGATATATCCATTGAACTACTAGTGGACTATAAGTCGTTTACACAGGAAAAAGCTGCAAATTCAGGTTATTTAGACAGAGTAATTCATTCCTCTTATGATCTGAACACCTAGCTTAATTAACATAAAATATTCTAGCTTGTCAATCTCCTCCTTAAGAGAAATTGTCAGGGAATTTGTATTTACTATATTTGTACTTGTGATGTAATCACAGTAAATCTTAGGAGACTGCATAGCTCAGACATTTCTTTTGATTAGGTCATAATTATTGATGTCTTTGAATGATTAAAAATGGAATAGGCAATAAATTCTTTGCTTCTTTAATGAGTGGCCGTCGTCCATAACAGTTTATTGAGATGCTGTAAGTTAGCCTGCACATCACACTTCACAGCCAGTTAAAATGGAAGTGGCTGGTTCTGACTTGGGGAATTCAGCACTGGAGGCCCTGTCTGTTTAATTCTAGGTTTTTTGTATCCTGGTTGCTGGGCACTTTCCATAACTGAGGTTGCACAATACAATAAGTAGTTTTATATAATGATGGCAACTTGTTTATTATGGGTCTAGAGACTGGGAAAAAATATTAGAGTTTCAACAAATTGCATAGTTTTATTACAGATAAAAAGTTAAATTTTATTCTGTAGTTTATTTTCTTTATTCTATAAAGAAAAGCAAACATGTATTTGCAGGTGGTTTTAACATTTGTTATGACTTCTAAATAAGAGATGATAAAAGTAAGGACATGTGGTTTGGGAATGTGCGAATCTTTTCCTTTACCCTTTTCCCTACCAAGTGATAAGGGCACAAGCATTTAACCTAGAATTAAGCAAAATTTATGTTGAAAATTAGCTTCTAAGGCAACCTCTGCACTGAGGAAAAGATATGCTTTGCTGTAACATCCTATAGTCCTTCTCTGCTGATACCCAGACCTGGAAACCTGGGAGGAGAAATGTTGTGGGTGTCTGGCCAGCACCCCAACACAAAATGCAGAGTGGAAGGCAGGTGCTAGGAAAAATCTTAAGGGCTTAGATGTGATCTAGAGGACCAATCTAATAGTGCCGAGTAAAGTAGACCCATCATTGCTCTCTTAAGATGTGTGCTCTCACCACACTAAAATTTTTTTTGGCTGTTCTGTTCCTTGCCTGCTGAAATTTCATTTTGGCACGGGATGAGGGGAGGATGGGGACCAGCTGGCCAAGTGAAATAAATGAGTTGGGATGTGATAGGAAGAAAGTCTTAGGGAGATTCATATTCAGAGAGAAAGAGGTTGAATTAGAAGATATGGTCAAACTTTGTTAAATTAAATAGCCCACACCATTCCATCTCAGGTTTGCATTCAATTAGAGCTGGATTTGTTTGCCTACAAATAGAGCTGGATCTCTGAAACGGGCTTCAAGTCCTAATTCCTTCAATTTTTGCCATTGGAAAGAGTAATGATAGATGTAAGGCATTGGAAGGAGTTACTGGAGAGATAACCCTGAATATTGTGGAGCCTTGAGGTTACACATCTTTGCCTTTGAGATTGTAGTGAAAAATACAGAATTAGCTAAAATATTAATATTGCAAAGACTCAAGTGTTGTGTGAGGCAAGTACAAAGCTCAAGTAAAATGAAGGAGGCCACGGGTTCCCCTGCAGTTGCTTTGCTAATCCAAAGTTCATGTGATTACCTTGTATACCTGCAGTTCATGTGATTGTAGCGTATACCTGCTCACTCTTGTTTTCTGGGCCTAAGGAACAGGAATTTAAGTGAAGCTGTTATTGCCATTTGCTTCCACAGTTGCCAATATTGTAACTTTGAGTATAATAAATTCTTTGTGATGTAGAGGTTAGCTGTTTCAAACTCTATAAACATGGAACTTAGAGCATTAGTAACTAAAACAACTGCAAGTAAAGTGCATGTTTCATTATCCTTGAAAAATGCAACCAATGTATGCTGATATTACTAGCAAGTGCAATATGGTAAGTTCTGCAAGTGTATTTCTTAATATCTTAATGTTCAGAGAATATCAAATTGTCTAGTATGTGTGCCTACACCAAAATAGTTATTTCAAGTGCTTTATTTCATTTTATTTGTGGTTTCTCATTTATATGATGTATTCATGTCTTGTTCAGGATTAGCCCTGCAAAATATGAGAAAAAGCCTTCAATACTTTATTAAAGCAATTTAATTTTTCAATGAAATATTTAAGTTGGCTTTTCCAAAGAAAGAAACATTGTCATTACCATTAAACTAATGTAATAATACTGTGTTATTATTAGCAGTTATTTTAAGCAGATAATCACTTTCTCTTAAATTAGCCTCTGCTGTTACTGTAAGGCCATTCAACTCTAATAACACCTCCCCTTCCTTAAGAACACAGTGGTTAGTGGGGGCATTTGGTTTGGCTCATATTTCTAAAATGCTTTAATTTTCTTGTCTTCCATGAAATTTAAACCGTTTTAAAAGGTGATATTAGACAAAGCAGCTTTTAAATGTTTGGAATAAAATTTCAAGAATGTTCACCTGGTGTGTTTGATTTCCCTTGAATTAGATTTGTTTGGTTTGATTGGGGATGCTTTTAGGGTGAAAATGGCTTGTTTCTAGTAAGATTCTTGGCCTGATGGTACTTTAAACTTGCTAGGTCTAGGTGGCTGGATGAGTCAAAATTTCCACATGGCATAATTCCTGGAGTTTGAGCTGGCAGAGAGTCTGCGGGCGGAGTGCTGCTCCCAGCCTGGAATATAGGTCAGTATCTCAGCAAGGATAGCATTTGCAGGAGACAGGGCAGAAATTCTCCAAGGTGCATGTATTTACATGAAGGTTTCTATATTCATTTTTGGAAGGCAGCTCAAGTTATTTCTTTTTAATCTCTTACTTCTTCTCCTGCTTTTCAGATCAGTAAGGAGATCACATGTAGGTGGGTTATTTTCTAGGCTAGGTGGAAAGGTTGGAGTTTGTACCCCAGAGCGCTGTGTGCTGTTCAGTGCTCTGACTTTTTTTCCTGTGTGCTGTTCCTAGAGTCAATATTAGCAAAGCCCTATGGAAGATGAAAACAATCTACACTGAAATTGTGAATAGCATTGAAGCTCTGCTACATATTAATAGGGCAGTTCCTATTTTTGTGGGAGGAATTTAATACCTGTATTAAGAGTCATGCATTCTTAGAAAAGGTGCTACTTTTTGAGGTATGTTTTCTTCAGGATGTTTAAAGGACAGAGCTGGAATGTAGGCTACAGTGTCAGGTATCTTTATTTACTTTTTTTGTTTTGGTTTGTTTTTTTTTTTTCTTTCTAAATCTATATGGTTCTTGTTACTGCTGATCAAGTTCTCCTTAACATTTCAATTTTTAGGGAAGGAAGTTGAAGTAGGGCTTTTATTGTTACATTTGGTTAGCTCCAGATCCAGAGCTGTATGTATGAAATGTATGAGTTCTGTAAATCAATCCTTTCCTCTAATGTCTGTGTCTGGAAGTGGAGGTGATGTGTGACTGCAGTATTTCTCTGGTGGTATCACTTCAAACACAAGAGTTGTTTGCGATATGTACTGAGTGCTCCTGCTTCTCTCTTCTGAGGGTTCTGTAGAAGTGTTACTGATCACAGTATTTTGATATTAAATAGTAACTCACTGAAATTTATTTCCTGAAAAAATAGTTGTGCAGATAAGGATGGTGACTGCCCTGTTAATCTGAAAAAATCAGGATGTGCAACCCGTGCTTTTAAAATAAAAGCAGTATTGTACGAGGGAAATAGAGCCTCTTGTCCTCTGGGAAATAATTTCTACGTGGAAAGAGAGGGAGAGACTTAAATTAAATGTACTCACCACAGGAGTTAACGATGCTGTGACTAAGACCCAGCAACACTACACATGACTGGAAGATAAGAGCTGGAGTCACACTTTACTGCAGGTACTGGGAGGCTTTAGACAGGCAAGTTTGAATCAAGAACAGGGCTGGAGCACAAGGATCCAGACTTCCATTTCAGGACTAAACTCTCGCCATCTCACAGCAAGGATGTGTTCAAGTAAAATGCTGCAAGAATGAGCGATGACATTGTGTTTAATTGAATTCTCCTGGCAGTCTTACAGATATGATTAATTGCAGAAGCTTTTATGGCTGAAAATTATGTTTGCAAAGTATTTGTACAAGTTGCATTTCCTTCCCAGGAGCTGTTAGTATTTTGACAATGTTTGAGTTGAACATTGGATGTAATTTAACTCTGAAAATTTCTTTCTCATGAAAATTTTCTTTGCAGTAAATGTACATGAAAATTTTCCTAATTACATCTCTCCAGAACTTAGACTTGAATCCAGTATTTTCAGAAATAAGAGAATTCTTAATCAGTCTGCCCTTATTTGGAACTGAAAGGAAATTTGTTGAAAAAAGCAAAGAAAAAAAGGAAGCGTGGATACCTCACTGATCTTCATGGAAATTGTTAAATTTGCTGTGAGTTTTTGATGCTGATTGTGGTGCTTGCTGTTGGAGTTCCCATCTTTCAGTTCCAGAAACTTGGAGAGTCAGTTCAATAGTGAATCAAACCTGTTTACCGAGGCCACCCCAGCACCCTCTGGTGCTTGACTGGTGCAAAAAACTTCACTAAAGTATTTCAGTCAGCCCTATTTGCTCTGCTGACAAACTTACAGATTTCTGAAAAGTGCCTTAAAAATAAGTTTCTTTTCAATGGCTTTATGTTTTGTGACACCCTCTGTTCCATGGTCCTACCTTGTTTGTCTTTTAAAGCACAACACATCATGCCCTTGAAAAATATAGAACTTTTTGGCATAAATTTCACTGAGTATCATTCTTTCAGTCAGCCACTGCAAAGATAGTTGATTCTTATGTAATTTTCATTCACCTTTAGAAATAGAGTTATGTAATTTGTGACAGGTTCTGTTGGATGTAACAATTTGTTACTTTTCCCTTTTATCATAGATCTACCACAGCAGTGCAAAGAAAGAAAGGTAGTTTATTCTACAGGACAAAGTTGTTCCCTTAACAGACAGAGAATACAAGTAGCCTACTTAGACTGTAGATGTTACTACTTACATGTTGTTGTAGCCTTTGGGGAAATCACAGCTTATACCCTGGGCTGGAAAAAACCTGAAAGGTCTGGAATGGTACTGCATTGTCTAAGGTCCTTTTTAAGCATTAAACATAAGTCTATAATGGTTTTCATTTTTTTCTCCATATTAGAACTTCTGCTGTAGCTGAAGAGTATAAGGCTTATAGGTTGATTTTATAAAGATATTCAGACTGGAGATGCTTAGACACCTGAAGATGCCAGTGGGCTGCTCAATGGATTTGAATGAAATTAGACATCCAATTTCCCATTTTTTAAGCTTTTTGAGGTACTTTTGTTTTTTAGCCCCAAGTACTTCCTCAGGCACTTTTAAAACCGCTTGAAGAAATCTGTCAGGACCTCTTTCAGACTCCATGTACATTTGAAAAATGTGACCCAAACTTCTCCAGAGTGTCTTTGTTAGAGTATAGAGGTCAGCCTACCTACACAAAGCAATGTGCTCCATAAACTTTAAAGAGAAAGACCAAGTATCTTTGCAAGAGTTAATTAATCAGGGGTCTGGATGAAACACATTCCTGGCCTTCAGATCAGACCTGCTCCTAACAGTTGTCTTCAGTGGAAAAATGGAGAGCTCTCTCCTACAGTCAGATGGAGGATGGGGGAAATATCTGCCTTACACAGTGTATATGTGTTCAGAGATTCTTTGGACAGATTGGGAAAGAGATATGTCTGTGTCCAGTCCTTGTCTTGGTGATTATTCTGCTCAACTGAGTCGAAGAAATTTAGTTATATGGTTGAAATGCTCTAAAAAAAATAAAAGGAGGGGAAGGAACCCAAGTTTTAATGCAGCTGCAGCAGGTATCTGTACAATGAGGCAGATGTTCTGAGGAGTGAAAATCAGGTAGGAGCAGGAGCGCCTTTGGAATGTAGAACCTGGAAACCCATGTCTGGCAGGCTTGTAGACAATCAGCAACATGGCATCAAGATAAATGTTTTTCAGAAGAAAAGATGCCATAACTGTAATGAGGTGGTAATTCAGCAGAACAGTTTCCACTGAAATAGTTTGGACTGAATTCCAAAATATTACTAATGCAGTTTCCCTCATGTTTCTATTAGGAAACTGAGTAAGCCTAGTCTTAGTTGTAAAATTCTGTTTACCTTTTGTTGTACTTGAACATACAGATGGTCACTATAACATAATTTTGTCTTACATGTGGCAAAATGGGATTTTAATAAATAAAAGGAGTCAAAAAAGCTAAATAAATTTTGCTTCAATCTCCATCCTTTTTTGTTTAGTGAAAAACTTAGCAGTAAACCCCTTAAACTGTGATATGAATATGTCTTCATTACTCCTGTTCTTAGAGTCATAAGAAAGTCTATGGAGGCTGTGATCCTTTGCTTCTAAATTTTTGTTTTAGAGGACCACTGGAAAGGAAGTTAAGTATTTAATACAGCAATGAGAATACATTTAGGAAATTTCAGCTCTGTCAGCAAGTAACTTCTAAATTCCTATTCTTTTTGGGGAATTTTTGGCAAAGAAATTGGCTTCAGGCTAAATGTATAATGATTTAAGGCTGAAGGATATGAAGATTTTGATACAGGCACCTCTTATTCTGACAATGTAAATATATGTAATAATTACTGTTTTTAAAAATAATTTTAAAAGTTGTTGTTTTTAGTTGTTGCTCAAATGTGATGGTTTGGTTTGGAAGACGTTCTTGGGCCAGGTTAGTTTTGTAGGGGTTTTTTGTTATTGGTTTGAGGATTATTTGGGTTTTTTATTGTTCAGTTTAAGTCATTTGGGAGAATAGGCTGAGAAGGAGGAATGAGGCAAGTTGTGTGGGGCTAAAATACTGATCCTGTGCTCATATGGATGTATGTAATTAGCACAACAATACTGTAACTATTTTAAGGAGGGCAATGCTCCTACTCATTTATGCACTTCATGACAAAACGGGAATTTGGGGTTCTTTGAACCTGTCCCACTGAATACTGGATGTACACAGGCCAGGTGGTTAAAAACTGTGCCAGCTTCATAGCTGAGTAACTCTGCTCTGGTCCAGAACAGCAGTCATAGTCCCCAGGGCAATGCAAGCATAGTAGCAGTCATGGAGTGCCCAAAAGAATTCGAGAGGAATACAGCCCAAAGGAAATTTGCAATTTTTCAATTACATTCAAAGATATGGTCTTTTAGAGGATAGTATTCAGTTAAGTTGAAAATTAATCTTTTTCTGAAAGAGAAAGAATTATGCTGAGTCGCAAGGGGATCTATTGTTTAAATGATTTTGGTATATTTCAGTCTTCAGACAGTGGCTTTTATCTATTGTATGCCTTTTTTGTATGCATGGATCAGGGCAATCCTAAGCCAAAATATCAGGGCTGGGTGGAGACTGGATTGAGAACAACCCTGCCCAGAAGGACTGGGGGGTGCTGGAGGAGAGGCTAGACATGACCCATCAGTGTGCACTCAGCCCAGAGAGCCAGACGTGTCCTGGGCTCATCCAGAGCAGGGCAGCAGGGGAGGGAGGGGGATTCTGCCCCTCTGCTCTGCCCTGGTGAGAGCCCACCTGCAGTGCTGCATCAGCTCTGGGGTCCTCAGCATGTTGGAGTGAGTCCAGAGGAGGTCATGGTGATGATGAGAGGGCTGGAACACCTCTCCTATGGAGACAGGCTGAGAGAGCTGGGGTTGAGCAAGCTGTGCCTCTGGGGTAACCTTATAGCACCTTCCAGGGGTGCCTGTAAGACAGCTGGAGAGGGACTTTTTACATGGGCATGGAATGATAGGACAAGGAGGAATGGCTTCACACTGAAAGAGAGAGAGCAGGTTTAGATTAGATATTAGGAATAGATTCTTCCTTGTGAAGGGGGTGAGATACTGAAATAGGTTGCCCAGAGAAGTTGTGGATGCCCCATTCCTGGAAGTGTTCAAGGCCAGGTTGGATGGGGTTTGTGCAACCTGGACTTGTGGAAAGTGTCCCTGCCTATTGCAGGGAGAGTTGGAACGAGAAATTTTTCAGGTGCCTTTCAACTCAAACCACTCTATGATTCTGTGAAACATAAATGAGAACATTAAATTGGGAGACCCACTGCCCTTCTCCAGCTTCCAACAGCCCTAGTTTTAAAGTCTGAGTAACACTGCTTTAAATATCCCCCTTTCCTTTGATGCTAATGCACCATTTATTTAAATAATCATACCTCCTTTTAGCTGTTGTGTCCTGTTGCTAAATAAATTTCGTCAGTTTCAGTTTTCTTACCTAAATTTTGTTCTTCATTCTTACCAGCATCCTTAATCCTGTTTCTTAAACGTGAATGGCAAGTGTTCACAGTATTGCTGATAAACAGGAAATAGCTTTCCTGTTGTATCTGAAAAGCATAATTGTATTTTTTTCAAAGTTGTTGATTCCTGATAGTAAGCCTTCTTATTCCTGATAGGCTTAATTCTTTCTGCCACTGTGTTTTCTGAACTGACATGCTTGCAGCACATAGAGGAAGTGCTGGTTGTTACTCTTGAACGCATTGCCTTGTACTTAATACGTTTATATTTCTGTTACTCATATCTTCCATGTGTAATTCCTTCTGTAGCCCATTGCGGTTTTACTTGTTACAGATTGTGCCTTTTAAATTTCATTATAAAGCTTCTACAACTTTTGCTTTAGTGTTCAGTGAAAACCTGAAATAAAATTATCCCTGCCACTGAGTCTCAAGGAAATCTCCTTACTGTTTCAGCTCTACATTTCCTGATTAGCCAGTCTGTTAATCTCTCTAATTCCTTTCCAGCACAGTAATAATTTTTGAGAAGGCGCTGTATCAAATGCCTTGTTGAAGTTCAGAAGATAAGAGCTACTGCATTTCCTTTGTCTAGACAAGCACTTATCTTATTGAAGGAAAATAAATTAGTCTGCTTGATCTCCTCTTAATGAACACATGTATTTTTCTAATAAGAATATATAGTGTATATATGTATATTTATTGTGACAACCATAAGAAATAGTCACCCAGTCAGTGAATGCAAAATCATGACTAAATCTTAAATTACTGGCAATGTCTAGAATGGCTTGCAGTTTATGGTAAGATACCAGCTAGATCATACACAGTCCCTGCCATGCTACTGACGTTGGAGATGTTAAACTATAAAGGGCACAAAATACTCTGAACTGATGAGACTTGAGGAAAAGGAAGATCCAGAAGTGCATCAACAAAAGTCTGAATTGTAACTGGTGGAATTCTGGAGTGGTGAGTGTTTATTGGGTTTATTTCTTTAGCATATTGAGGGGTTTGATATCTGTGAGATCTTTCTGACACGTGAAGTTTTGTTTTTAGTCTTTAGAGTCTAATATGCAGGGTTAATTCTGGGGTTTCTATTTTATATTAATTGATTTAGATTCCTAAATGCTTTCCATATCACTCACTGTTTTGGCTTTTGTTTTACACTGGGATGATACCTACTGTAGTTTATTTGCAAAGTGTTTCTGGCTGCAACTTTGAATGTGTTTGGATCTCAGCCTGTTGGTGTGTAGGTGAGTTGAACAAAGCCAAAACAGGCTGCTACATGTCACTGTGGATCTTTCTTAGCTTTTTCCTCTTCTTAGTTTCAGATTCTTTAGTCAGCTCTAGTGTTAACATTGAGTTAGAATAACATGTCAGAAATAATGCAGATTTCTTTGAAACACAGGATTAACTTCATTGTTGAAAGTCAAGTGATAGAAGATCTTCAGACAGTCTTAGCCTTAAGTTGTTGTACTGAAATAATACAACTATTAAGATTACACTTGGTTCATCTACATTTGAGTTACATCTGGCATGAGCATTTTAAACTTTCATGACAAGGAATTTTTAAATAAGCTCAGGAAGTACCTCAGTATCTGCAGAAAAATATATTTTATGGGGTCTTAATTGCATGGTTTTCTTGTCTTTAGCAAGTAATTGTTTTTCCATGGAGAAAATGTGTTACAAGCTTTAGGTAGGTGTCTGGTGTGAAGAATTTCTCATTTGCAGTTTTGGAGTTCTCAAAAGATAGATTCTGCTCTTGTATTTAAAGGCAAGAATGGGTCAACTTTATTCAGAGGTAAACTCAGCTGCTTAGAAAACAGGCTCCTGAATTTTGAACGCAAGTCAAGAGAATGTCTTCCCCTTTGCTTTCTTAGTGAGAGAATCTTTTCCATGGAAGAAGCAGCACTGAAGTAACAAAACTCTTTAGAAGGGGTTGAAAGCACAGACCAACAATTAATTGTGTTAATTTATATTATGATTTGGCATTGTACACCTAGTCTGAACTAGATATACTAGGTATTGCAGTACAATTGAATTCTGTCCCACCCTCCATTCTGTTAAACCATTTTCAGCTATGTAAAAGCCACTTCTTTCTATCTGTTAAAGTAAAAAAATTACCATTTGGTTTAATTTCAAAGGAAATTAAACTTTTTTCTTTTTCTCTCCCTAGATCATCCTTTACAGACCCAAAGCCCCTGGTTTTGCAGTAGTGTTACTTCAGCGACCTGGGTTTGCTTTTAATTCACATTTACACAGCTAGGAGCAGCCCTTAATTGTTTTAAGCTGTATCTGGTTTGCAAAAAGCGTGAACCATTTATATTCATGTTTGTAAAACATCTGTTTAACTGTGCATTTTCCATTGCACTTATTGACTGTTTTCCTATTAAGAATAATTTTTTATTCAAATTGTGCCTTCCTTACAAAGTGGCTGCCATACAGCATCTGGCTGGATCCATTTCCCCAGGAGGTATCTTGGTGAAAGGGCTATTCTGATTAAGTATTTCACAATTAATTAAAATGATACTGTCATTTCATCCTTTTTTGTTATGGTCTAGAAATTCTGAAGTTTTGACTTTATCTTCTTGTCTCCTTTTAAGGTTATTCTTTTCTTTTGCTGACTTTAAAGATGACTGCCAATAGCCTTAGACACTGGTAGGGCAGAAATTACTGATGTTCCCAGAATGGAAACCATTGCAGGAATCCTGTGTGTTACCTTAGCAATAAAGTGAGTTGTAGATTCAATGATGGCAATATTATTGTGATACTTGTATTGACCTAAGGGGAGGGGGAAGTGAAATTAACAGTTAAGATGCTCAGTTTAGTTATGGATATGCCAATGCATTATTATAAAATAAACTTCAAAAAGAAACTTGTTAATGTAAGGAAATAAGACATTTTTCAGTCTTTAGGTGTTGATATGGTGTTTACTGCTTCTTTTACTGGAGAAGAGAAAGTGTGCAGTGCAAAATTTCTGTTGACACCAATTGCCTGCTTTCAAATCCCAAAGTTCTGAACTGGGAGACACAAATATTATGTTTATCTTCCTTGAAAACATTGCCGCTGTCCAACTGGAATGAGAAAGATTTCAGAAAGTGATGTAGAGAATCACAGTTTACTTCATCACATCCTACATCAACAATTCTGTTTTTCAAAATAACTTTAAATTTGTCATTAAAGACCCACCCCTAAACTACTGGTCAAGTAGTAAAACTAGTTATGTAGCTGTTACTAGTTTTACTGTACTCAGATGATCTGAGGTTGTAAAAAGTGTTTAAGCAACCAGGGCTCTTTTAATGATTTCATATTTGTCTATCTTGTGTCCTTAGCACCCAAACTGTTCTTCAGAACAAGAAGATGCTCATAGCTCTAAGAGGGCCCTTGTGCTTCTTTAGCAGTGTTTCTAAATCCTCTGAAGAGATAAATCACTTGAGTAGGGTGCTGGATGAGAAGTCCCTGAATAGCCTGGCTTTTAATGGAGCTCTTCCCAGCTGGATTGTGTGGCTGGCACATACGGCTTTTTGGGATGGTTTCAATTAGGTCTTGGACTCTGAAAAGGTATTAACACAGTGCAGTGGTTAGAATAAACAAATCTGTTCCTTAGGGAGATAGGGGTTAGGGGGATGCCCCCAGCTGTGAAGGGAGGAAGGAAGCTGAGTAATCCTGTGATATGTGGAATGGGAGACAAAAAACTATGTTCCTAATTTCATCCCCAGGTTTATTGTGTTATCACAGGCAAGTCACAAATACTTAATTTCTATACTGCAGAGGATTTTTTATTTTGCAAAATTACCCCCAGTGCATGAGATGAAATATATTTGGGTACATTGCTAGGAGCAGTGAGCCAGGTAACTAAGCAAGCACCACTGCAGTAGCTGGGTAAAGAGGAGCTTCTGCCTCAATAAAGTGATGGAAATACCTAAGTATTTTACAGAGGAATGTCTGGGGTGTTAGAGAGTTAAATTTCTCTTTTAACAGGAGATAATGAAAAAAAAAAAGCCAAGTTCCTTCCATCCCTGTACCCTTTTTTATTTTCTAGCAATATTTGGATGCAGAGAAGCTCTATTTTCTAATAAAATTCTGCCACTTTTCTTGTCACTAGATTTAAATAGAGGAATGCTGAGAAGCTTAGAACTGCTTGGAGTCTTTACTACACTACTCTGTGTCTGGTTTGGATGTCCCCACAGGCTGTTTCATGGTGTTTTGGATGTCCCAAAAGCTTCAGTTCTTTGCTCTCAGTTAAAGGCTATCCCAGCTTTTAGACACTACTGATAGCTACTTTGATATTAGACATCTGCATTACAACTAAGTGGAAAAATCAAGTTTCTTCCTTGGGATGCCAGAGGGTTACCAGTGGCATTAGAATTTATTTTTCATCCTGGTGCAACAACTTATTTGCAGTTGGTCAGACATAATTTTTTCACCTCTTCCCAAAACCAGCATACATTCCTCTGCCAAAGGCACTTTGTGATTCCAGTGAGGAGTTCTGTAGCAGCGCTGTTCATGCTCCTTGTGAAAGTATCACTCATGGAGAGGAATGGATTTAGTTTTCTGCAGCTAAATTCCTCATAAGTAATTTGTGCTATCTCTGAAGGTCTTGGGCTGTGGGAGAAGGCCAGGTTACTAATTTTGCCCCTAACTCTTTTGCGTGCAGAGTTCTGACCAGAATGGGGCCAAGAGGGCTGTAATTTAGGACAGTTTCTCACTTTAATGTGTTTCTTTTTTTCTTCTTTTTCTTTCTCAAAGGTATACACGTACACAGCAATAAAGGCAGTAGAAACAGACTTGTTCTTTTAATGCTTTTGTAGCTAGAGTTCATCTGTCTGCCTGAAAGGAACTGGGATCCAAAGCTTTGCCATAGCTTCTTGGTTTATTAACCCTTCTTTGCAGGAGCAGATACACTGGGGTGGGAGTTCCATGGAATATTACTGTGTGTGATGAGCAGGAACATGATTTGAGCTGGCATTTCATTTAGTTACCTAACTGAGCTGCCTTTAATTTAAATGTTACTGTGTGTAACCTTCACTGAAATATTTTGTGTTGTCCTACTTTGCTGCCAGTCAGCCTCTGGGGGTTTCACCTTGATTATTTACTGCAGCTTGTTTTCACTTATTTTGAATGTGGTGGTGTTGCTTATTTTGTTATGCAAACATGTGGAGTTGTTGTTTTTTTATTTATTTATTTTTTTTAATTTGAAATGTGGGAATCGGGCTCTCCTGATCTATTGTATAGGAATTACTGAATTTTTTGCAGGAGCACAAAGTCATTTGTGAATAATTTTCTTTCATATGTGGAGAGAACAGATCTTAGTCTCTGTAAGTCAAGAGCAGGAAAGTCAGGACTAAATTATAGAACAGTCACTAAGTGCGGTCTAATGTGTGTGTCTATTCATGGCAAGTGACATAATATATTAAGTACAGAAAACACTTGTACAAGAAAGGCTTTCTGTGGAATCCTGCTGTAAGTGATGGTATATAACACCCAGGAATATGCTTGCCAATGTTGTGGTGAGTATTAAAAGAAAGTCAAAATGCATATATGTGAAATCTGATCATTTTGAATTTGAAACTTTGCAGATGGAGTTTGTAAAGGCCTTAATATAGAAAAGCTGTGAATGTGGGAGTTTAGAAAAGCAGAGATGACTTTCCTTTGTGACATGAGTGTGGTGACCAATGAACTGGCCCCTCTAAGTCAAGCACAGAGCCTAGTTTGGTTTCTGGCTACTAAAAAAAGAAAAAGATATATTTAGAAAAGAGTAAAGCCCTTTTCTGGGTTCAGTGTAACCATGCTGACTCCTAGTGTCTTGAGCAAGTGAATGTGCTGTACTGGCCCCGTGCCACAGGGCAGCCTTTATCTGTGCCCCGCAGGCACGAGGAATTATTTTGTCTGATGATTCATGGGTTGCCAACAGAACAGGATTTATAAAGAATTTATTGCAGCTGTTTGTTATCAGCATAAGATGTGGGAAATTTAGGGGAGAAAAAAAACGTTAGAGGAAAAAATACTGCTGTTAATACAATTGAACTGCGTAACTGGAAGTGGCTTTTGTTGTTGCTTTTCTGCATGAAGGCAGTGCTGGAAGCAAACTGAGCCTCTGCTCAGGAAGTTTGGTCTTCTTAAATGATGTTCACTAGGCACTGGTGCTTATCTTAACAGAGAAAGATGCAAGACAAAATGGCAGTCAGCCTGCAGATTTTCTTTCTTGGAGAGTGTAGTTTGCTGAGAAGACACTGTGCTTATGTCTTTGGTGAAATGGAACAAGAATAGTAGCTCTGCCCTTGAGAGATCTTTAGCATCCACAGCACGGTAGATGAACAAAAGGTTAAAACATGAATAATTCTCTGTCATTTCAAAGACCGTTCTTTAGCAGGGGAAAAAAATAATCTTCCAGACTTCACTTTTTGAAATGTTTTTCTTTGTTTGTTTGTTGTTGTGGTTTTGGTTTTTTCCTGAAGTTTATTTTTCTTTTGTTATGGATGGTAGCTATAGTACTGGCATGAGCTCTCTTGTGTGTAGGCACTTATTAAGTGAAGTGCACGATTATAAAATAATCTTAAATCCATGCAGCAACCCAGAAGGATTAATAGGAATTTTTTTGGCCACAGATCTAATGATACTTATCATGATTCTGACACTTCCAGCTGCTGCTTCTTAATATTGTCTTTGGAAGATACAAGTTTTTCTGAATATATGTTATGGATAATGGTATTTTTCAGTAGAAACTGAAGTTAGAAGTAAAATAAATTCTGTCATTTGGAAAAACTTGGAAGATACATGTACCAAAAAGTAGTCCTTCGGCAGCAGTGTGCCTTTTCCAAAGGCTTCTACCAGCTGTGTTCACAAATAAAACTTCAAAAGGGGAAATGATAATATTTTTTATGAAGGCATTTCTTTGCACAGTTTTCCTTTTTATGCCTAAAACATAAAAAAGGGTAATGCATTTAACTTTTGTTTCATACACCAGTGGTAAAACTTCATAATGACTTATATGTAAAGGAAACTTCTGCAGCAAACTTGAGTATTAAATTCTTGGTAGTGAAGAATGGAAAAGAGTAGAAGTTTGGCATACCAGCAAAGAAAATGTTCTCTTCATGGGAGTCCAGAAATCCTGGAAAAATGCTTATGACATGGGATCCATACTAGTGCTGTCAAGGTTGGGATGTTAAAAACCATCCTCCCTCAGCAGAGCCTTGCAGATCTCTGTGTTCAGCTCGTTGCTAGGGAGGGAAAGTCATTCTCTCTTCCAGGAGAAAAAGATCTGAGGAAGCAAATGCACCTCAGTTGGCACAGGACTTTTGAAGAAAAGAAAGTTCTGGATGATTTCTGGCTATTGTGGAGTCTGACTTGTCTCTGACAGAGGCTGAAAATACCATTTTCTCTGTCTTCTGGTGAGTGTTAGTGAGGAATTAAGGGAAGTGCTGCTTCAGGAATGACATGTTTCACTGTGGCAGCAGGGACAGGAATTTCTATGTCCTGAGGACAAAGATGCTAGGTAGAAAAATAAATTAACAGTTGAATTAAATTGTGGTGGGAGAAACAAAAATTACCCTGACAGAAATGAAAGGACATGGGGAGGAGGGAATTGATGTCTGGGCATTGCAGTACGGACTCCAGCATTTTAGATCCTCCATTCTGGAGGACAAAGGTATTTAGTGTTACACAGACATGGATGGCTTTTATGAGATGGATGTAGATGAGAAAACAACTTCCATAAGTGTCTAGATTTTGAGCTTGCTATTTCCCACAATTGACCTTCCTGCAGAGGTCGGCAGTTCTGTCACTCTTGTGTTTGCAAAACATTCTTCATGGGTTTCATTCAAGGGCTCTTGGTTTCTTCTTGCATATAAAAGGTAAAAGGGAAGTATTGTTAACTCAGAAAAACTTTGGGAATTCTTGGGATTCTGGGGGACCTTCACATGCCCTGAAACTGTCCCTCTCAAGATATTTTCAATGGTGGATTGCTCAGAGGTTTGTGCACCAGTTACGATGTAGAGAGTGGTCCATAAATCACTGCCTTTCTGTGCCATGAGCTCTGTGTAGAAGGAGAAGTTTAAGCTGCAGTCTTTAAATCAGACCTGTCATGCACACTTTGTTAATCCTAACATTATCTTGAGCTGAAGCCTCACATGAAATTTGGGTCACCGCGGGATCTTCCTTTTAAAAGAATGCTCAGCTATTATTTTTAAATGTTTACTTTCAAGCCCAACCAGGCTTTAGTTTTTGCAGGGAGTGATTACTGAAGATCGTTGAGGTTGGTTTTATTCCACTCTGATCTTTTCAAAAACTAAAGATATGGACTTCAATAAAGAGCATTTTATTAATGGCTCTCTGATGCCTCTGCTGACAACTTTGGAGTTAAGGTTCTTGCAACAGTGTTAAATTAGGTATTATTTCAAGATCTTTAGTGCTTCAAGCTAAGCAGAGTGACTTAATGAAATCGCAGACTGCAACAAAAAGAAATTAATCTCTTTTAGGCCATGTCTACTGAAGGTGTATAAATAAACAATTTGTGTACTTTGGTTTAACTGCTCATTTTCATTCTTGTACATCTGAATAAAGATGTTTTTTTAATGGTGCTAACATTTATGGGCAAATAGAAGAAATTGTACTAAAATCTAGCAAGTATGTATGGGAATACTTACTTTGATTTTGCTGGTTTTTTGGTTCTTTTTCAAATTAAATTATTGACCTGTTAGATTTTTAAAATATTTTTCCATTTGCTAGTCAAAATATTGAAAAACATTTTGACCCTTCTTATTCTTTCTTTTGTGAAATGAACTAAAAATTCCAAAATTAATTTTGGCCAACTTTATGAGAGTTTTTAAGATGGGAAAAAGTCTCATTATTAATTTCAAAACAATTCTGGTGGTACCAGTACTGTACAAAATAATCACCAAGCTGGGGAATACTTGTGAGGATGGGATTTTCTGTCTTCTGAAAGATTTAATGAACTTTTATATAGCGTGTTTCAAATGATGTGTGCAAAACACACAGTGTCTGTTTCCCTTTTAAGTTACACTCTCTTCCCATCTCCAGTATTCATTGACCTCATTACATTCTAATATTTTGTTCGTCATTTTTCAATGTGGCTGTTACTGTTCTAGATAAGGACCTGGACTGCTTACCTGTAGTATAAGAAATAAAAGGTCATAAATCTGTCTGTAGGGGGTGTTTGTGGGTGGTTTTGGGTTGTGTTTTTGGGGTTTTATTTTTGGGGTTTGATTCTGAAGCAACTTGTACAATTCAGCTGCTGGATGTGGCATTTTTGGAAATGAAATGGCACTTTGGAAATTGAGTGGGTTTTATTAGAAAACTGGGCACATGACCCTTGAAATTCATGCTAAATTAGTTCCTATCTTAACATGTTTCCTAGAATAAATTAGATAAAAATGAATGCATTTTTATCCAATGTAGTTTTCCTTGTTTCTAATTTTTATTAGAAGGATGCATCTGCAAGATGGTTGAGTTTGGAGAACTACTTTTGGAGGGCTTTTCCAACACTGATTCCATGATTCCACTATAATAGTCATCTTGGATGCAACGTGGGTCTGTAATAATTTATAGAGAATTTATGGCGTGAGTTGGACGATGTTCTATGAATACAACATTATTTCACTTATAAGCTCTTCTTTGTTGCATATATCTTTTTCCCTTTTAGATATGAGTTGTGGAAGGGGAAGCCTCTAAACATTAATTTTCTAGAACTCCCATTATCCTGTCAGCACATAGGATGCTGTGTGATTCAGGGTACTCTATCACCACCTGTCCTCAAGCTGAAGAGATTTCCACATTTTCACGTGTTAAGCTACCATTCATACCATTCATCATGTATTAAAATGCTTTTCTTTTACAAAAAAATATTCCCTTTGTCAGGGAAGGAGGTTCTATTGAGTGTGGAAGGAGTGAGGCTGCTCTGTATTTGGATGAATTATGATACCTATAACTTAGGACATACAGCCTTATGATACATAAGGCTGCCAACACAATTTTGGGAGCATAGACTATGTGGTTTATTAAGCAGATAGAATCTCTCACTGGTTTTCAGAAGTTCCTCTTCAAGACTTTGTATTATCTGTAGTGACCCATTTAAAGTTATGTAAATTTAGATTGATCTATGGCAAGATGTATCTGTTCCTTTGACTTCGTTTAGACAGAAATCAACTCTGTCACCTAATTTAGATGACATAAAATCCTTGCTGTGGAAATGTGCATGTGCTTTTTTCATCCCCTGCTCTTGTTGTAGGCTCACTTTCTAGTGAATTTCTAATATCAATGGGAATATTTGAGAGAATTGGTAATCATTTAAAATGCAGCTACCTTCCAGAAGCTAATTTATCTAGAGCTGGACTGGAATAAAAATATAATGCACTTCTCTAAACCAAGTGTACTCTTAATGAGTGGACTGTTTTTAGGTAAGGCTGTTTACCGACAGAGTATTTTTTAAAAGTGCAGTTTGTTCAGTGGCATTGAAACACAGGCCTATTTAAAATCTCCTGTTTCCATTCCTGGTGTCAATTTGCACATATCCTGAGGAATGATGCTGACTTAATCTCTGCACCCGACGGTATTTCGTGTCACTTGCTGAGAAAGTAAACGGTGACTCAGCAAGCACTGTCATTTTAGCAGAGCACTGCTGGGAACAACAAACCATGTGGGGAGTGAAAAATTTTCCTGAGCATCAGAAGTGGGGAAAAAAAAAAAAGTAAAATATGAAGGGGGAAATGCTGTTACTGGAGTTTGTGCCATAACTTTTCTGTCAACTGGTTGTGGCTCCTTTGTTCAATAAGCTGCCGTGTTGTGGCTGGTGTTTGGATATCTCTCAGAAAACGTGTCTGGTGGGATACAATGGAGGTGGCTTGGCTTTGAACATCAGGGAATGCCACAGAGAGAGTGTCTATTGTCTTACACTGCTTATGGCACTTTGGGGGTGAGCTAAGGGTCTGTAGGAGCAGGTATCCTTTTGTTAGATAAGCAGATATGACAGAGAAAACATAGAAATTTTGAGGAGCACAAGCTTTCTTGAGTTCCTCAAGGAACCGTGGGCCAAGAAAAATGTTTGTTTCCATCTTACATCAGCTTGTCTAATAACAGATCCTATCTTTCCCAGAAAACATTATCTTGCTGAATTTCCAAATAAGATGCAGCATAAAAGGAAGAAAGAATCTGTAAGTCATTTCTAGAAATAGAAGTGTGGTGGCCAAATTTCAGACCTAAACAGCTTTGCTAACAATGGTGTTCCTAATAGCTCTTTTTATTTGCAGAAAAAGCATTACTGAAACAGTCCCCCAAAAAGGTCACTTTTCAGGTTCAGAAAAAAGTATTTTATTTTTTCTAAGTAGTAAAAATATTTAAATGTATTTGAGGCTTACTCTGAGCCTTCTGCATCCTCAGAATATTAATTCCAAAAGAAGCAAAATGATTGCTTAAAAACATATACCTAATATCTTTATTCACACCTTGTGCTTCAAGAGAATCAGAATATAATTACTTAGCTCAGGCAGCTGTGACTATCAACTTTCCTGAGCCTACTTATCAGTCTGAAAGTAGGGTGCTCATAACTTACTTGGTTTTAAGTAACATCTCTGCAAGAGCTTGATCATGCTTATGGAAAAGGATTACCATGTCTTGCAGATTGCAGTTATGCTTTAAAAAAAAAGTTAAAATTGACATTGTAGAGAGGGAAAAGGGTTTATCTTTATGTGGCAATTAAACACAATGACACATACTCAGGTGAGGAAAACCAGTCCAGTAAAATGGTTTTGAGAGCAAAATCATGTGTTTAATGGGGAAGTGATTATGAATATGGTATCACTGATAAAAAAATGAAATGCTTTTCATAGAAATGTGTCTCTGTTACAGAAAAGAGAAAGAACTGTGTGAAATCTGCTTTTTACCTTCTCTCATAGATACAAAGTTGTGTTTAGGTTGCTGCATAGTGAAATAGGCCCGCAGAGATACCTGTTTCCAGTGATACCCTCCTCCTTCCTTTAAAGCAGAAATTGATTTAGATTGTGGGAAGAGATGACACATTTGTCTTGAAACTTCTTCTGAAGCCAGCAGTGAATTTATTTGCTAATAAATAAATAAAACTCCTTTCAGTTTCTCATCTCAGAAGACAGGGAGGTTGTGCAAAGGTCAGAGCTCTATCAAAGACTGTTTAAAGATGGCTGATCAGGAGGTTATTTGTTTTAGCATTTGTGTACTTAAGATTTTAATTCTTGCTGTGCAGGTTTAACTGTTTTAATCCATGAAAAAATTCTTTCTCAAATGAAAAAAAAATAGATTTGTACATTTTTTCTTTGTAGATAGCTTTGGAAATATTTGTATTTGGATAGTTGGGAGTGTTTATATTTGGATAGTTGGGAACATTTATTTTCCCAGGGTCTTCTGGAGATTCTTCTGAGAAAATTCCTTATTCCTCTCAAGCATGGATTGTTAGAAATGAGGATGAAGCTTGTGGGAGCCCTGGACCCAACAGTAATTGTCATGAGAGTACTGTGCTTCCAGAGGTTGGAAGAGCCATTATCTATGGAAGTGCAGCTATAGTCTTGCTGAAACAGACTTTCATGAATAGATAGATCTATGAAGGCAAAGAAAATTGAGCTTATAGGAAGCCACAAACATTTATGTACTCCCTCTCATCTGTCTAAAATACATTTATGCCTTCTACCGCAGTAAATCTGATGAACAATTTTACTCTTAGTTCCCCAAAAGAGAAGCAAATTCCTATCCATTAGGTAATACTACCACCAGACCTCAGCCTCAACTATTGTTTAAACATTATCACAAACTGTCAGAAGAACAAAAGAAAAATCCTTCTTGATGAATATTATTTTCTTTGCTTTTGTGGATATTTATGTGAGTCATTCACCTTCTATGTGTTAGAGACAAGTTGGATGTGTGCAGAAATTTCCCTTAGTTCTCCTAAAAAAAAGGGGTTGCTAGCCGATACAGCTCTTTACCCATGGAACTGCTTCAAGGCAGTCAGGAATAATACAAATAGGATGAAATACAATAATCTCTCAGTACATGACCCTGTGTTTTGCTAATAACATGAAGTTTTTGGATGAACAAAGACTTAATGCATCAGAAGCAAATTGTGTGAAGGAAAACACAGGTGAGTTGTTCAAAGTGTGACTGAGCAGTGGATCTAATGCAGCAGAGAGAGGGAAACAGAACTGATTCCCAGATGAATCCAGGGAACTCTGTTCCATACACACGGGTTAGGCCTTTTCTGGAAAGCTGTCAGGAATTGGATCATTTGTGTTTAAGAAAGATGAATGGGACTGGAGCAGATGATGTGATTTGGGGAATGGAGTGCTTATTGTATGACAGTGTATTGGAAAAGCTTGCCTTATTATCCTAACAAAATGAAGTATGAGAGGGCATATGATTCCTTTCTTATTAATACATCAGGAGACCAGTATGAGGAACAGAAAACAATTACTTAGCTAAAAGACCATGCTGGTGGAAGAGCAAATGAGTATAAACTCTCCATGAATAATGATGGGCTGTAAATTAGAACATGACTCTGAACTATTATTGCAATCATTTTTTTTTGAATGACCTTCCAGTCAGAAGGGAGAGGAAATTCAAGTAATTTCAAGGTGTAGTTAAAAAATGGGGGTGTGGGGTTTTATTCTCTGGTGTCTGTGACAGTAAAATGCTAAAACAGATGATCTGAAGGTTTTTTACAACTGTGTTGCTAATAGTTCTTTCTATTGAAAATACCAGGCTCTTAGCTGCTTTTTATACTCCTATGATGCATTTTGAGTGGAGTGGGTTTAGTCAGAAAAATGTATTCTCCAGTCATATTCTTTGCAGCTTTCCCTACTTCTCTCAAAGTGTCACAGATGTCCAGGTTACTGATGAGTGGCTCTGCTTGTAGACCTGGCACAGACTGTAGGGAATCAATGTGAGTCCTTTTAAATCTTCACAAAAGTTCTTCCTGGGGATGCTACTGCTGCAGCTGCCTGTAGCAGTAGCTGCAGGGAAAATTCAGTGCTGGAATTCCCTGTGGGAGACACCCAATGGAAAATGAAGGAGGTGAAGACTGACTGGCTGAGCTTGATTGCTCTAAAATGTTCACTTTAGAATCTAAAAATTTGTGTCAAAAAGTTACCATAAAACACGGAGTGGGGGATAAAATCTTCAATTTTTTGGGAGGTGATCTTAAAACAATTGTTTGTTTCCATGAGAGCTGATATTTGGTTAGTTCAGTACCTCACATAAAAATAACTCCTTCAAAATATTGAACTTAAGGCTGGCAGTGCACTCAGGTGTTGGCACAGGGATAATACCAGCTTTCTCAAGGGAACTTTGGAGGTTTGTGTACTGGGAATGTGACTGCTCCAGCAAGTTAAATTCTGAGTTCTTCATTTCAGCTTCTCCCATGAGACAGAAGACAGGGATATTTTGTGGAGAGTTTTGGAAGTTCTGAACTTGTTTAAGGCAGCAAGACCATTTTTTCTGTGTTTAATATGTGAATAACCTTTTGTCACTTGAGTAGATGTTGCAATCTGTTGAGGAACTGGGAGTGTTGGAAATACCTCTACAAGATGCTAATATAAATCATGTTTCTTGTAACTGGTTCATCGGTGGAAATGGCATCAAGTTTAATTTATAGTAAGGTTCCTTAATGCAACTTTATGGTAATAGACACAAATTATGAAATGCAGACTTGAGCATACTCAAAAAAGTCTGTTTATTCAGTAAAGCAAAAAAAAACCAGGATTTCAATTTATTTTGTCAGATAGTCAGAGTAAAAGTTCAAATTTTGCTGAAATTTTGAGGCAGAAGATCATGTTCTAGAAATTTTATGATGCCATTGAGCTCATTAGACCAGTTCAATAATACTTGCCTTAATTCATGTTTGCCATACATGAAAGTGAGATTTAGTTGACCAGGGTGTTCATCAGACATCTGTATGTGCTTTTTACCACCCTTGGCTTGTATCCTCAGGTTTCCCCTGAAATGAGTGGTTACAGTACAAGTTCTTTCCTTGACTTTTCTAGCATGGTTTTTTGTACAGGTTCTCTGATATTTGTATGGGAATGAGATCTATTTTTTTTTTTCCTCTTCCTACCCAGCTGCCTCAGGCACTGTGAGCAGTGCTGAAATCTTGCATTCTAGGGAGTCGTTTTCCCTGAAATTCCTGCTTGAACACTTGGGTTAGAGTCTGCTGCTTCAGGGCAGCAAGATGCTGAGACTGAGAGAGAGATTTCCAGAGCCATGTTTTGCTGAAGCAGGGTGCACAGCTGGGTGTGTGGGGAGTAGGGCAGGAAAGTATGATAAAGCACCCCTGCATATATATTCCTGTGTCCTATTTTCTTCACCATTCTGGGGTGAGTATTCTATTTGTCAGAACATCTGGATTTCTTTGGCTGCTGTTAACTGCTGCCTTTTTTGGATTGCGGAATCTGTCTCAGGGAGTTTTGGATAGTGGCACTGCAATAACCAGCCTGAGGTATTTGGATTTGAGCAAGTAACAAGTCCCCATTGGCTGGCCCATGTAAATGAAGAGCCAAAAGAGCTTAGGAATGCTCCATCTGTAGTTTGCTGACAGAAGCCAGAATTTGCCTTCTGTGAATTTTATTTCACAGTGGAAGAAAGCAGGGAAGAGGAGGCATCACAAGCACTTTGAAGGGGATTTTTACTCTTCAAAATTTGCAGATTTTTCCCAGTATAAAACAGACTTTAAAGGGGTCATTCCTGGAAATTATGATGGGGAGGAGGCAGGACCTACTGGCTGATTGTAACAGCTGCAGACTTAAATGTGTTTTCATATTATATTTTATTACAATTATAACTGACCAAATGCCGAGAATATTCAGTACTTATTAAGACTTTAGAAAGCTGCTTCACATCACTGGGTTTTGTTCAAAAAAGCCTGAAAGGTGGAGGAAGAAGCCTGTAGCTCATTAGCTCGCTACCAGTGGTCATTGATTGCAAAACTTCGATCGCTTGAAAAACCCAACAGATTGACTGATAAACAGCAATGTGCTGCTGCCTGTGTCAGCATCACTGACATCATTGCTGTGGGGGACTGGGATGGCTGAGTGTGTCCCTTTTCTGCCATGGTTGCACACTTTTCAGCTGTGTTTGATCCCCTGCAATGCCTGAGCCATCACCTGTAGGTGTTCCTTCACGGGTTCAAAGTGTGCACTGGAGGCACAGTGCAAAGTCTGTGTTTTACTGGGAGCTGTTCAGGAGGGGAGTGATGATGAGCTCGTCATGCAACACAAGAAAGCTTAACTGGGTGCAGCAGTGCACAGCTTTTTTCTCTCCCCCAAAAGCCATGTTGTGCAGCAACTGCTGCTGGCAGAGTATCTGTACCCCAAGTGTCAATAAAGACCAAATTAATTATGAGTAACAGAGCATCTATTTTTCATGATGCTAAGACTCAAATGTTAATTATCTCTAATTTATAGAGGCCATTTTTCTTTGTCACTTTTAATCTGTTGCATAACCTTACATCTGACAGATCTTTCTTTGTAGAAAAAAAGCAGTTCCAAACTGGTTTAAAAGAAATTGAATCCAGTGCTCATGCTGTGTGCTATGTTAAGAAGGTAAATAAACCCTTCCTCCCACTAAAAACATACTAAAGATTATTTAGATTTCAGTGGCTAGATTTCACAGATTTTTCTTATTTCCAGTAACAAGAGATAAATCAATCTTAGGATTTAGCCTTCAAGGGTTGTTTATTTACTATGTGAAAGTAAATAACTGTGGAGTAGAATAGACTTAAATATGAGGAGGTGGTTACAAGTGTGTTCCAAAGGGGTGTTTTTCAGCTCTGTGATTTTCAGGGCTTTTTTGCAGTGTACTGATGAACAAGCTGTGTGTATGATCTTAATGCTTCATGGGGGAAAGGCCACTAACAGGAGCTGCCTTTTTTACCTCTTTGCACATCTTAGTTGTGCTTGCAGGTAATCTGCAGACCAATGCCAGCAGCTGAAGCTCTGGCCAATGCTGAGCTGGGCTCTGTCTCCACTGTGTAACCTCTGCTTGGCATCTGGGCTGCACTGGGCACTTGTATGGATAGGGCTGGTGTCATTTTGCATTGAGGCACAGTGCAAAGTGCTGCAGCTCTACTATTATGCGGAGTTAATAAGCCTTGCTGGATCAGGTCTGACTCTCTGCTGCATGCCCCAAAGCACTCATAATGTATAGATCTTTTCTGTCACTTGCAGTTCCAGCTTCCATGTGGATGCTGCAGAGTTGGTATGGTTGTTGTGGCGTGCTCAGTATGGAGAGAGTTCCTATGTAATCTGTTCTTTTTGAACTGTGAGGTTTTTTAAGGCGATTCAGATCATGTGACCAGGCTATAAAAACAGACAAACAAAACTGTATTTATAATCCAACACTCAAGACTCTTGTGTGTTTCTGCTCATTATTCATACACCAAGTTATGTACCTACATAAGCTGTTAAATTCTGTTAACCTCAGTCTTAGCTCGGGGGATCTTGTGATGTCTCTCTTGTGCCATGTGTTGTGTAGAAAGCACACAAAGATGCAGCCTACTACAGAGAAAGATACTGAGCTGTAGAGATGTCTGAAAGAAATGCAGCTATGAAGATTCTCAGAGACTGAGAAATATGTGTTTTCTATTATCTTCACATTACATCTTGAGAAGTGTGCCTGGAGGTAGCACACAGTGTCAGTGCTGCACAAATGAATGGTCTTGACTCCACGCTCTGCAAAAGAGTCACATTCAAACACTGCCTATGGAAAGGATGCACATAGTCCTGCCCTTCTGTTTGACCTTTTCAGATAAGTAAATAGATGAAACTGTCAGTTGCTATACAGCAAATAATAGGGGCATACATATTTTCCTCTACTATCTGTAGTAGGGAATATATGTATTTTATAAGTTTAAATTTAATTAATATATAATAAAATAATATAGTTATTACGAAACAGTTTAGTGATTTGATATAACTTATATTCCCTTTATTTGTTTTCATCTTTAATTCAGTTTTAACATTTACTAGTTTCTCTGACTATCAGCTTTTCCACTGGAACTGTAAACCCTGCAATACCATGTGCATACCCACTGGGAAAAGATTTTCTCTTTTGTTTTATGTGGACTGTTGGAAATAATTGTGAACTAAAGGTTGGAAAATTACTGTATTGGTATTGTCCTCCATTCAATAAGCACTTATCCAGCAAAGTATTGATGGAGGTGTTTTACTTTGCTGACTACAATATGTTGATTGAACTATTTAGCAAATTTTTAATCCATATGATGAAAATAAATAGCTGGTGAATATAAAATATCTTCTTTTAAAAAACAATTTTCTGCATGTACTGGAATGTGTTCTATCCTATAAAAGCTGATAGATGTTGTTGCAGAATCCCATAACAATTTCGGCGTTTTCAGCTCACCCAGCACAAATACATGAAGCTGCAATTTCTTTGAAAAATCCCAAGAAATAGTAACTGCAGAGCTCTGATGAGTGGTGGTGCCAGCTGGCAGGCAGGCAGTGGTGGTGAGATGGGGCTGGCTGCCCATTGCAGCTGTCTGTGGAGCTGTATGGCTGTGGTAGCAGAGTTCAGTGGTCTTTGCCCTGTAAAGGTGCAGATGGTCGCTGTCCCAGAGCACCTCCAGGTAAATGTGTGTGCACGCTGTGTTCCCATACTACTTCAGTTTTACTGAAGCTGGGAATGCTCTCCTGGAAGGTGCTTTATTGAAGGAGTGCAGGTCAATTTTTCAGTGGCTGCTTTCAGTAGTCTCTTATATCTTGCCTTGCCTAGCCTTGCCTGATGTGTGTACTTAGTTATTGTGAGATGCCAGGAGTGTATAGAAGTGATGACAGAAGAGTGCATTTGAGCAGCCAACAGCAGTGAGTACTGGGAAATCACTGGAAGCCTCTGTTGATTTGATGGAATAAATCCATAGTAACCAAGGAAAGGATCTAGCACTATTTGTTTGCAAATCCTGAGTGCATTCTGAACATGGCCTTTGATCATCAACTGAAATGCAAAGGCTTTAATTAAGGGAAGGCACAAAAGATTCAGTAATGATAGTGAATAAATCTTCTGTACTTTGACAGTGTGTGTGAATGTGGCTCAGAGTGCTGCAAATGACTGAAAGAAATGTTCCTTTTAATCACATAAAACTGCATTCTACTAAAGGACAGTTGATAGAAGCTGAGTTTAGCATTTATGCCTAAGGAAATTTAACAGAGATGTCTGTGACAAATGCATTACTTATTGCATTGTGTTCTGTAGGAGATTCAAAGAAAAGTAAGCGTATCGTGGGTGCCCGCTGTTGTCCCCTGGTGTTCTTCCTGGCACAACAAGCTGTGATGTAAAACAGTAACTGTATTATTCTACAAACAAAGTCACAGGAATGGGTGCATGTCACAAACATTTTGCATTTAGCCTAGGTCACAAGCTGTCTTTTATGCATGCCTTTGTGATCTCTTCTTGTCTGGGGAGGTAAAGCTGTAGTGTGTGCTATTCCAGAGATGCATGGTCTTACCTCAGCTGTAAATAAACTCCCAGCTCAGGGGTTTGCATTTTGTGCAGGAAAACCTAGAGCAAATAGTGAGAAAACTGAAATTCTAACAGAGTAGTGGATGTTTGAGATTAAAATCTGACTTTCTGTTTGCATTTATATTTTGTAGTTGTTCTAGATGGGGCCAGTAGGGAAAAGTTGATTTATGGCAAGGTTTTAAAAAGTGTGGCTGTTTGTTTAATCAGGAAGGGCACTGGGTGGGTATTTGACCTTTCAAATCCTCTGTATTTATCTCCATTTTTTCTCTTCCATTTTGTGGGTTGGGACTAGAACTGACTTGTTTCTTATGTTTTATAAATGTTTATGAGCTGACTTTGTGTTTATAATGAGGCCTGTGTGAACATCCCATAATGGTACCCCAATAACTGCAGCATTCAGAGGGTTTGTTCAGGAACTCAACCAACAAACAACCTAAGGGATCAGACTGTACTGTCCATGCATGTATTTACATACATGTATGTGGCTTCTCTTTCAATAAATATAAAATAATAAAACTGTTTCTAAAACTACATTTATTTATACACACTTGGATCAAGATATTCGATTTAATTTCAAATAAAATATATTTTGGGGAGAAGAGAGTTACAATCTAATGTCAGTCCCACCAAAGACAGAGTTACATTTGGCTGTCCAACTACTGGTTATGAAGGGGTTAAAACCAAATGAAGACAAACATAGCTGAACCAAAAAGTATTGCAAAATGCAACAGAAATTGTTCCTGTATTTTAAATCCATTTGAAATTCAGGAATATGCTTTTATTATATGGAAGGCTCTAGGTTAGTCAGATGATTACATCCTCCCTTTCCATGTCTGTGTTGGGTCAGAAAAGCAGGAATGTGTTCTCCTGAATTGAGATTTCATCCAGCAAAAGAGGGAATTAATATTCTATGATTCTAAATAAATGTTGAATTCCCTTGATTTCAGTAAGCTTTCACTTCAACTTTCTCTTGCTGTGAAGCACAACTTTAATATCATACAAAAACAAGTGCACTTTTAAGAATATTTGCTGAACTGCTGCTGGGTTACTAATACATAAGTAAATGATGAAGAGGAAGGTTAATTCTTACATTCTAAGTTTATTTTTCTTGAATAAATAGCCATAATAATAATTAGAAAATATAAATACCTCACTTCTTGTTGGGCCAGATGTCTCTTCTTTGAGGCTGGCACATAGAACAGCTTTTTACCACCTTAAAATGACACAGCATTTTTGGCCTGGTGTCAATACTCCATCTTTCTTTTAAGAAACAGATCTACTCTAAGTTATTTCTTCAGCTTCATAATGGGAAAGATGGGCATCACCAACAAGAAAATGTCAGTAATTTCATTTTCATTTGTGACTTGAAGCATTTAAAGGTAAATTTTAGATACAAATAAAGTTATTGAACACTTTATACTAGTATTCTGTAGAGCACCAAATGCTTTGGAGTTGATCATGTATTAGTGCAGAAAATCTAAATGCAAAATTGCATCCAAATGAGGATTCCCACAGATTTCTAAAGTATGCTGTCCCCCATTAAGTTAATTATAGCATTTTTTACTATCTTCAGGCTTTTGTGGAAAAAAAACAATGTTCTCACTGTAGGGAATCAAGGGATAAGAGCTGACTGAGAAAAGCTACGGTTCTGCTTTGTCAAGTTTTTGTGGTAGACTTCATATTGGTGCTTTATAACAACATGTATTTAGAATAACAAGCAGACAATTAAATTATCTTTGCTTTAAATGAGTGTTTCTTTTTGTGTGCTAAGTTGCAGCTAGAATAGAAGAACTGAAGGTCACATTTGAGGGCACAGAAAAAAAAAAAAGAGTCTTTTGCAGAAGGATTTACAAAATGAGTTTGAGTTTTACTTGGAAATCTAGCCAAAAGTTTGTTCTTGGGGAATGAATACCTGTTATTTAGGCTAGGTAATCAAACAGATGTGCATGCTCAGTGTATTCTTCCTTGTGTGTTGCTTTTAACAGCAGGTTATTCCAAAGGGTTGGTTTTGGCTCAGGCAGGCCATCAGGGATGTCACAGAGGTTTTCTTATACGTTTTCTATCTCATTTTTGCTGTTCAATCTGTCTGTTCTCAACCACCACTCAACAATAAAATTATAAAGACACTGAAGACACACCCACACACCAACCTGTATTTATTTTGGGAAATACAGAAGAGGAAGTCAGACTATGCCAGACTTGCTCTTGTGAAAGGGAAGCAGTTGAGTACAGTGGCAGCTCCACCTTGCAGAAAACACAGGGACAGCTGGAGGTCCCATGCAGGGGAGAATATGGAGGCTTTCCTTCTCTGCATGCCTGCAAACATCTCTCACCTCAGAGTGCTCAGCAAGTGGCTGAAGGAGGCAGGGTCATACACTGAGGCTGGGGATCAGGATTTCTGCTGCAGATCAGCTGGCAGAGGCACATACTTACTTGGAGAAAATACTTTTCAATATACTATCCTCTTTCACTTGAAGCTGAAAATTTTGTTTCCAGATAACACCTCTAGGTGAAGAATTCTGTCACTCAAGTTACAGACAAAAAAATCTCCTTTTAGGAAAGGGACTACTGAACACAGCTTTTCTCTCTTTAGAGACTCAGGAAAGTTCAGAACGATAAAAGGGCAGTTGTAAGAACCTTTCTTCACAGGAGCCAGCAAATATTGTGCTTAAATTACTAGTTGTTACAAATTATATATAGTGTATAGTCCATTTAAGTTTACGTATATAGTTCCATTTAAATTTTATCTCCAAAATTTCAAAAGTATGAGGAAAAAAAAGGCGTGAGCAGTTCTTTCATTCTAATTGGAAAGCAACAACAAAAAATTTAATGATTTCTTGCCTTTTTTCCCCTTGCTTCTCTCAGGTCCGCACCAGTGTCCTACCTGATCACAAGGAACCAAGAGCAGATGTTGGGGTAAGCAATTATTTTCATTGATTGATTTTATGATTTTTTTTTTTTTCATCAGCAGGCACAGACACTCACTGCTCAACAGGAGCTGACAAGCATTTTTAACAGCAAAAGTTTTTGGTTAAATGAATAAAATCAAGGCCGGAGTGATAGTCTCATGGATTGATGTAATCCCATTCACATCTTTTTGAAAATCCTTTTCAACTGAGGCCATCCTGAGACAAGCACAGCTGTATAAACTCCTTGCTAATGTCATACAAGCAATCTGGATGAGATTGAGAGTCTGGAATGGCATTGACTCAAGAACCTTCTGGTCTTTGTGTGCAGTGTATCAAACATTCTGCAGCAGGAGTTGCCTTTGGTTTGTGTTTTCAGAAATTAAACTGGCAACATATAGAGGTCTCATTTTTATGTGTAGATCTACAGAGCATTTGACAAAGGTGTTATGAAGTAGTTTCTGGGTCTGAGAGGGCTAAAACCTCCCAGACAGTGTGAACACCTGGTGGATGTAGGAAAGGTTGGTCCTGATAGAGCTGAAAAAAAAGAACAAAGACCACCTGGTGCAGGTGTCAGCAAACATATAAAATAACGGGGGGTTTAAATTTTTAGCCTAAAGTGTTGACTTTTCTGCCTTACCAGGGCTTCCTTGGCATAGTTGTCAGGACTTCAACTTGTATTTGAAAAATCTGTAGCTTGGCAGCAAGTTCAATCTTAGTGAAATAATCGATGTGTTTTAACTTTTCATATAGCTATTATAGAGACTTTTCTCTTTGGCTAGCTGAGATTATCCATCAAACCACTCAAGGCACGTATCTTAAGATTTATTGTTGTGCTACAGCACTAGCAAAATTCCAAAGGGACGTTACTCTGCAATTAGCATTACAGCAGCAATTCTGTTTAAAGCCTACTTTTCAAGCCTTTCCAAGTCATGTGGGCAAAATTAGATTGGTTTGTAGACTGCCAGTTCAGGCCCCAGGGCAGACTGGGAAAAGTATTCTCCAGTTTGATATTAGACCTCTTGCACATTAGCATAACTCCTTTCATTTGGGTCATGGGATCATTTTAAGTTGTATTTGATTTTGCCCATAACTGTGTTGTCAAGCAAGGATTTTTTTTTTTTCTTCTAAATAAACATAAAAATATGAAGCAGAGAGCTAAGTAGAATGTTTTAAGCTGATAAAATCATTCACCTTTAATTCCATGATGCTGGAGAAGTAGATCTGACACTCAGACATGTTTAGTGGGTACAATGACCAAAGCTCTTTGACTTTATGAGAGAGCAGTGTAGTTTTCTCTTGGCCCTTGAGTCACATGAGGATTCTGACTTAGGATTCTTAAATATATTTATAGTTCTATTTTTCTGCAGAAAGAAGCCCCAGGTGACCAAACCTTGTATCAGTTTCATTCCAAATACTCCTCTTCCCCTTTCCAAATGGTCAGGTTTCAAATACGAGCTCTCAAATGTCATGAAATGCCAGAACAAAGGCTGCCATTGAGACAGTGCTGTGGAATGTATTCTTACACATAGGAAGAGGGATATTGTCTTGGAAGAAGATAAGTAATCTGGGCTAAATGTGTGACCACAGAGTTTTAGTGCAGAAACACTGTCATGTTGACTGATCTAAAGGAAGACAGAACCATCTGTTTGTTCACTCCAGCAAGGCTGTGCATCACCGTGTGTTACACCTGGATGTCTTTTTTCTAGAGGTGCCTTTCATTGTGGCACTGAAAACTAACCATGATCTTTGCTTGTGTGGCTGGTTTATTTTTCTCTCTATATATCCTACAGGCCTTTTTTCATCCTTTCTTGCTGTTCATCACTTCCCAGATCCCCTGGTTTTTTTAGCCTTCCCTAGACTCTTAACTTGTGTCTTTTTTCCTTTGCTGCCTACATGCTGCTTTTCATCTGAGCTTGTGCCGTTGATGGGAACAAGCCATACCTCCTGACTCAGTTTACCAAACTGCAGACTAGTGTTGGTGCTTATCTAATTTCAGATTTGTTATTTGAACTGTACATTGTATATGGAAGAAAACTCATCTTAGTGTAGGGCTTTATTGTTCACATTCAAACACTCAACATCCTGCTGGCCTTCCTGAAAGAAAGCAGGCTGAAGGGGTTTTTCTTAGAAGAGGAAGTTAGTCTTCTCAGCAGCAACAAATTCTTTTCTGTTTTTCCCTGGAGGGAAAGTTGATCTTTGGAGGCAGCCTCTGTTGACTCAGAGTGACTTGATTCTTTAATTTGTATATCCAAGAATGTATATAATTTAGGCTGGAATTTTAATTTGCCATTCCAACAGTAAACTTAGTGTTATGTAATAAAAACAAACCTTGTGTCCTTCTTATTGTTTTATTGCAAAAAATTAAAGATAATGTCATGATCTCATTATAGTTTATTTAGAGCAAGTGATATTTTGTTGCATATTTGAAAGATAAATGGATAGAAGATGGCTGTAGGCTGTTAGTTTCTTTCCCATTATTCCTACGGCAAGAATACTACTGCTGTAGTTGACAAAATGGGTTTTCAGCAATGTGGAGCAGGATATGAGCAGAGGTTAAAAAACAACCAAAGTCTAGAAGAAGATTTAATCGTTTTCCCTCTTGGTACCTTTTTTTAATGTGTGAAGGGTGATTTTTATGGAAGAAAAAGATCTAGTGGTGTAGCTTAGTTTAACTTTAGGCATTCTAGTTGCATTACCACATTTCTCTGCACTTTTAATGCACTGAATAGGTTCACATTACAATGGAAATAGAGGGAAAAAGTACTTAAAACTTTGCCAAGAACTAGAGAAATATAACATTTCTGTTAATAAACTTGTGCTGAACTCAATTTTAAAATACCTTCCTAGCAAATACATTCATATTTGGAATACATGGATGGTAGTGCCAACAGCTTGAGGAAAAACCTTAACAAGAACAACTTTGGTAAAACACTGAAAACTTAGCACTTCTTGTAACCCAGAAATTAGAAAAAATAGAAAGAAATAGATGCAAAATGCAAATAGTTGTGCTGAATTGAAATTTTCCTGTGGCTGTACATCTTATAGCTTGTTATTTTGTCAGGTTAGACTGTTCTTAATGGAAAGCAGAAGGTTTTCTGCTCATAAAACCAAAGTATTTAACAGTTTGCTGATAATCATGCTGCAGATGCACAAAAAATTTCCAGTGGATAGAGTGTCAAACTGTTATATTGAAATGCAGTATTTTTCTAGGTATCAAAGAGAGATTTTGAAGCATGAGACCGAAAGAAGTAACAAAAAATGGATGAATATGTTATCTTCTCTTTCTGCTTTGATTTGTAGCGAAGCTTCCTGGGCTGTGCAACTTTCAGAGTAGGAGATCTGGTAAAGTCAAAGGAGCAACAATTGACCCTTACCCTCAGGTAAGTGTTTCCCTCTGCTGTACATCATGGTGAGGTAATAACCCTTGGCATTTCTCATCCAAAGAATGGCAACAAAGATGGGGAAGGGTCAGGTGAGGAATGGCTGAGGGAGCTGGGGGTGTTTATCCTGGAGAAAAGGAGGCTCAGTGGGGACCCTATCAGCCTCTACAATTATTTGAAAAGAGATGTTGTGGAATGGGGGTCACTCTCTTTTTCCAGGTAGCAAGTAAGAGGACAAGAGAAAATGGCCCCAAGTGGCACCAGGTGAGGTTTAGATTGGATATCAGGAAAAAAATTCTTCACATGAGGGGTTATCAAGCACTGGAAGAGGCTGCCCAGGGAAGCAGGGGGGTCACCATCCCTGGAGTTATTTATAAGACATGTAGATGTGGCCCTGAGGAACATGGTTTGATGGTGGACTTGGCAGTGCTGGATTTATGGATGGACTGGATGCTCTTAAAGGTCTTTTCCAGCCTATACAATTCTATGGTTGCTGCTTGACTGTGTCTTAAACTCCATGTTCCATCAGGTATATTGGAGGTCAACTTGAAGTGCTTCTAATTCAGCCATGAACAAATTCAAAATTAAATATCAGCCCTACAACCTGCAGCTTCCCAGTTGTTGGATTAGAAAAGTTAATTATATAGTATGATAACCTATGGAAGAATTCAGGGAACTTGTCATAGAGAATATTCATTCAAAGATTCCTTCAGAAAGGAGCATAAGATTCTCAGTTTCATTCGGTGTGTGTGGTTTAAAGAATTACAGTGTAAAGAATATAGTGTACAGTTTGATTTGTTTACTAGGCATGTTTAAGGAAGGTGGGCCTAATTATTGAAGTTGAAAATATTCAAAACCTAGGGCTGGACTGAACAGAAACGTCTTAAAGCTGTGCACTAAGAGAAAAAAAATAATTTATCACTCCTGACAGTGTCTTGCATGGCTTGAGATAAATGAAGATACAAATCAAAACCTTCTGAAGGTTAGGGGCAACCTTTTAGGTGGTGATTTTCAGAATAAATTCATTGGACTTTATATAGTGCAGGGATTTTGTTGAGCTGATTTCTGCAATAAGCAATGGAGGCTTATTTGGGATTATTGGGAAGGTACAGTTAAGCTTCACAAAGCAACTGCTCAAACTCCATATGTCTACAAAGGAAACACTTTGGAAGGAAAGAAGCTGTGACTGGGAGAACTGAAACACTGGATAGGTGCTGTGAGAAAGTTGTTTTACATTTGTTACCCTGAGCACAGGGAGACAGCCTTAATTTGGTTTAAGGAGCAAAGTATGACCCATTCAGGAAGATTTTTTTTTTTTTTAGAATTGGAAACTTCTTAAAGTATTTTGGCACTTGTCTTCCTATTTCAACAAGATCAGTTGTATATGAGTGTGTTGTTTACAGGGCAAAGTTAACAAAATACTTTGATTTTAATTTCTCCCAAACAGAAAATGCCACGCCTAAGAAGAAGATAACTTTGTCTGACAAAAAAAATCTGATTAGATAAAATGTGAACTGACTGTTTCCTATGGGAATCGATGGCTAGGTAAATTAATTCCAGCTTAGTGATTTTAACAATCTATTCTTACAGGAATTCAAGTTGTCTATAGCTCTTTGGGATAAACTTTGCTTCCCTAACTGACACGTTGAAAATTTCATCTGAAAGATTGTCTCTGACAGGTGGCACAGTAATTGACAGAATGGAAAGTATCAGGACAGTTTCAGAGCAAATATTTTGTATCTCAGGCATTCCAATTTGTAATCAAAAAGTTAGGATGGAAAACTCATAGGAAATAGATGAAAAATTTGCTTTTAGTCTTGGTTGTCCTCTGTTCAGCTAACACTAGAAGACAAATATACCAATTAAATTAATTTGCAGATACATTAAATGGTAGGGTTTAGTCAGGGTTTAGTTAGGGTTTTTTAAGAAAAAAGATCCTAACCTTTCACAAGTGGGATTGTTTTCTGATTATGACTGTTCAGCAGCAGAAAGTCAGTAGAAATTATCCACATTTCTTCAATGGCAATTTAACCAGAGCAGTCTGCTAATTTAAGCTTGCTTTCCTCTAATCACCCTGTGGTATTAGTACCTCTCAGGAGGATAGAGGATATATCAAGGGACTTGTCAGAGCATGAAATTCTGTTTAATTCTTGTTGATATTCTTTGGATGGGAGTTTATCAGGGAAAGCCTGTGATTGAAATACTCCTTTATCAGATTGAAAGTAGAGATTTAGGGACCTGGAAATAGCTCTGTGGTGTGTCCTGTATAGATTGTTGTAATTATACAATCTGGTTAATTTTTAACTGAGTTTTGTTTTTATTTTCCTTTTTTTTTTTTTAGTTATTACATCTTTCCTGAGGTACAATGTAACAATATAAAAGTGTTTTCAAGGAAGATTCTTGTATTTTTCTGTTATTTTGTGTAGAGCTGGCATGTGTCTACAAGTTCTTACTGTTGACACACCATGCTCTACTTTTCCATTTTCCTACCATTGTACTCTAATAGTGATTTAGGGACACAAGTTACAAAACTTATGCAAAATAAGTTTTTTTTATTTTGATTGTCCTTTCTTCTCTATAAAGGTGCCCTAAACTGGTGGCTGAGTGTTTCTGGTAGCTCTGTAGCTAATCATCAAAACACAAAAAGGTCCATTTAGGTAGAATTATTTCAGTGTACACAGCAGATGTTGGCAGAGGAATTTAGTTATTAGAGATTTAGGATTGCATTTTCCAATATGGAATTCATAAAAAGAGAGATGCTTTCTATAGACTTGCATGTTTCATTTTGCAATGATAATGCAATGTCACTTGCTTCCAGCTTTCTCATACAGTTATGATGATGAATGGCATAAAATGGACTGTTGAAGGAAACAGAAGTATTCTTCAGTAAGAGAATATTTCTTAAGATTTGACTATATAATATAGTGTGTCCAATTAAAAAAATTAAATCATGCTTTTTTATTTTCTTTCTAAATGAGATCTTGGTATACTGAGTGCTAATTTAGTAATAAAAGCTGATTTTTTTTTAGTTGATTTATTTTTTTAAGTTCAGTTTAGAGGATCTTTTGCCATGCCCTTCTGTTAAGAACAGCATAATATTTTGGGATTTTTTTTTTTTTTTCTCTTAGTTGAGCTCTATGGCTTTTTGCAAAGAGCTGACAATCAGCACTTCTATTAGCCCCTTTCCCTGTGGTGGTAGTTTGCCTGTTCCAGGAAGGCCTTCTTTAGCTTGGGCAATTTTGATATGATTTCCACTTAGTTACATGTAAGAAGCAGGAAAAGAAAAAGATAATATTTATATGATATTAATATTTAGTGATATATAAAAGATAATATAAAGTGACATTCTGCTCTCTTGTGTTCTCTGCAAAAATAAGGTGCATCTGACATGCTTCTCTTAAGTGACTGACAGATGTGTAATTAGGGTACATCAGTGTGAAATCAGTGTCAATGCCACTCAGATTCTTTGGCCTCTGTCAGCAGGAACTTTGTAGCACTGGAGCTAAACAAACAGGAACTAGGATGGAGTGCATGAATTATACAGGTTATCTTGGAGGTTGTGTCTGTCAATCTTGTACTACACAGACTTAGTTTAGCTTGTGTCAGTGCTTAAGCTCTTGGACAGTATCTGTTTGTCTAGCCTGTCTAATTTTAGTTGTCTTCTTTTCATTAATCTTGGACAGGACTGAGCTTTCTGTAAAGAAAGGAGATAAACATAGCTATTTTTGCAAAGAAAGTCCTCTTAATTTCCCTCCCTCCTAACAGCTTGTAGTTCAGTGGGCCAGAAAACATGTAACTGCACTTTGGTAGTAGTAATATTCATGAAGTTTAGCTAACTAGAGAGAATTGGGAAGCAGCACAGTAATTTCTGCAGTTATTTATGTAGTTAGCATAACTTCTCTAGCAAATGATGACTGTAAAATATTATATATTTAGGGTGCTTTTCCCTATTAAAATTCAATAGATTTCTGTCTACGACTAGTTCTACTTAGTCTCCCTCCTGAAACTGTTGGCTGCTTCATGTTGTGTCATCCACCTCAAGAAGCTGGTGAACAACAGCTTGACTTTATAAGTTAGGCAAATCTCCAATAGAGTTGAGGTGAAACTTGTTCTGATGTGAAACTAAATCAACTGTACACTGAAATAATGAAAACAGAAGGAACAGAGCATTGCAAAACTTAGTTTATTTACCTTAGAATGCAACAGAATGTTATTTACAGTGGTCTTGTTTAAAACCACTATTGATTATTGTAATAGGCTTCACTATGAATTCACAGGAAAATATTTTTCTGTAAGTGCAATATTTTTGTGCTTGGATGTATCAAAATATATTATACCAGTGGAGAAATTAATTTTATGACAATCTGTAGGTTAGCCTGTGCTAATTGCATTTATTGTGTATTGGGCACTGGAGAACGGGGCTGCCTGCTAGACTCAGTCATGCAGTTTGCTTTTCAGGCAGTCACTTTGTCGTTTGTAATTAACACAGCCATGCAAACATGAAGTCTGCTTCCTTTTTTTCTTTGTGTTATTGAATATTTTTCTTCTTTTCTTTTTTTTTTGGATGGAAGGTGTATGGCCATGGGAACCAATTAGCAGGCCTAAATTTTCATATTCAACATGTAGTAGTGAGACTTGATGAGATCAGCATTGGAGGCAAATGACTGCTGTTCTCAGTCCATCTAGCAAACTTACTTTTCCATCCCTAGTTTGTTACTTCCTTCTTCTCTGGATGCCTTGGTCAACATTTTTATGGCCAGAAGTACCTAAGGTGGGAACAAATTCCTGCTGCTCATGGAGTTACTGGCTGCCTCATTCCCTCACATTTGGGGGAACTAATACTGACCTGGTGATCCTTAAGGACTTGGGACCGTACAGAAATCTATTTCAAATGCAGGTGCTCTGTTGACTGGTATCAGACAATTGCTGCTCCTTGTCCCAGGGTGCTAAAAAGTATCAGCAATTTTCCAGCTTCATAAGCCAGCTGGATTTTGTGCCATGGATGGGCTTCTTATGTTGACACTGATTTTATTCTTTTTACAGTATCCCCCATCCCAACCTGCCCTATGCAGGTGACAAGGTGCAGTCTTTTTTCCTGTGGGGATATTGTGTATACATATATATACACACACACACTCACACACTCATACAATTGCTACATGTGTATATATATACACTTGCATATTCCAGTTGCTCCCTTTCTTATGACTGAGAGCAATTTGATGCAGGGACCATCTTCACTGCACCATGTAGGTGCAGGGTGTCCTTCTCAGCTTTATCAAAATACAGCAAATAAGCTGATTCCATCCTAATGCATTATGAAGTGTCCTAAAACCAATTAATTATTTCTCTGATGCTGTGTTGAAAAGTGTGTATGTGTGAGATTCTCTTCATATCTCTGCAGACAAATGTGTGTACATGCATGAGTGTGTGTGCTCAATACTGTTAGTGCAAAGTAAAATTATACAGGTTTTTAGCCTATTAAACTGTGATCACTAAGCTTTTTTTTTTCCACCACTGCATCACTTCTGTTTTTCTTTTTAAATTTTCTTCCAAGTGAAATGTTAATCTCATGATATTTCTGGAAGGTTTGAAATGTGTGACATGTCTACTTGAAGACTGTCATGCACTGCTGGTGTTTGAAAATCAGAGTCTGACACTGCTCACAGCAGTTTTGCCCAGGGCATTCATAGAGCTCTTTGTTGGTTTGTATGCCTGTAGCATTCAAAAGAAACTTTGGTTTGGAGATTTGTTGGTTTTATTGTCATTGGCTTTTTTTGTTAAATTGTGTCTTCATATTTTTGTGTGGGAAGATAAGAGCTTGGGAAAGAAGTGCAACTACAATGCAACAAATCACACTGTTTAGTTTTATTGTGTTGCATTACCTTCTCTTGCAGGTAATGCATGTTTGAGATTGTAATATTACATATGTATTAAACCAGAACAGGAGTGATTTTGATAAGAAAATAATAATTTAAAAATATATATAAAAGTGAAATGAGATCAATCACTGTTTTAAAACCCATACAAAATACTTATTGCTCCTCATGCAGGCAAGCAATGCAGTACTGTCATACTGAAGCCAAGGTTTTAATAACAGCAGCAAGGGGAATATTTAGCATTCTAAAGAACAAAAGACAAGGACTGCAAAGCTATAGCTAGCATTTCCATTTTATTTTACTGGAGCAGCAGTAAAATGGTTTATTCACTTGACACTTTGATCAGAGCACCTTAACCTGTTGAAAAATTTTCAGTCTTATAACCACACACTTCTGTTTCTGAAGATATATGTGATTTGCTGACATCTGATGTGTTCCCTTTCTGCTTGGGAATGCTTGTTGACACAGCCTAGTTTGGGAACTGTTTGGTTTGACACCAGGAGGAAAGGAGTTAAGTCAAACCATGAGGCTGTAGCAAGTCAGGGGAAAGTTCTTCATTCAGAAGGGCCTTAAGTTGTTCTCATGCATTTCAAAATTATTATGTCTTTCTGCCCATAAGCACTATTTGAACATGGAACCCTTACGACTTTTCTTCTGGATACTTTGTTAATTAATGCAGGCTTCTTCAGTTGCAAAAGGGTCTGGAACTGGTTTGCTTTTAATTGTTTCTTTATTGTAAGTAATTAATTTGGCTCCGAGCAAATGAAGTTTTACGTGTGTAAAATATGAAGAATTAAGTTTATTTTGCAAAGTTTTATAGAAGATCAGATTTGTATAGTTGCAAGATGAGTGTATTCTACTGAGTGCATATTAAAGCCCAATGGTTTGCAACCAATTACCAAAATAATTATTTAATTTGAAAACTTGGGGGTAACTATTTTTTCAGATTTTACTGTAGGAGTTGAACTTGGTGATTATAATGGGTCCCTTCCAACTCAGCATATTCAATAATTCTGTGATTTTAAGATTTTATAACATTGAACTTTTCTTTGTGTTCTTTTTTCCCTGTTTATCACTCTTCATTTTTACTTCTCAGATAATACATAGCATTGCACCAAACACATTTGTTTTGATTCTCCTTCCTCACTGTGTTTTTGTAATTCTGCTCAACTTACTGTCATCATTTCCATTTGCCTATTTTTGCTTGGTGCCTTTTGTTATCCTTTCCTCATTATTATGAAATAGTCAGTTACTCTTCTTTCCTTCCTTTCAAAAAAATCCAGCTGTTCAGAATAAGCCAGGGGAGATAGGCTGTGCCATTAACCTTGGTGCTGTGCTGCCACTGAAAGCTGAAAAACATTTGGTATCTTTCTGGAGTTTAAACTCTTGTCTCTTCCAAAAGGTAGTCAATGATACTCTTTTCTTGGTGATGTACATCTGAATTGTTTTTGTTTGTTTTATTTATTTTAAGTAAACTATTTGTGTAGATGATAATAGAGGAATTCACCTGGAACTGTACTACTGTTCCCATATAGTTCAAGAAATGGGATGAATTCTGTATAATTACTCTGAGAATGGATTACAAAGGGAGAAGTGATATTCAGATTTGTTTTGTTGTTTTGGTTTTGTAGGGGTTTTATTAATACACTGAGTATGTCCTTTCTTTGCAGATTGTTAGGAAACAAAGGCATGGACTCTGCAGTGGGATTGCAGATCCTAAGTGGAATATTGGTGCAGTATTACAGCCCTTTATCCAATGGTCCACAGACAGGATAAGGTCTAGAACGAAAACTTGGCAGTATTCATGGATTCATGCACCATTTATAGCACTTAGCCATCCTCAGTTTTGTGATGAAAACTTCCATTGCCCTGAAGAAGTTGCCTCATTGTTAACATTTGGTTTGTGATGGTAAACAACCAATTCAATACAGGTGACTGCAGCTTTACAGAATGGAGAGGGAACTAAATATTTACTGACAATATTTTAATTGAAAGAATTTGATGCAGCAAGTGATTCAGTGTCATGGGTTGGGTTTTTCTTTTTTTCCAGAACATCTGATGGTGGAAAGACAGTTGGTACCATTGAAGTCAATCTTGTGAAGATGGGAGAACTGGAGGAGGGGGAAACAGACCACATCACAGCAGATACCCAGGATCAAAAGGTAGAAACTCAGTTTGTTGTACAAAGTTAATTAGAATGATCAGTTGTACCAGATGTCTAAAATACTAATTACCAAATTTGGTTAAGGAATTAAAACAAAATTTCTGGATTAATTACTGTGTATGCTTATCTCCCTCAACTAAAAAAAAAACCAACTCATGAAAACGTACAGACTAATAGCGTAACCTGAGTTTCCTAGCCCCTTTCCTTCTTTAAGAAAAAAATAGCTTATTTTTTCTCAACTGAATGTGCTTGATCACTTCTGATGAAAAACTGTCCAGAGAGATGCCATAAGTACAGCTTCTTTTTCCCTTGGATAGCTGCTCTGCTTTCTGCCCTTGAAGTCCTGTTCATGGTGATTTTTATGTGCAGTCTGTGCCCACAATACTGAAAAGCTGGGAAGAATGGCAGACAGACAAACCAAAGAAGAGGTGAATTCCCTTGCAGAGGGACAGGTTCATCTGCATTTCGTGGGAGCACACAATTTTTGCAGCTCTAATATGATGGTTTATTGCTTAACACTATGGTGTATTCTGTTCTTCATGGGAAAAAAAAAAGGAAATATTGCTACAGAGAATGCAGCATTTTCTTGTTTGGAAGTAGTATATAAGACTATCTTTTGAGAAAAGTACATTATTTTCAATATCTTTTCTGCTTAGCCAAAACAGTCTGCTTTTGGGTCAAATGCTCAGGGTCAATTTTACACTTTTTTTCACCACTTATCTGAAAGGACTTCAGTGCCTTTTAAAATCAGCAGGTGAGTGGGACCAGTTCCAAAAAGCCAACAAATGCTGTGAAATCTTTCTGGTTTTGAACTGTAAAACTTGCACAATATAGGCAACATGAGCTTTTTTTTCAGCCTTCTCTTTTGCTTTTCTTTCACTTCAAAATGTGGAAGGATCCTTGCAATTACTTGAGATGTAATTAATGAGCTGTGTCTGGCCTGGGGGAGACAGAAGGCTTTAATAGCATCTTTCTGGGGGTTTCTAATACTTATAAAAAGGGACCAGACTCATGACAGATTATTTTCTGTGGTCTTTAAAGGACTTCTTGGTTTGTACAAATCAGCTGCAGCACAGTCTTGGTTTATATGTTGATAGTGAGGATGCAGTTGTGAGAATGTCGAGTTATTGTATTATTATAAAATAAATAGTTTTGAACTGGGTTTGCTCACATTTAAGAAATTCCTGCACATAATTTATCTATGGGAGAGGAAGGTGATGGTTAAATTCATTTTAAGATATCACCTGGTAGAGAATACATCATGTATTGCTGTCTGCCTTAAGTTCTCCACTGAGCTTTTAGGAACTGGGGAGGCCCTGGGAGCAGAGATCCCTATTCCCTTTAGAGGCTCCCATTTGTTTTCTGGCTGGGGATGGGAGGAGCATTAAAAATATGTCATACTACATTTAACATAGGTGTACACTGATTTTTCCATAAACGTTTTATACTTTTATGCACTAATCTTACCAAAGCAATATTCCAGTTCACTTGTATAGCAAATTACTTCAATCACAAAGTGTGAGCATAATTTTAAAGACTTTTTTGTGCTTCCTACTTTTCCCTTGTTTAAAAATTAATGAAGTGTTTTCTTGCAGTGTGCATGTGAAAACTGCTTTGCCTAAAGAAACCTCTTTGAAAGCACAAAACTTGTCAAAAATTATTTTAAACTAAAGTGCCTTATTCTTAGAGTAAAACTTAATTACTAAGATAAACTATTAGTATCTCTCAACATTTCTGCCATTATACTGGTAGGAAACATTTCTGTTTTATTGTGGAACAGCTGATCATATTTTGTCATTTTCTTGGCCACAATTCTGGTTTTGTTACAGTACCTTGGAACAGAAATATAAAGATAAAAATGTAAATTATAATTAAGACTTGGGAAGTTTATATTATTATCAGCAATGGTTTTCAACTTACCTGTTATAAACTGCCATGGGTTTATTTCAGACCCCTGAATGTGTCACATTTGTGGTTGTATTTCTTTTGCAGTGTGCATTGGTTCGTGAGTGTACAGCCACTGAAGGCATCAGTGGGAAAGACAACCTGCCTTCCTTAAATGCAGGTAAGAACTCCAACATCTGTGAGAAATGGCTCTTGCAGCGCTATGTCAGGTCCTGAAGAAATCACACAGATTTGTGGCAGAGCTCATAAGTGTCTCTTCAAATGCTGCACAGATGTTTCAGTTCACTATTTTAGTGTTTTATACATATTTGACATTATCATTTTGCTGAGAAATTTGAAGAAATATGTGACAATTATGCTTTCTGAAGCAGTGCTGAAATCTCCATCTCCTACATCTTTACTACTCAATGATTTTCAAAAGTGTCAGTGACTTTCATGGGCATGGAATTAATGTCATAAGTTTGTGTTATGTCATTGCATGGCATTCTGTTAAATAATTGTGCATTATTTGTAAGTGAATACTGGGACAATCAATCTCTCTCATAGCTGATGAAGGGGCAGTTTCAGTTTAATCTGGAAACTATCTGTCCTAGAACGAAGGGAGCTGTTGGCAAGGCATTCTCAATTCTAGGTCAACCCTGGGCTTAAGTACATGGTGTTAAACTAGATCTATTTATCTTTCATTATGCTGAGAAATATTACATGCTAATATGCTGTGCCATAAAACTTTTATTAGCCCAAGTTTAAGAATCTCCATTACTCTGCAGTAACAATGTCACAAATAAGTTATATGGGTCATCTGAAACCACAGCACTGTCAAGAATTCTGTGTTTGCTGCATACAGTTGAGGAGGAATGTTACTGAAGTTTTACAACCTTTTAAAACCTTTACTGAAACTTTTTCATCTGACTTCTCTGATAGGGCAGACTTATTGAATCAGCTTTGCAGTCTGAAGGAAGCACAAAAAACCTCCAAAATTAAGTTGTTCTATATATGCGTGAATGCTGTAATTTTTTTCTGTGAGTTGTTGAGACTAGATCAGAAACAGAAAAAGTTTCTTCTACAGAAGTACCATTTATTTTCATCAATTCCAAGTGAGAAAGATGTTGATTGAGAATTACTGAATGTACAGGAACTGCACCTGGCTCCTGAAATTCCTGAACTGGAAATAGCTAGAGGCAGGGAGAGTATCTTGCATGTCTAGGTATCTCTTTATGGCTTTTTTTGGAGACAAGATACAGTGCCAGTTGAAGGATTTGGTCTAACTCAGTGCAATTCTTTGATTCTGATTCTGTCTGTCATCCAGATTAGTGGGACTTGAAGAAATGACATTTCTGTTCAGAGAAGGATATTGATTCATGGCTGATTTTTTTTTTTTTCCCTATTTGTTGCCTCCATTGTGTGGGTTTGATTGGGGTTTTTTGTTGACTTCTTTTGTATGGGAAAATTCTGTAGGCTGTGAATGTATTTTGTTGGAACTTCCAAGGTAGATGTCAGTTTTAGGAATATTGAAGTCTAGATCAATTTATCAAGAACATTTGCACATGATTCTATGGTGTATCTAGACAGCATTTTCACATTTATTATTCTGATATAAAAACACAATATAAAACCAAACCCTGCCCAACACTACTGGGGTTTATGAAGTCAAACATACCATGAAGGGCTTTTTTTTTTCCTGTCATTTTTTGGGTTTTCAGGGGTTTTTTTTTTAAAGAATTGAGGGGAAAGAGCAGAACTGCAGGTGCATATGCAAGAAATGACAGCGTGCAGGATATTGGAAAGAATTTGCACTCACAGGAAGTTTGTTCTGATAAATAATTACTCTTCAGTCTGTCTCCTGTACTTGTGACTTTCTCTTCTCATCCAGCATTGCCTGCAGTTTCCTGCTGACAGCAGGCACTGGTTCCAGGTTTTGTCAGTCCCACTCTTTTTATTGAATTCCTGATTTCTTTTCTTAGAAAATGTTAGCTCTCCTTTTATACTGTCAGTCTCTTTCCCCAACCCATCAGACTTCTTGCCCAGCATGCCTCTGGGACTGGGCTTCCTGTGGATGAAGGCTCTGTGTGTTGCCTGGAGACAGACTGGATTTCTCATATGGGCACCTGTGCAGAAGTGTCAGGAAGCCTGAGAACCCCAGCAGTGCCTGCACTGCTCTCCCTGCTGTGTTCATACAGAACTACTCCCAGAACAGCATGCATTCCATATACATATATATTTAGTACACGTGTACACTGTTCTAAAGCTTTCTGGTGCTTTCTGTTTCTTGTTGTTTATCAGGCCTTCAAAATGATGAAACTGAAAAAAAAAATATCCCTCTGTGAATCCTTAAGCCTGTAGGCATAGGAGCACGCTGGCCTTCTTCTGAAATTTAAATCTTATGATAGGGAACTTGCAGCCCTCCAGTGAGTTATGAGGTGCTTATTGAGTGAGTGGGAATGAGTAGTGCATTTCAGAGCCTTATCACTATTCCATCTCTACCCCAAGAGACTGAATTTACTCCTCAAAATTCAGTTATTTATTTATAATGCTGGAGAGTTTGCCAGTTGTTTGCATGTAAACAAATTGCGTTCTAAATAAAAAAGAGAATAAAAGTAATTGAAATTAAGCAAAATTAAGAAAGATGTAGTTATTATTCCTGAGGTAGTACACATCATATACCTATGCTACAAAGAAAGATATAAATAGAAATACTGTTAGTAAATTAATACATGGCAGAGATATGCTTTGATCTATGTTCAATAGGGAATGAAAATAAAACCAGAGTATTCAATCTTTTATTATTTTTTTATTCTACTTTCAGGGGAAGCAATGTGAAGGATATTGCATGGAATAAAAAGCACAGAGGTCTTCATATTTAAAAATGAGAGTGTCCAAAAATATGGATGGGTAAATATATGGCATTGGCTTTTGGCTTGATGCTATAGAGAAAAGCTTTTAAAATAGGTTTTTTTCTTTTTTTGTCCACTGCAGTTCATGTGGATTTGGGGTTTTTTTAAATGCCTCTCATGATCACTGTCTAAATACAGGAAAGATTATGTTTATGAAACTTCCACTCATTTTAATAACTACATTTTATAAAAGCCAATTCTAGACTTGCCATTCTTATTCTTTGGGTGCTTTTACATGCCTTCTAGAATTCTGTTCTAGGCAACTTGTTATAATTAGAAATGAATTATTATTGATAGGAAGCTACTTCTGAAATTTTTATAGAATCACATGTCTTCAGTAGTTCTGTTTATAAGGAAAACATCAAGTACTATTCAGCTTTTATTGACCATCTTAAGCTTTAGCAATACTGCATATTGGAATTATTTGGATTCTTTGGGAAAAATTCCCAGGCTTTTTTCCTGAGTTTGTAAATGAAATCATCTTCCTAAACCCATGGAGATATGATTTGACTATTTGGAAAAACTTACAACACACTTGAGATTATCTCCATTTGAAAATTCAGCAAGTACCCAGAGAGGAGTTTAATAATTCTAGCAACAATAAAAGTCACAACTTTGGATCCATATTTTCAGTGTTCTTTGTCCCTTGCTGAAGTCCTGATGGGTTTTCTGGGGTTTGTCTTTTCCCTTGTGATGGTGGTGGTGACGGGGGGAGATGGGTGGAAAGAGATTCTTCAGCTACATATTTACCTTATGTTCTCACAGATTAATTTGTATTTTTCAGTGTAATAGATTCTGAGTGCGAATTTAAGGGCTGTTCTTGGGAAAAAAAATCCTTTGATAAACTCCTTAGGAAGTAGATATAAAAAGGTAAAATAAAGAAACGAGTCTTTTGTGTCTGGGGCATCGTAATTTAAAATGTCCTGGTCATATGTGCCAGCCTGCTCCCTCCTGATCAGAGGCACAACAGAAAAAAACAAACCCAACCCAAAATTATCATCTGGTTGGCAGTTTTCTGTTTAAGGCCAGACCTGAATTAGCCCTTAGTTTCCTGAGCTCTCCCTGGCTTTTGAAAATTTGCATTCCCTGCCTTGTTAATGGGAGATGATTGGTGCCATATATCAGCTTTGTGAATTGACAGAAACTGTTAATATTATTGATGATAATGATTCACTGATTTCACTGATTACAGGAATCTCAGCATAAGAGAAGGAAAATAGGAACTATGTGTTGCCACATATTTTAACCAAGTGATGGAATAAAGCCCGAACACTTGGTGAAAGTTGATCATGGGCACACAGGACTTGGAGATGCTTTTTTCTGTAGTTAGATCTAGATGGTGAGGGTCTTTAAACTCTAAAAGTGTGTGGAAAAATGTTTGAAAATTGAGATATTTTGGGTACTAGTAGAAAAGAAAAATTGCTGGTTTTCGTATGTCAGAGATTTCAAGCATCTCTTTGGCTTATTTCATAAGACTAAGTCAGAATTTAGTTTTTGAAAGTAAAATCACTGATAACTAAAGACAAAATGACTCTAAAAAGGCTTGCAGTTTTTCATCAAAGACTAATGATGAAAGATATCTCAGTAGAGTGATGGGAATACAGAGCAGTACAACCACTTAAACATTGCTCCTCTCTTTGAGTTGCCAGCAATGGGTTTATTATCAGTGTATTTAAATCTCTGGTCTTCTTTTAGGCCTTTCCTAAAGGGTTTCTGTTAAAAAACCTGATTGCTTAGGCAGACAAGTCAGTTTGTGTACCTTTCATTTTTCATTCTCTATAAATCAGTCTACGTAAACATTAATGGTGTCAGGGAGTTGTGAATTGAAATGTCTATTAGTAGCTGTCATTTTGACAGCAGCAGTTTCCCCACAGCTCACACACATGGGGAATGCATTCCTCTTGAGTTAGAGACCACTCAGCAGCAGATCAATGGGAACCTGCTGGAAGGCAGCCTTTTCCAGGAGGCTGATAGAAAGGTACCAGTGGAGGATTTGGATGGCTGTCCAAAGTCATTCTGAGTTAGGATGCTGTGGACATGTGTGTTAAATGACAATCATTTGTCTCCAAGTAAGTTTATCAAAATAGTCAAACAGAACTTTTTCTTCCTCAGCTTTTCCCCTATTTGTTCTTTCTGGAAAAAAGGAGCAGGAAAAAAAAAAAGAAAAAGATGGAAAGGAGAGAGTAGAAATTTCCCACCTTTATTATACAGCATCATTGCAAGATCTGAATGGAAATGTAGCTAACGTGTGAAAACTGTAAAATAAAAAGCATGATGGGTTTTAAGCATAATCTTCCAAAATACCAAGAAATGTGATTTTCTTATGTCATGTTGCAATAGTGATCTGAAAACAGTGTGTGTAACATATTGACAGGGCTGTTATATTTATTTCTATGTAGTGGCAGTGTCTTGACTACATCAATGATCAAGGTAACTCTCATATGGTCAAAGGTCAAGTTTCCTTTAATGTGGAAGCACACCTTCTATTTGTGTTAATGGCCTGTGTGTGCATGTCCAGGGGAAGATGGAGCTGAACTCTTAGTCCTGTGCAATTTACTGTAATCGTGAATGGTTCTAGCAGGTTACCACCTGCAATGGTGGTGACTGTATTGAGTTCATTGTCCATTTGTGCATTCTGTTTTTCCTAACTTCAGCTTAAATGTAACAAAAGAGAGTTTAATTTACATTCTCACTACTCTGAAGACCTAAATTCAAAGGTAACCTGCTGGTAAAATGTGATTTATTGATGTACTAGTAGTTCTTTGTCCTCCACATGCTGATATAAAAATGAAATAAAATTTAAATGTTTTTAGTAGAACTTTAATGGTTCTAAAATTAATATTGTAAGCAAGGAGGAAAACAATATATTATTTTTTGCAGGTTATTGTCATGAATTTTCAGAGTCATGTAACCACAGTAAAGCAATGATATTTTTCCTCTTTGCAGTGTTGAGAAACCCAGTCTGTAAGTTATATAGATTCCCTACTTCTGACAACAAGTGGATGCGGATCCGGGAACAGATGGCTGAGACTACCCTCTCTTTCCATGTTCCTAAAGAACTAATAAATTTGCACATAAAGGAGGATATGAGAAGGTAAGGAAGAAACAGCAGCAATAGTAAGTACTAAATTTTATTCTTCTGACTTGGAATCATGCAAATGATGAGCTAAAAAATATTAATTTGGAGTGTGAAAGGAGCACTTTCTGGCTGCTAAGAATTCACAGTTGTAATTGAACAACAGAATTGACTGCTCAGAATTTTTAGGACTCCAGTGACATAATAAGTTCTGAACAATGAACTGTGCTAAAGTGTGGTCATGACTTTAAATCTGTGAATGCCAACACTTGGTTAACAATATAAATATTCTGGAACATTAACATTTTATAAAGATTCAGCAAATGACGGGGTGTGAACAACAGTGTGATGTATTTGGCTATGTGTCTGGGTAGACTTAATAACAGAGACAAACTATGCAATGGAAAAATGACAAGTTGGTAGTGAATAAAGGAGCAATGAGGATAAAAATGGCATTCCTTTAGCTAATCTAAATTAGTTGGCATAAGAAAAGGATTCCAAAGTGATGTTTGTTTGAAATCCTAGTTCGTGTTTGGCCTTGTAACCAGGAGAGATGTCTGAGAATTATTACAATGTGTGTGGCCTGGAGAAAGAGAATAGGGAACACAGGTCTCCCAAAATCCTCTGTACATCTAATTTCCCATTGCAGTCATTAAAATGGCAGCCTGTCCTTGAATCCTCGTAAGCTGTGCTGATAAAATCTGGGGAAACCCCTTTATTTTAAGTAGTCCAGGACTATCCTGAAGACAGTGCCTTCTTTTTGCAGTGATAATGGATGATGTGGAAGACATTGCCTCCTTCCTCATGGAAGTTGCTTCACACATGGATGGCCATCTGGTCTTGTGTCTAAGAGTAATGCTGTGACCTAGTGTTGCATTCCAAAGCCATCCTGTGCACTTCCAGGCAATTCCTTCCTGTTGTGGTTTACAGAGGTTGTTTGTTCTGCAATATGGAGCTTCTTTTCTTTTTTTTATTCACCCCATCTGTTGCTTCTGTGTGATGTTTTTATGCCAATAGAACAGCATGTGGCAGACTGGAATCTTGATTTTAATAAAGTCAGTGGACTGATACATACTTATGCATGGTGATGATGGGTTATAAAAATCCTATGAATTGTTATAATACTTTATTTTATTCATTTAGTACTGTGTTTAGGCATTTATGGCCTCATCTTGTTTGAGAATACTTATGTGCAAGGTTTTTTTTAGTAAGCAATAAAAATAGATTATGCTGACTCTCACAGTTCATGCACTTCCCATATTTTCATTTGCCCCACGGGTAAATGCCTTTTAAATGTTAGAGGATTACTTTAACCACTTTTACTACTACTGTGTTATTCTCTCCAAAGGCATAATGCAAGTAATAGCCCTTGTTGTTATTTTATATTATAGAATTCACCTCCCTGGATAAACTCATAGTAAAAAATCACCATGGTGAGCTTTTCTCCTCACCAAATAACGAAAAGATTTGAAAAAGAAACAGAAGTAGAAGTTGCACAAAGATTGAGATAAGTGCTTCTGATTTTCCTGATTGCCAATGTGGTTGAGCTGTTCAAGCCTAGTTGAAAGCGTGGGTGTGAAAGAGAGACAAAGTGATTGATACAGTCTGAGGGAGGAGATAAGACTAACTAAAAGGAGCAACAGCACGTGGAATACTAGCAGATGGTGGGAATAGGGGCATCTGTGTCATCTATCATCATATAAGTGTGTGGGTTGGAGCTTCAGCTTTGTCTGGGCTTTCCTTTTCAAAATAATTGTGAAGATGTGTGTTCTTGTGGAGTCCTTACACTTGTAATCCAGTAAAGCATATGAGGAGGATGCTATTATATTAAGTGTTGAGCTCACACAAAGCATACACTGCACCATCTTCAGGCAATTCTCTTCTGAAGTATTCTTCTCTGTGTCTTTTTCCCACAATTACTATAAAAGGATAAATATTTTTGTCTCAGAAGCCACTTCTTATCATACTCAGCCTGTTTCATTTTATTTTTATTGTGGCTTCAATATAGTCACGTCTGAAGCAATTACCTATAAAATATGCAAGTGAGTGTTAATCCTATTCAGCATACATTATAAATTGTAGTTTAAATTCCCTTTTCTCCCAGGTATTAAGATTGTTTATCTCTTGGTAAAACTCCAGTGTTCATTGTTAACCAAACTCTTTCATTTACCGACATGATGCTTTGAAATGTGTAACCTCTAAGGGTATTTAACTTCAACATGAAATAATGTTTTTTAAGAAATGCATGAATTAAAGATTTTATCCTTCAAACCTCCCTGGAAGAAATTTTATTAGGAGCTATATGATAATTTTTATTGTTCTAGTAAGGGTCATACAGTCTGCTTTGCTGGTTGTAATTACAAAATTATTTCTGTTTCCTCTTTGAGGTGTCCCAATGAGTCCTTTCTGCTGTTTTTAATATTTCTTTACACAAATCTGGTCCAGATATTTTACATGTGTCATGCAAGATTAGCCAAGTGATTATTTGAACCTAATGATTATAAAAAAGTTTTACCTTATAATAATTTTTCAGAAGGTTGATTGACCTGTATCGTTGAAGCTTGCAGTTGTAGCTGCAAACTGTGTAAGTGGACCAGCACAGCACGAGATTTGGCTGAAAGGAAGTTCCACCTGTACTTGAATTTGGCAATTTCTGATCACAACTCATAAGAAAATTTCAAATATAAATTACATAACTAAAACCCTCTCTCCAGAGTACAAAGCACACACACAAGCTTTCTCCTGTGTCAGAAATGACTGTCCTGTCCCATCAACACTAGGCTATTTTTGGTGCAAATCTATGCAGTCTGTATTTTATTTCTTTCATGTAACATTTGGAATGATGAGAACGTTCAGACTGTCTGAAAAATACATTTTTTCCCACTTCCTCTTATTACACAACTTCTATTGAGAAATGGAGCCCCAGGCTAGTTACATGCCACATGTTGGGAGTAGGCTTTGATTTTTTGGGGCTTTTGGATGTTGGTATTTACTGGGCTTGTTTTTGGGCAGTGGCATTGCAAAAGTGTTGTATTGGTAAGAGGTGATAGCATTTAATAAAAGTGATTTTGGGTAAACTTAGCATGGCTTTTGAAGATATTTGAACCAACCACATTCAGAGAGGCACTGCTACTATGCTTATCCACTTAAAGATTTTTCACAACATTTGTTTCTTGTAAGTACCTTGTTTTCAGCACTTAAACTTCCCAGGCCTGTCAGTAAAATGTAGCTCAAATACATACAAATGCAGTATTTACCTCATCGTGCATCAAAAAGAATGTGAAACCTTTTTCTTACTCTGCATCAGTTACTGCCTAAAGGAATGTAAGTACATGAACATAAGTGTAGCTTGACTTTTGTAAACAGTGTTTAGACAATTGTCCTCATCAGACGAGATCAGTTTTAAACTCTGTTAATTTATAAACTAAAGGATAAAATATTGTAGTGAATGAACACTGCATAATTTTCTCTCCTCTTGATTTCACTGTTCACAACCAATTTTGGAAGATATGGCCTATGTGAAAGAGGGGCTTTCATTGGTGACTTAAGTAAAATTTTCTGGATTTTACTTTGATTTTGAGTGTTTAAAGTTGTACTGCATTGGAATGGAGTGACATCACCTGTTTCTTTTTTGTGACAGTTACCTCTACATAACATTACCTAGAATTCAGCAGTTCTGAATCTATAAAATGCTATACATTCTATATTGTGTTCTTACATTCTATTTTGAGACTGCCCTTTCAGAGAAGGCTTTTTTTGCAAGATCTACATGGATTTTAAGACTCCAGAGAAGTCATTCAGTAGTGGTTAGCAAAGGCTGCTGAGATTCCCAGATGTCATATTTGTGCACAGCATGCTCTAAGAAGTCCATATTGAGCAAATTAGAGCCTCCCACAATATGGTGAAAAAATGCAAAATTGAAGTGAAAAATTTTGTCACTTCCTGTCACTTAAGGCATTAGAGGGACTAAAAAAACTTTGTAGAGTTTTATGATGTTGCTTGTGTCATAGAGATCCTCACTCTGTATTTGGAATGATGCATTCTGATTAATAAACTGAAGGGAAAAGGAAAGCAGAAACCTGGAAAATGTTTGAATGGTTGAGTAATTCTTCAATTAATAATGTGATTAATCCTGCCACATGTATGACTGCAAGCTGAAACAAGGGAATAAAGTTTTAAATGTAAACTGTGAAAGTAAAATGGTTTTGCTCGCATTGTGGAACTAAAGCAATATTGTCTTAAGCTGATTCCACTGTATTGTGGTGAAACAATCAAAATTGAAAAATAACCAACCAAAAAAAAACACCCTAAAACAATTTTAGACTCTAGTCCTAGTTACTAAAATATAATTTAGGATAGAAGTGTAAATTCCACAGATATAATTCTAAGTATTACTGAATTCGAGACTCTGAAATTGTCTGATGCAGGAGAATTATCCTCTGCTATTAAATGCAAATCATACAATTAACCCCAAATGATCATGCTCTTTGAAGTTGTTGAGGTTTTGAAAGATGAATCTAGGTATTAAAATATCCAAGGAAGGGAGACAGTTTAGCAAGGAAAGAGTTTAAGGCAGGAAGGGAGAAATTAGTTTAATTTAGCTTAACTATTTTCTACACTTTTGTATAATAATAAGGGGATGGTGGTGGATAGAAACCAAAAAGGAACTTAAAATTTTCATCTCTTAGGAACAGTGTAAATTTTTTTCATGGCTTTGCAAACCCCAGTCTGTTCTCCACACAAGTATAGGAAAACAGGCTTTAAAATTCTTTTAAATGCATTTTTTGCCTTTTTTGGGGTGGGTAGTTTGCTCATGTGGTCCTGGTGGGATTTTTTTGTCTGTTTTGTTTGCTTTTTTCCTGTTTTATTTTTTGTTTTCTAAACAGCTGTTCAAGGCTGTTACCATGCAAAAGGTAAGCATACCCTACATCATAGTTTTTAGTTGCCTGTCAGGTCAGGCTTACTAAAACCTGGAATAACTTTGGCTAATTCTCTAAGAAGACAAGAAGGGCAAGTGTTTCCAAGGGATTCTAAAAGAAAATTATTAGTAAAGAAAGAAACAAGCAGCTTTTTTTTTTTTTTCCTCAAATAGGATTAACTCCTCAATAATTATTTGCCTGTTTTGTAAACAATAGAATGAAAAAAAACTATGATTATTTTATTTCAAGGGGGAATGTTATATTGTTTGTCTGGAGTTTATTGCCTATATATCACAGAAGCATATCTTGTAGCAAAGAAAAATGAGAGTAATTTTATCTGCTTCAGTTCTAAAAAAAAAAAAAGAAATGGTTATCCATACATCTTAAAGTGAACTTTGTTAGGAAAAATAATTCTTGTGCTCCTTTCCTTAGAAAGAAGCTTCTAAGCTTCCTTTACTTATGAGTGATTGAGTCTTATCCCAAAGCTTGTGGTGTGTATTTACTCCAAAGCTCCTGTTTGATAAATATTCAGATTTTTTATGCTGTTACAATGTTATAGGAGTTTTGCAAATATAATCTGCAGAAATGTCTCGTCTTGTTTTGAATCCTTCCAAGCTCTCTGCTTCTGATGTTTTTTGAAAGTAGATTTCAGAAGCCGGTTTTGCCTGGTGGAGGCCAAAATCACTTCATTTTTTAGGTTTTGAATTTGTCGCGTTTCCTTCACTAAGGAATCACATCACTGGATTTTTGAAGCTGCATGTATAAAAAATTGCTACTTGGTCTTCATGCAGCATTTTTGGTTTATGTGATTTTTTCATATATTCTCTTAATTATCTCCTTTTAATTGCACTGATCTTTTAAACTTCATCTTTCAATTTGTCAGGATTAGTGCTGTGTCCTTAATGATGCAAGTAGCTGTTTCTGCTGTTTCCTTTTCTGAGACAGAGTAATCACACCCAAGAAAATTCTTTGAGGGATTGCCCCCTTTTCACTCCTCTTGCTCATCTTCACATCTTGCTGATGTCTTGCATTATTTTGGTTTATTGTCACTGACCACAGGTTTTCACTGTGCAGCCCATGATGATGTCTGGACTGTCAGTGGTAGCTTTGCAGAAACAAGTTCATTAGAAACATGATTTCAATATTGGAACTTCCTCCAAATAATTTTGCAACATGATGCATACCACTCATTCCAAGTGCTCCCTGCAGAAATCAGGGAGTTGTATTTTAGCACTGAGTTTGCTTCCTTCAGAAACCTCTAAGCTGTTGTATCTAAAGTGATGAGCAAGTCTTTTTCTGGTACTGCTGTCATTAGAGTGCATGGCACAAAGCAGGAGCTCTTTAAGTAGAAATTACCAACATGAATCATACAGGAAATTCATTGTGCCTCTTTCAGGTATTTTTAGTGGTTTACTATAATCATGCACCTAGGGTGCTCTCAAGAATGAAAAAGCATGAGTTGGTAAGTCAAAGATAAGAATATTCATCTGAGCCTTGAGTTCCCAGCCATTTCTTGATAATGGACTTCTTTGAACATAATTAGTCTACCAAAGGAAAGAATGCATGTGAAAACCAGAATGTACGTAAAACAGACTTAAAAATTAGCAAATAATTAGCTAATATTTAAGGTGGAGAATGAGGAATGGGTCAGACTCTTTATATCCGCATTCTGGTTAGATACAAATGGGCCAAGATGATGGCAAGGCCACCAAGGAATGTAGCTGATTAACGAAGGCAGGAGACAGTGGAAGCTCAGACATGTTCTTGGGTGGAGTTTCCATTGGGCAGTGACAGAAAAGACTGTGCAGGAGGCACTTTGAGGAGCTGAACAGCAAAGACAAACAGCTCTAGACAAAGCTTGGATTTCATTGTGTAAGGTGAGCTGAAGCTGATGCAGAGGACAAGATCTGTCGTGGTGATAAGAGCAATTATCTGGAAAAGACTTTGAAAGAAGATTTGGAGTGGGGGGATAAAATGATAAATAGCTCTATTTTAACAGCCCAGAGTTTGCTCTAAGCCTCCTGTTCAGTTGACAAGCTATTCAAAGTTCCATGGATGCATTGAAAAGTTGGATCAGTGACTGATTTGCCCTCTGTAGAACCAATATCTATTATAAAGATAAATTTTTTTTATAGCACAATTGTTGTTCAACAGAATTACTGGTTGAAATGTGTTTTTAAAGTTATTCAGTGAAATAAGTTATCATAAAAGTATTAAAATATTATTAAAAATTTCTAAAATTGTATTATTATGAACTATAGACTTTAAAAGATGAAAAATATTATGTTTTTTCCACTGTTTACTTTTGGAAAAGGTAGTAATAATAAAACTTGGTAGTATGAAGTATTATTGATGGAGTTTAAACTCTTTTTTCATCCATAACTCAGAATTGTATTGAGTCAACAACAGCAATGACAAACTATTTAAATCCTCTGTCTTCTATAATTCCATTAGAAAAAATAATAAAGATATAAAGTGTGCAATGAGGCTATTTTCTGAGGAAGTGTCTGTAATATAATCCTGTTTTCTAGTGGTTTTGATTTTGCTGTATTTTAAAATGAAGAAAAAAATTAGAAAATGTAGTCTTCAAAGTTTCCATTTTGCATATGCTCTAGATTGCTATAGGACTGTACTCTTACTTTAAGCATTGTTGATGTCTTTTTTTGTGACATATTGAAGGCTGGATTTTTACTTCAGTGATTTGTACATGTTTCTTAGAAGAAACAAATACCAATCTTGTCACCAGTAATGAGGGCAGAATTTGATATTTCTTGAAAGCCTATTAAAATTAATATTGAGGGATTTAGTTTCCCCTTCCGATTGCTATTAGTGTCAGTGGAGTTAACTCATAGTCAGCCAGTTAAACAAGTTTTTGGGTTTGGTTGGATGTTTTAGTCTGCAATAAAAGGTTTGTATTCCTGCTGTTTAACTTCAGCTGGAGACCAACAGCTCCAGGCATGAGCTTGGATAGAGGTAGGAATATAGTTCTTGGATAGAATACTGTATTCCTGTAGAGAAGGAGTAGTAAAGTTTTGGAAGCCAGCCAGGTCGAAACATTGTTGCTAAAACTATTAAATCAGACACCTGAAATATTAAGAGCCAAAATATTATCACTGCACATAAACAAAATTGCATACCCTGAAAAATTTTACACACTTTTCTGAGAAGGAACCCCTAAGATTTTAATTTAAAGGGACACCTCATGTTAAGCTGCTGAAAACTGGCAATGAAAATGGTCATTGAGAATGTTAGGTTTATCCTTTCAGGGCAGATTATTCTTATGCTACATTGCTGGTTTGTATTGATGGAGGAAAGTTGAATTGGTTCAGCTTCAGGAGCAATTAAATGGCAAAAAGTAATCATGTCGTTAACATAAACTCTCAACAAGTTCATGTGTTGTAATCTTTGTTTCCCTGTTGATAATTTCAAGGAGGTGTATAAATGAAATGCTTTAATTCTGCTTCCAGTGCAATCTGTTTGGTTTTGATTGTCATTTACCCCAGGAGCTGAGTTATGCCTATGGAGCTTTATTCTAACACTGTTCACACTAATGCAAAGCTAATAATGATGGGGAAAACATCACTGTACCAGTGTGTGGCTGTTCTGTTTAAGAAATAATTTTAAGACTTTTTGACTAGTGGTCAGATCTGCTGCTCACATAAGTGAGCTCTATGTTCCTGTGCTCAGGCTCACTGCTCTTTTCCTCCCTCTTTCCACCCCTTCTCCCCCATTTTTCCTTTTTCTTCCACAATTTTTCCATGTACAAAGGCTGTCCTCTGGAAGCCTTTTTGGAGACTTCAAAGAATTGCAGTGAAATACTCTTCTTGATGCTCTGGAGAAAGTGAGGAAAACTGGTTGTGTTGCAAACATTTTCTCCTGCACAATTCCAGACTGAAGACTGACTCAAGATCTTTCCTTTTCCTTAAAAGCAGGTCCCACAAAGTGTCTTTGGGATAGATACAGGAGAAACTTCCTTTGCAAGAGGGAAAACCAAACAGAAAGCCCAGGGTACTAAGCTTGTTTGTACAGGAAATTCAAATGATCTCTATTTAACTCAGGTCAGCTCTCAAGAGTGTACAGGAAAACTGATAATTTACTAAAGGATTTCCTTTTGGATTTCCTTTTGGATTTCCAGCGGCATGTTTGGTTACCACAGCACTGCTGTTTTGATGTGATGAACACTGTAAGGCTGGACATGACATTTTAGGGACTGGTGTTGGGGTTTTTGTGTGTGTATGTTTTGTTTTGAATGCTGAAGAAATGTGGTGAGGGCTGGTGCGTTGGTTAAACTGGCTTTTGTAGAAACACTGCTAGAAATATGTTTATGAAGCAGAAATTATCCAAAGAGTGGCATATCAAAACTGAAAGTTTTTGGGGAAAAGCAAACTTTGTATTCTTTCCAATGGTGCTTAATTCTTCTTCACAAAAAGTCACTTGCTCTGAGCACAGCTCTCTGGAGCCTGGAAGCCTTCTTTCCTCCATGGAAGAAATAGTATTTCAGTTTGAAGGTTACTGCTTTTATACGAGATGAGTTTTGAACAAAGAAATTACTGCATTATCTACTGACATTCTTTATTGTGCACTTGTAAAACAGAGATGAAAAGCAGATCTAAGAAGCATTCTGAAAACAGATTTTATTTCAATTAGGAAATCTTCCTGGTGTTTTGTAAGAAACTCGTTTCAGATTAATTTGGATGAATCCTAATGGATCAAGGAATTAATTAGTGCCTTCTCTTTTTGCCTTTTGGTACAGGAATCAGGAACTTAAAGACCTGGGAGAACTTGCTCCTCACTGGGACAACATGCGCAAAAGTGTGATTGCTCACTGTGATCAGATGTTGAGCATGTACCAGGACACTCTTGCAGAGCTTGGGAAGCATACAGGTAGGAATCTGTGATTTTATGGAAGTAGCCTCCTTTCTGGAACTTTTAACAATTTACTGGATTGTTAGCTATGAAATACTGGTGTATTCAGCTGGAATAAAACACATAAAAATCTTAGAGTCATAGGATGGTTTGGATTGGAAGGGATCTTAAAGATTATTAAGGTTCCAACCCACCTGAGATTTCCATGATTGTGAGATTTCCATGCATGTCCTCAGTGTAGTAGTTTTCTTTGCCCATATTGTGCCAGGAAAGTAGAGAATTAATATGGGGTGGGCAGTGCAAATATATCCTCAGTCTAGACAGAGAAGTAAGTGCTGCTTTGTTCTTTTTCATGTGGAGATGGTGGTCTTGGATTCTGATATGCACTGAGAGCTTGTTCCCTCAATATCCAACAGAATCCTGTGGTCAGGGTCTGTATTGTACTGTAGTGTCCACGTGCCAGTGGAATAAGATAGCATCAGTGACTAATGTGCAGAAAAGACAGCTGATATTTCCCTCCTGTAGAATTTCTTATTCACAAAAAGATGATGAAAAGTCAGCGGAACAAATGATTTCTTCTTTTTAATTTTTTTTTATTGTTCACAAATCATTCAAGGAACTTAGATAATTCTTCTCTATTTTACAAGACTACCAGAATAATTTCCTGACTCACACTGTATTTTGATCAGTTTTCTGTTTACAGCAGGCCTTTCTGCCTCTCCCTGCCCACTTTGAGATATTCCATAAGGAAATGGGCAGGTGTGCTCTGAATTACAACAAAGGCTTTGTCATTGTTGCTGCTTTCAATGTGTTTTCTCTGATCATGCTGTCATTATTGCTTGCAAATGCTGTTTTATTCTATACTTTCACCATTAGATGTTCCCACTGTGGCCTTGCTCCCACAATTTTGTGTATGTAGGCATAGCAGTGCATGTCAGATTAACACTAGAATATTTCTGAGAGAAAGGTATGTTATGGTTATGAATATCCATGAAAATAGAGGTAGAAGTCATGCTAGCATCTTGGGGAAAAACCTGGCAAATATTTATGAAGTATTTGCAGTATTTTCTTCATTACTTCTAGCTTTCTACATATTCCAACCAAAACTTTGTGAATAGAGAAATGGAACAAGCAGGTTCATTATACAACTAACATAAATAAGAATAATTTCTTCTTCTAGATAATTGGATGCATTTGCTTTCAGTATAATGAATCTGTTGCACTTATTAGGTGAGACACATCTTTGCCTCCCATTAAAACTGTACTTCTGTCCTTTAGCTGTTATCTCCTAATATAGGACTGAGCATGGTATTTCTCTTACCGGATTGCTCTGGGATTGTGTTCTTGGTCACAAAAAAAAGAGAAATCCTTTGTTAGTGTATGAAGAAAAACCAGTCTCTAACTGAAAGGATACTTTTTGGGACACTTTAAATATTTGTTGGGGAAAAAAAGCTCATGTGTTGCACTAAATGTTGTATAATAATTTCCATAGTGTTTGCAAAAGGGTCATTTCTTGTATTTACACTTGTTTACCATCATCAGAATATTCCAGTTCCAACTTTGGCAGACTACTGTCTAAGCCAGTATGACACTTTCTGTGATTCTGTTTTAAATAATATATACACGTGTTTTCAATCTTTGGCTAATTACATCTCAAAAGCACTCCATAAAGTGTCATAAGCAAGCCAATAAATACAGATAATGGAGAAACCAATGTAATAATTATAACTTGCAGGAAAATATTGAAAGGACATTTTGAGATTTAAAAAACTAGACAATATAATCTATTAAATATAAACCCTGCAAGACCTGTATTGTGCAAAGTGACTTTCTAAAAGGGTTTATAATGTAAAAGGACCTATCTTAATTGGGTCTTGAGAGAAATAAAGTGGACCTGGGAAACTGAGAGCATCTCAGAGGGCTGAGCCAGCACATATAGAAGAGCAGGGACATTTATCAGAAAACAAAGCAACCTAATAATTGTAGCAAAAATGAGAAATAATGACAAAGTGTGAATTTGTCCATTTCTTCTTTATAAACAGTATACTTTATAACTTAAAAAACAAGCAAGCCAGACATTTGACTTAATACTGTAGTTGCCCAAATAGGTATGTTGGGAGCACATTGTAGATACTTGAAATTCAAGTACTTATGAAGTAGAAATTGCTAAGATTAGGGATGTGAACACAATTTTAATTCAGACTTTTCAGGTCAACATATTCCAAGGCATGCGAAAAACCATGTTTCTTTTCAGTTTAACTAGCACAGGTGTCTTTCTTGATCTTAGAATATAGCCTGAGTTGAGGTTGAAGTGTTCAAAAGGGCAGACAGCATCTGCAAATAAAATTTCTCGAAAATATTCTCATGCTCCCCAACACAATCTCATGTTGGGCTTTCTGAGTGATGCCCACTTCAACTCAACCAAACTATTTGTGGAATTTAATGGAGAGGGCTGTTAGGAGACCACCTAATTTCTTTTTGATATCTAGAGATTGCTATGGAAGTGTCAGGAGACCACATTAGTGTTAGACAGCAATTTTGGTTTAGCAGCATATTTATTGAAAATGGAGGTTTAAGAAAGTTAAGGCTATTTCAAATTTGATTTGTTTTGGCAAACACTTTTATCCTCAGTAATGTGAGAATTTTAAGCATTCTTATTGTAAGGAAACATAAACGGAAGATACAAGGCTTAGGTGACAAAAACCCCGGTAATTTCAGGTGAGTCTAAGGTGAGATTTGGTGATATTGGGATGGAGTGAAACTTGGAAAATTATTTGTTTGCTTCAGTTTGACCTGAAATCATCCCCAAATGATTTTTCTTACCCCCCAATTTAGTCTTCTTTTCTGTTTCAGTCATCAAACCAAAAAATCTATTATTCATCCAGCCCTAGAAGGAGGAAAAAAAGACCGTCAAGGCTAAGGCAACTGAATATTGTTCTCTAAAACTGGACACTATCCCTGCATCTGTCACAAAGTTCCTATGTAGGCAAGTCAGACTTGAGAAGTGGTTAGTGTGTTGTTCTTTTTTTGGAAGCCTGGCACTAGGCACGAGTTGTTTTGCAGAAGTGCTTGGTACTTATGGATGCAATTCAGCCCAGTGGGAGCTGTGCTTCCAAAATGGAATGTGATGTTGCATGATAATGAGTGTTCTGCAGGACAAGTTCTTCCCTCTCTTATATTGATGCATTGTTTCTCTAAATGTTTATTCCCTGACATTAGGATGGGTGAAATTATAACTCAGCCAGTTAAAATTACTTTATAAAAATTTGTAAAGCCCTTAAAAGCTGTTAGCATGTATATAGTAGACAGGTTTGAGGAAATTAACGACCTTGACTTTGAGGGAGGTTTGAGCAACATGTTTAAATCCTGAATAAATACTGAAATAAACATTGGAAACAAGATATTGAATCACTGCTTCTAGAATGAGCAGCAAAGACACTGAACATTCAATGAACTGGTGAAAGCTGATATGTGATACATTATTGAAGCCCATTTCACAGGTGGATGTCAGATGAAAGTTGCATCTATGTTCTGGTATTTCCTAACTTTGAAGAATTTGATCTTGCAACAATAATAGTAAGAACTATTTTAATTGAGGGAATGTAATTATTATTTTTTTTATTTTTTTTTTTTTTTATTTTTTTTTAGTTCTTAAATAGAGTTTACCAAATTAGTTAAAAACAGACTATACTTAAAGTTAGTTTAATGGCACGGATGCTCTTGGTAAATGCAGATTGAGATGTTAATTCCACTGCATGGATTTCATGCCTGAGCAAATCTAGTAACTGACAGCAGCTGGGTCGTCCTTATCCAGCAATTTTCTGGCACTGGGTGCGAAGGGATACTTGCTTCACAGGTCTCCCCTGAAAAAAGGAAAAAGACAACTTAGCAATGCTGCATGTCTTGTGCTCCTGCTTGGGGCAGAAGTGTGGTCCTGAGAGCAGGCTCTTCTCCCTCCTACTCTTCTTTCACCTGTCCTTTCCATCTGCTGTGATCTTATGCTTCCCTTGTTCAGCCAGTATTTCCTTGTCTCAGGTCCAGTTATCATGCCCTAAGCTTTGAACTTGGTCTCAGCTGAATTTTCAGAAATAATCTGCCCCTTTTCTGTTCTCTTTCCAAATTACTTACAGACTCCTTCCCTGCACTGTTCTCATTTCTTTTCTGATGATTTGAGTTGCCTTGACTTACTCCCCTAATTGCCTGTGTTTTTCAGATGCAGGTTTCACATTGCATCATCAACAGCTGCTGATTTCAATCTGCATCCTTGGGTTTCCTGTCTAATCTGAAATTTTGACTCCTGTAAATAGCTTTTCTTACTAGCTTTTTTTTCCACATGTGTTAAATTATTATTTTAAGTTCCAAAGCTTAGGGAGCAGTCTAAGCAGGCTTGGCTGGTCTGGAGCATCATTGGTGCCCACTGGCAGAGTGGTTTATGTTGGGAGGCTCAGTGCTTAGTCCTGCTGGAAATTATGACAGTTTCAACAGATAAACACTACCAAGTCTTGACTGAGCAAGCAAAAAACAATCTAAAATATTTCCTTTACCTTTTTGTGTGTTTATTTCAAAAAAAGGCTGAACCTTGAGAAAGTTTATTTTAAAATTCTAGCTGAATTAGAGGGATTTTAGTTCTGATAATTAATAGTTGGCAAAATGATAGGGTGTTGAAAAAGTGACTTAGGTAAATGTTGGGCTGTCTGAGTTAGAAGACAAGACCACCTCTCTTTTCTAACCTATACCCTTTTATTTTATACAGATTCTATATCAAATATGTCCAGGTAAATTATGCTTTCATACTGTCAGACTTTAATTATATTCCTTTACACTCTGTAAAACTACTCATAATCTCATACTTTTGAAATATGCAGCCATATTAATCTTTTTTTTTTTGTTTTTTCCAAGGCTTCATGCCTCCTGTGAACTAATATATAGCTTTCCTTAAGATAGTTTGTGTTTCTTTATCTGAGCTCTCTAGGAAGAATGCATAGCCTATTCAGTATAATACTTTCCTTTGAAGACAAAAGCATTACTTGGAAAAATGCAGTGCCATCATAACTCTGTAGTCTTGTGGTTTTAGCACAGAATAAACATAATGAACATTAACTGCTACATTTTCTCCAGCAGACTGCAGACTGTTTTCAGACAGCAGGGAAAGGTATCTATCTCCTAGAATAAAAAATTGGATTGTTCTGTGAATTAAAAGCTGTTTTGTTGCTCCCAGTGTGGATACATGCTGAGACTCAAGTAGTGAACCTTTCATCTTGTAACATACAATTACACATTAAAATTCAATTCAAGATGACTCCTGACATACAAGTATCATCCTCACTTTAAAAGGAGTACAAAAACATCTGGGTGCTTAAGACAATGATTCTTTAAACTTTTGTTTTTCAGGTTCTTCCTTTAAGTCAAGCTGTAGCAAAGGAGAAAAAACATTAGAATTCATCCCAATAAATCTTCATCTGCAAAGAATGCATGTGCATAGTCCTCGATTGAAAGGTAAAGAAATTCACCAAGTATGACAATGCTTTGAAATACAATTACACTGTAATTTAGAAATCAAGTCCAGAGCTAAAGCTGTGCAAGGAATTTCTCTGCCTCATCTTCTGATGCTACAAGTTGTGGACATTTGCTGCAGATCTTGGAAAGCTAAGGGGTGGTTAACTACATTTCTTCTAAGTTCTTTTCTAAAAACAGATTGCAGAGATCTGCTCATTTTATTCCTATGACACTTGAAATAAGTAAATGCAGAATATATGCTCACTGAAATGTATTGGTAACCTATGCATGGTTCTGTTGTAGCAGTGCAGAACTAATACTGTCATGATTGGTAGTGACACACTGCACAATGCTCAGTAAGATTCACATCCTTCTCAGGCATCCACTTAATTTTTTATTGTGATCCATAATCCTGTAAAAACCAGACTGAAAGCTCTTGTTTTAAGGTGGCTTTTCTTCCCATCCCCCACCAGTTTGCCACCAGAGATAGTGATAAAGCACAATACAATACTTTTCCTCCCAGAGATTGCTGGGATGAGCTCACCAGCTCAGGTGATGGGAGATACATAGTTCCATAAAGGACAGTATTACTTCTAAACTTAATTTATCCTATTTCTGAGGAAGTTGTAATGAGCCCAGAACTGATTGGCTCTAAATCAGCTTATGCAGTGCTACCCTGTCATGCCCACCTACCCCATGTTAGCATTTCCTCAGTGTTAAGTGCAAATACCTCACTGATGATGCTGAAAATACTGCAAACTTCCAACATCTCCTGGAAAGGGGGATAACTTTCTGTAACATCATCCGTGGTTCTTTTTAACACAGAATTGTGTTGCTGCTGGTTGCATATGATTTTAGCAACTTCCTTTACAGATCAAAGATTATACTGATACATATATATTACCAAATCATGGCACAGTGAGTAATTTGCTGATAAATTGAGATCTGTTAAATTTGCTGTCACTACAAACACAGAAATTACATTCTGTGAAGTTTTTGTGTTATTAATACACTCTGAATCTAAGATTATAAAACAGTAAGTACAAATAGTGCTAAAACTCCTGTTTTATACTGTGGGAGGCTGGTGTTCATCTGTCTCCAAATTGGAACGCAGGGACTTCCAATTATCTGTTAGGTACTGGTTGGTTCAATATTTTGTCATTTCTTTTACTAAAAAACTGTGCCTCCAAACATTTCAACAAGATGGGGATTTATAGCGATATAATGTGACAACAGAGATTTTAATTTAATGTTTTGAAGTTAATTAATTAACTGAAAAGCATTTTTAGGTTTGTAATGGTGGCCAGAAGCTTAATATTATGTCTTTTCAAGAAAACTTCCTTGTGAACAGGACACTGTATGTCTATTTGCTAAATAAAAAGTGAAATGAAGTATGTGACTTAAGCACCCACAACTTTTACAGTACTGGAGTTTCGTTTTGTTTTTTTGTGAATTTTTCCCCTTCTTCTCTAAAGCCCTTTTGCTTGGGGCACATGGTTAATCCATAATCAAAAAGGGTACTGAAAGAGATAAATGTTAGAATTTTTCTAGTTGTCTCCTAAATTTGGATCTTTAAATTATAAAACTCTGCCTCTATTACTTAACTAATGTTCACTGTGTCTTGTATGAGATATATACAGTCTGAACAGTTTCTAGCATTTGCTAATCAATCTGGAGTAGGCAGCACTTGGGTATTAAGTTGGTCTTTCTCAGCTCATTCTGTGCTTGGCATATATCAAAGGACACCTGGAATATAACCAGGAGAATGGCACTGGAGGAGGGGAAATAAAAATTCATAGAGATGGCATTTAAACAAGCTAATGATCCATAGAGCTGTCATTAACCCTTACACTATTGGATATCTTAATTTTGGGAATGCAGGATAAGTTTTAATCCCATCTGTTGTATGTAGACATTGGTATGTGCTTTTTTTTGTGTTTGAGATGTATAACTACAGGTTTACTTTCCCTGAACTTTGATTTGTATTGTTATTGGGTACTGATATGGAAGAGAAAGTGTGCTTAAACTTTCAGTAGGAATAGCTTTGAGAAAAATACTATTTCATTATGGGTCAATGGTATCCCTATCCATTTGAAAAACACCACATTGTGCTCTGTTCATCATATTAGAGAGCTTAAATCTATATATTGACATAGCTTTCCTTTTGTTCCTGTTTGCAATATGTGCTTGTTATAAATAGAATTGGGGAACTGAAGTGATTTTTGTTTTGCATCTGGCCAGTTTGAGACACTGACTGCCTCCTGTGGAGGCAGGCAGGTTGGCTCAAAACTGGGATTGAGCTGTTCTTGACAATAAGATACAGCTCCTGTGGAGCTCTGCTGCATTTTAAGCTCTGTCTTCACTGCAGAGGGGTGTCAGCAGTAACCTGCTCTTCCCTGATGGTTATGAGTTACTGGAGCACTCCTGCAGCAGTGCACTGATGCTGACACTGCATGTCCTTCCCAAGGAGCTCCACTGATGTGTAAGTAGAGCACGTCACAAGGCATTCCTCCCAAGCCTTGCAGCACTCTCTGCTGCCCTGTGCTCTGGGAAGTGGAGTGAGATTGCCCTGTGCCCATCACCAGGCGTGGATGTTTGCTGCTCATCCTTTGCCATCCTCACTCTGCCATGGAGGTTGTGTGAGGCCGGTGCTCAGCTGTGCTGGGTGTGTTTCTGTCTCAGACTGCTGCTCCTCGACCATGCTGAGAAGAGACCACAGGCTGGATAAAGACTTCCTTCTGGATAAATCCCTCCCCTTCCAAAGTAACTATAAACAGGAACATGTCTATTTTTAAAAGTCAGAACCAGGGTTTGGTCTTTTAAATGTTTTCCTGTCGTTTTATGAGTTATCTCTAAACATATTCAGAACCCTGATGAGTTCATCTCTTATCTTGATTTTAAGCAACAGAACTCCTTATTGTCAAGTACCAATGGAGCTTTAATTGCCGAAGAATATGTATTATGGATAAATCTGTATTAAGACCTGAAAGAATGGGCTATTTAAGAATTTTGAAGCTCACCTTAGGCTAATGAAATTATGTCACTTTTCCTTTTAAGTGGATATTGAAGAGTCACCAGCTCATTAGAGCTCAAATCAATTTGAGCAAATATGTTCTGAGATTCAGCTTGGGAAGTAAAGCATAGTTCATTAACTGTGAATCATTTGTACAGTGTTCTTGCTTCTAGGGATATTTATCATCAGAATGCAATAAAAGTTCTATTTTAGGAGAGGACTAGATTTTAATTTACATGGGAAACTTCCTTGATGAATAGAACAGTTCTCAAAAAACATCCTGGAATGTTCCCTTTAGAAATACATTTTAAGAATTAGGCATTCTAAACTGTATTTTTATACCTCCAGTAAGTTCAGGTATAAAACAGGTACTTAGTGTAAATGTAAATTTAAACTTTGAAGAAATAATTACTGTGGTGTGGGATGTAATTAAAGCTTCATCTCTACACTGACAATCAATCACAAGCTCTTTTAAAAATGTTTCACCTCCAGTTCTGTAAGCATATATCCAGACAAAAAGTTCATCCCCTATATAATAAGACATTAGGTATATACAGAAAGAGACAACAGTTTGTTTTCTAAGCAAGAATTTCAGTAGTAAGTTTCTTTTTCCTATTCTGGTAGCTTACCAGCTGAGAAAATAGACTTTCTCTGAGTTCATAGGCATATACAAAAAGTTAGTGTATGTCATAGAGCAGGGCTTTCCAATTTAGCATTAAACACCATTATATCTGAAAGTGCATTAGCATTACATCTAAACAAATTGAAACTAGAAGAGAAGTAGGGATTTTTACTAGTCTGATTGACTTCTCTGGGAATGCAGTGAATTGTCACTTGCAATCTTTAAATCAAGATTAGATGCCTAAACAAAGAGATGCCTTCACTCAACCAAGAGACATAAGCTTGATGCAGGAATCATTAACTGTAATTCTGTAGCCTCTATTATTCAGTCAGACTATTCCATCATAATGGTCTCTTTTGACTCTAAAATGCTTGGATTTGTGCATCTCAACATGACTACAAGTTAAATAATGAAAGGGGCAATAAAGTGACATACACAATGGGCCAATTTTCTTGGCAGCTTTGTAAACTGCGGAGCTGGAATATTGTTCTACACTGCAGCACATAATTTAGATGTAGCCATAAATCAGATGAACTTTTTAAAGTGTGCAGGTGGCTGTATGGAAAGATTGATTAGCTCTTGGGCCTTCTTGGGACATGGATTATTAATTATTCCCTGGAAATGATACAGACTTGTCCTTACTTTTTGTGGATTAGATGTCACAGTGTTGCCATGACTTGGGAATAGGAGCATTCAAATGGCTGTGTTTCTCTATTCCCATTCCAGATGCTCTGTATGATGTTATCACCGTGGGAGCCCCGGCAGCACATTTCCAAGGATTTAAGAATGGTGGTCTACGGAAACTGCTGAGTAAATTTGAGGCAGAAAGACGAAAGTAAGTGTTCTTTCTTTCTGGTAGCTGAGAAAATACCATTAAGGTTGCATTAAAATGCTGTGAGCTCAGTGAGGAACCAAAGAGCTTATCCTGCTGAATGAATGGAAGATTAAAATCTAGTAAGATTGGACATTGCATTCATAAAATATTTCCTTTATTTTCCTGCTTTGCTGAAAATTGAAGCATGGTCTACTTTTAGTGTTAAGACTAATTTTGAATAAACACAGGAAATGGCCTCAAGCTGTGCCAGGGGATGTTCAGGTTGGGCATCAGGAAGGATTTCTTCATGCAAAGGGTTGTTGTGCATTGGAGCAGGCTTCCCAGGGAAATGGTGGAGTCATCATCCCTGGAAGTGTTCAAGAAAAGACAAGACTTGGCACTCGGTGCAATGGTTTAGTTGATATGGTGGTTGTTCTGTCAAAGGTTGGACTCAGTGATCTTGGAGTCTTTTGCAACCTTAATGATTCAAAGTTGTGATTTTTTTCCCCTCGTATTTTAGGAAGTTGGAGGTATATTAGTGCTTGAAAACCTATTCAGAATGAGGCATCTCTTTGGCAATTCTTGTGCTAAGAGGAATGTACCTGTAGACAATTTTTAAATAGAGAAACTGTAGCTTAGAGTAGCAGCTTTATTTCTGACAGCCCTGAGTGTATGCTAAGAAAAGAGTATTTTTAGTACTCTTGAAAAAACAAGCTACTCTTATTCTTCAGAAAGCCAAAATAAGACTAATCAAAAATAAAGGTTTCCGTTTATTGTGGAACTCAAATGCTTTGTTCACTGTTGAACATGCACAGAAGTGTTAGTTGCATCTTTTCCTAACTAAGAATTGGATGTATTTGTGTTTGTTGCTATAGCTGTTAAGATTTTCAAGCAGGCACAGCTGTCACTGGCAGCACTCGTAGTTATGACTACTCAGTGCTTCAACTGATGGTGCTGACTGAGGTGTTACAGCATTCCAAAGAGAATGCAGGAAGGAAGTACTGTTGATATAAATTATCATGACAGTGCACAGAAAATCTACTCCATTATATTCAATGCTCAAAAAAGTTTCCTGGATACAATATCTTAAAGAATAAAAGGATATTATACAAATCTGCTGTTGACTTCAGGTTGAATGGGAGTTGGCATCAGTATTAAAACTAAACAAGACCCAGCAGATCTAGTTGCTTTGAAAGCTGTATTATTGAGGTGGTCTTGCTTGCTCTATACAATATAAAAATTCTGTTAAATCTTCAAAAATCTTTCATTTTCCTGGCCACCCCGATTCTGAAATCTGCCAATGAAATGTGTACATCATTGATCATGTAAGACACATCAATGAACTTTGTGTTAATATTCTGCTGTCAGCAAATTGGTATGGGCAGCCTTATACCCATCATATGGAGGCCTACAAAGTACATGTTTTCTGCTGAAGAAAATGTCTAAAGACATTTCTTAAAGTATCTGCTCCTTTACTACCTGATTAATGTGGTTGCAATAGTGGTTTGTGGTTTTTTATCATAATAATTTATTACTGGAGCCACAAGATATAAATCATACAGTAGACATAATCCTTTAAAGTCACATGATATAAAGAACATTACAGTTCTCACAGTGCCCAGCTTTCAGAAAATGAACCATTTCTCACTAGCTCAGTCCTGCAGCATATCCATGCTGGCAGAGTGCAACTTCCCAAGATGGAGGATAGCTGTGAGATAAATTATTCTCTGTGATTTCTCTTTATTGGAGAAAAGAGAAGATGCTTTATAGGGAAGAGAATGTATTCCTGGAAGGACACACATTGCAGTGTCTCATAGGCATCACTAGACAATGCCCATGTTTCTTAGTTGCTGGTAATAGGGGAGAGGAGATGATGGGTGAGAGCTTTGTGCAGGTTCTATCAAGGCATTTCAGACCTATTTCAAGAACCTGTATGTCACCCTACATTTGCCCTGTTGCTTAGATTTTCCTGCATCCCTCAGAAACACCTGTACTTTGGCAATTTTTAAGGACAGGGTACAAGAAGTTTACTCTGACAGTTTCCTTTGTGTTTCTGGGTTCCCCTGGAAAAGCGAAAGTCTGTCTTCAGGATGATATAACTAGAGTAGCTATGTTACTATCCTGTCAGACTCTTCCTAAGAATGGAGCCTGAGTCAGGCTAGCAAACTTAAGTTAGAGCACTGAAAACAGTGCACTGCAGTTTTCAGCTAATCACTTGCCGTAGTTGGGGAAATGGTCACTTGTGTGTGAATTCCCACAAAGCAGAAAGGAGGAAGCCTCCAAAATCCATCTTTCGTGCTATCTTTGAGGGCAGTTCAGAGAAAACTCCGTGTTTTGGTCTTTCAACTTCAAGAACTTGTGTGAGTTGAAAGACAGGGGTAAGCAAGCTCTCAATACAATCTCATTTAATGAATATTCAGGAGGGGGTCTGCTTTACATAAATACTTGAAAGGATCATTCCTAATCTTATAATGGAGAAATTTATTTTGTTGTGGCGACAACAATGTTATTTTGCATGCACCTGTTTATTTGGCTGCATAAAGATGCTTTGAGGACACATGGTGTCCCTAGGGGCACCTTTTGCAATTTAAATTTTCTGTTTTACAACAGGGGCAGATTTTCTGAAGATTTTGTTGAAGGAAGAAGTGACACCTTGAGAAATCAGTCAGACTATAGAACGAACAGAAAAAAATGCAGATTCAGCAGCCATTTTCTCTAGGCTGAGCTGAAGACCTAGAGTAAGATGTGGGAAGAGATTAGTTCTCAGGCAACCCTAGTAGCTTTCAAGTTGTGACAGAATGCCTTGCATGTCTTTGACCTTCAGTCTGATCATTAGAACAGTTTATCAAAATATGCAGCAGTGTCAGCATATTGCAAAATGTTTCTTCCTCAATCTTAGAGTTGTGGAATTAACAGACAAGAGGAACTGCTATCTGGTAGCATTTGCAGTTCCCAAACAAAAGGGAGACTGAGACATATATTTTGTGAAAGTTTATCAAATAGAAGAATGTGGAAAATGTGTATGTGAAGATCATTCTGGCATGTTTTCTACTAGACAGAATATGCATCTTTGTGCAGACACAAAGGGAAAGCCCTTTTTAATAATATTTACAAAAAATGCAGTGTTTTTGCCATTCATCCTTCATTTATTACCATCCAGAAGGTCATATTCAATTTTTTTAGAAATTTATTGTTTCAAGACATATTGAAAAAAAAAATGGTCTGAAATAAAAGCAAGAAAGGCTTTTCTTTTCGGTGAAAAATATAGAACTTTCTGATATGTGATCTGAAGCCTGTTCCATTGCTTTATAACCCATTCACATAGTATTCTTCATCTGTACCAAAAAGACAGATCAAAGGCCCTTCCACTATAAACATCACTCAAGTCTGTGAGGCATGGCTCTAGTATGTCTGTCCTTTTAGTAGCAAGTAGTGAATTTCATAGGAGAAGTAAGAAAAATTCATACTTTAAAAAATTTTTTTATAGGTGTGATAGCATTTACATTACAATGACTGAAATGTAATGATTAAAGTATGGCAAATAATTGCAGAATATGAATTACTTGTGTATGATATACATTTATTTTAGAATATTTTTCATTATTCTGTATCGATATGTTCTTTCTATTTTTTCATTTACTATTTCTGTATAAAAGAGAAAGTCAGTCAGTTGTTCAGTCTTTTTTGGCTTGATAGTATAGATTATTTCTCCTTCCAGCTTGTCATTTCATCAGTCTGGATGGCACAGCAAATGATTGTTTTCAGAGCTCAGTTGTGCAGAAACATTTAAATCAGACATTGTCGAAGTTATACCCATATAATGCCTCACTGCTTGAAGTGTTCATAAATCACTTTCAAGATACACAAAGGACTTTTTTTTTCTTATTTAAAATCTAATTTAATCATCTCTCTTTTAACCAAAACACATTGACTTATGATAGCAAATTTTTTAATGCTCCAGCTCTAACCATCAAGAAAAAGAGGTGTCCCACAAGCTGCATTAGGTGCTGTGATTCACTGTGGGTTTTATGCATGATTTCTAGCAAGCTGTTTGTAAATTACCCTGATTTAAATTCACAGAATGTTAAAACTGGAACACTACTGAAAAGGAGTTTCTTTTAGGCTTTTTTCCCCCTAAACTATAATAATTTATTTTGGATTTGAGCAGTCTAAAAGGACTATTTCTGTTTGAGGCCTAGATTTTTAGTAAAGATATGAGGTGTGCTTCTTCAGTAGCATATACCTGTTTGATACCAGAGATTTTATTCATGTTGCAATATTCTGTGTTTCTGTTGCCTGAATTTTGTAGCCTTCAACACATTTCCATTCTCTGAGGAATCAGAAATGGTACCATTTCACAGAAAAGTCCCAGAGATGTTGAAATAATAAAGATCTGTATTGGATCTAATTGTAGCCTTTATTCTCAAATGAAATGCCTGTCATGCTTAACACTTTTCGTGTTATTCTTCACTCACTTTACCCTATTTTTTGCATGTATACATTTGTGTGAGGAAAAGAGATTGGACTTCATGGAGTTAGGAATGAAGAAAAATAGAGGAGCAGCAGGAAATGTTCTGTGCACACAGCCTTAGCCATTTGCCTCAAGATAAGGATTTGTGGACATTTGATCATCATAGACAGAACTAATAGCATCATTCCATTTTCCTTATATTCCTTATATAAAGTTAGAATTTCCAAAATGGCAAAAGATTCTTAAGGAAATAAAAATCCAAAGTAATTAAAACTTCTAGTTTCTTTCAAGCTTTTTTTTATAACCTCAGCTCTGATCATCTGGTTGAGTTTTATTTCCTGACACTGTGAATTATCCAGAGTTTTTAATGTAGCAATTTATTTTTGATCATAAATTCCCACTTTAGACAGAATACATGTGATCCATAACTAGACCACTGAATCAGTATCTTCAGTAATGTGCATAAAATTTAAGTTGTCTAGGGGTAGATGCACTTGCTGTCCGTGCTTTAACTGTATTCTTGATGCTAATGTCTGTGGGTTTGGCTGTGAAAAATGGGAGGTCAAATGTTCATTGTTGGAAGATTTTAAGCCAGTCCCAGATGGTGACAATTGAACTAAGTGGCACAAATTATGCCTTTAACAGCGGGAGTGGAGTAACTCAGAGGTTCATTATAAATTAGAAATTTACCATATTGCATTATTTATTCTTAGGCAAAAACTTTGTTAATCTAGAATTAAAATATAGCCAATTTAATATTTATTCAAATGTCTTGGTTTGAGAGACAGGTGTCTGCTAAGGAAGGTGGGAACCTCCCTTGGAACGGAAAATAATGACTCCCTACCCTCTATACTATTATAACTTTGAAATTGCAGGGCTTTAAGGAACAGATATGGGAAAAGGAATAACAGAACTGAAACAGAATCCACCGGCTCCTTCTCTCGGCCATGGGCACTTTCCCCTCAGTGCAGTTCTGGGCACAGCTGGCAGAGGGCGCTGCTGGCTCCTGTCTGGGAAGGGCAGGGATGATTCCTCTACTCCTGCAGGGGACACTGCTGGGTCCTATCTGGGCAGGGTAGGGATGATTTCTCCAGTCTTGCAGGGGGCGCTGCTGGCTCCTGTCCAGGCAGGGCAGGAATGATGATTCCTCCACTCCTGCAGGGGGCGCTGCTGGCTCCTGTCTGAGCAGGGACGATGATTCCTCCACTCCTGCAGGGGGCGCTGTGGCACAGGGCTCAGCCGCCTCTCCCCACAAGGCCATGGCGGCTGAGGGGGTGAGAGGAGAGGAGAGAGAAGGGCTTTGCTGGGCACAGCCACGGGAAGGAGCCGGTGTCAGTGTCCCTAGGAGAGAAGGGCTTTGCTGGGCACAGCCACGGGAAGGAGCCGGTGTCAGTGTCCCTAGGAGAGAAATGGCAAACAAAGTGTAGAAAAAAACCTCAAAGCTGTGCAAGGGCCACGGGGGTCAAGCAGAGATGGCATGTTGGGTTGAAGTGTAGCAAAAAGCCCAAAGCAGTGGCAGAGAACAGCAGGGCTGGGCAGGGGATGGCTCCCTAGGATAGCTCACCAGCAATGGCTGGTCCTGGGCTTGTGCCACCATGCAGAGGGAATGGCCTGGCCAGGAGGGCTCCGGCTCCTCGTGCAGCACACACCGACCCTGGGCTCCCAAGCAAGCACAGGAGCAGAGAAGCAAGCTGGCAAGCCTAGCTGTGGTGCCAAAGAAGAAAGAAAAGACAGAAACAGTCAAAAACTTTAGGGCAACCGGCCCTTCGCCCCCAAACCCTGCAGGATCCTGGGCTACCCATCACAGCATTCCCAGAGCCAGGGGAGGCAGTGACTATTCTGGACACAAAACAAAACTGAAAATGGATGGGAAAACCATCCCCAAGATATCCAATCACACAAGAATGTCCTTAAAGCAATTTTAATACTGAAATGACTGCTGACAGTCATGTGTTCATAGTTAATGATGGTGCCAATATATGGAAATGATCAAATGTGGTTTTATATGCTTAGCGAAAGCTTTGGAACTTAACCCAGAAGGCATTATTATAGAGTTTTTCAAAAGGTACGTGAGTCATAACTTACATATCAGAGGTAGGTTTCCATTATGCTGCTGATATTCTGCACTGGATCTACCCATGTGGCCTTTACCCTAATGCAAAAATTTCATCTAGTTTGTGCCTTGGGACACCTGTGGAAAGTTTCTCTGTAAGTTCTATTGGTAACTGCCTCTTCTAACTGATAGTACTCACATACCAGAGCTATATGTAGCAGTAAGCTTTAAAAGTAGTTGTAGATGAGGGAATGTCACTGTCTTGTAAGTGGGAATGTCTTTTCATTACGGGTAAGGCCACAGGAAACCTCAGCTAGTCGTAGATGCAACAGCATGAAGACAACAGAAATTTCAAATACTCCCAAATGTATGTTTCTGAAGAATAATTATGCATTTTCTTAGGGGGATGGAGGAAGTTGCCCCCCAATTATGAGAGAAACAAAATATTTGAAGTTGTGTCATGCTTTCTGGGGTTCTGGAAATGTTTAATTTAGCCGAATAATGAAGTCTGGTAGTACACTTCATTCTAAAGTCATTCTCTCTTCACTAATTCCTTTACTTAAGAGCTATGATTTACTTTATTGCAATGAGAACTGCCCACAGCTTTAGTGTCACTCTCCCCTCTTTCTTACAGCAGTGTCTGTAGCTTTTCTGCTGAAATATTCAGTGAAGCTTAGAGCTGTGGGAGATCAGTGAAAATTATCTGGGATTTAAAGACTGAGGGAAATCCCAGAAAGGAGTATGTGCATGGTGAGCTTGATAACAGCATTAGCCAGATTCAGCCTGCAAAAAAGACTGTTTGGTAAAGGGAGGGAGAAGCCTGGTGGGGAATAAGAGAAGTATCAAGACTTCTAAGACTATGTCTTCACTGCAGTTAACATAGGCTATTACTCTTTGTCTCTGCTCTGTCTACTGAGCCTGGTAGCTTGAGTGTTCCAGTGAATGTAGTGCTAGATCTGACTCTGGAAGTCCATCCCATTAACAGTGTGACCACCTTGGAGGTAGAACTGTGGCAGTTTCCTCATTACTCAGTGGGACAGAGATTTTTTTTTTTTTTTTGCCTTATTCATTAGGAGAGACAGTTTATATGATTCATTTTGCTGAAATACTCAGAATTATGACTTCTATTAGACATGAGTCTAGTAGCTGATGTAAGTTGGAAATGCGTCGTAATTTAGACATGGCTGGTAGCATGGCTGAGCTTTGCTCGTTTAGATGCCATTCATCCTGACTGCCTCTACAAAGAATTGCATCTAGAAATCAAGACACTGGTGAAAGACAGAAAAATGGAACAGGTATTGGGGAATTTGGGACTGTAACTCAGCAAAATGTGTAAGCAAGAGCCTTAATTTTAAGACTGCTTGAAGCTATCCTTATTTGCCAAAATCATAGAAAATTCTGAATTGGAAGGGGCCCATCAAGATTTAATTTCTAATTTGTAGAAAACTAATGAGAAGGAACTGGAAGTCATTCAATAGAAGACACAAAGGGAAAGTGGGGGAGTGAAGAGATCTGGAAAAAAGATTGAAAGGAAGCACAATGCATGAAGTTCAGAGGATTACACAAATGTCGATATTTGGGTCTTGGTATGCAAAATTAAGAAAGAAATCAGTGGTGAAAGGGTTGAAGGGACTGAAGCACTTCTGACGAAAAGACACAAGAGGAGAGAAGGGAGATACAAACAGAACCAGCTGGGAGTGGTATGTACATTCATCTGGCATTGGTGGTGTGCCAGCAGGTGCTTGGTTTCTTTTTTTCCTGTGTTAATCTGAAGCTGCAAAAGATTTTGGTTAGTTTTTTTTTTAAAGACTGAAGCAGGGCTTTATAAAAGGAAGAATTATGTGCAAGAGGTTCAGGTGAGGAGCTGTGCAAAACAGCGAGAGCCAGTGGGTGTGTGCGTGCTGTCTGAGATGGTGTTTGAGAGCAATGGTGTAAGAGGATATTGCATAATTAGTAAGGGGGGAAGAGGAAAGAGGGATAGAAGAAGTCCTGGAAAAGAATTGCAGTAGTCTGAACGGTTGAAGGTAGAAAGTTTGCAGTGTGCATTTGTGCAGTTTTGAAGTAATTAACTCCCACACCTCATGCTGTGTCTACTCTTGCAAATCAGGCACCTGTTTTTTATTGGAGGTAACTCTGTCATCACTTCCTGGACATCACTGAGGCTAATCAAAACACAGTGTGGGCCACTGATCAATTAAACAATTAATGGCCCATTTTGAAAGACTTAGTGAGGTAGTTAATACTCTTTTGGGGAGTTCATTTGGAAAAATAAGGACCCTTATACTCTTTGGTGTTATTACTTGATTTTTTCAAATATTTTCTCTCTAGAATTAGAGTATTTAAAATAAACACATAAAAATGTAGGCATTTTATGTTCAGTCATTCAAAGGAATTTTGTACTGTATTACTTGGAGCATGTGGTGGTGGGCAGTCTGTTTTATGCTACAATTCAAGGAAAGGTTTGTTTTTACCCTTACGGGCACGAGCATTTCAGTGGTGCCTATAAAGTTCAGGCATCTGGCATTTTTTTTTTTGCAAAAGTAGTGGTAAGATTTTTAGCATGGTAAGCATTGCTATTAATGGCAGAAATGAATTTGACATTATGTGACTCTCTGTTATCACAGTACTGGATACCAGTGTATTTACTATTCACCTGAAAACACAGCCAAGGCAAAAGAAGTTCTCAGCAACATCAACCATCTGCAACCTCTCATATCAAGCCATGCAGACCTGCTGCTTAGTTCTGCAAGCCAACGTTCTCCAGACAGCTTGAAGAATTCTTTAAAGATGCTTTCAGAAAAAGTAAGATTCAAATCTTCACTGCAATGGGAGGTGGAATAACCAAGTCTCTCGAACTGTTGGGGGGAGGGGGGGTTTCTGCATAAATTGATTTTCACAGCATCAAGAAATGTTAAATAAACTCAGCTAAAAAGAGCATCAAAATGTTGTTATTAGAAAAAGAATGTTATTTAGCATTTCTGTAGACTTTCCATATAGAAAATTAATGAAATCTATTAATATTGCCTTTATTTTAAAGTGTAATTAATTTAATTTCATGTTTCTTCTTTATCCTCTAGTGGCCACATACTGGAGTTTATAAAAATATCAAAATTTATAAATAATTTTGTAGTATGAGAAATCATTACTTTTTATTCTCTTTCTGTTATATTTCAAGCTGCTGCTTATGGGAGGTAGTTCAAGCCAGGTTTGTGTATAAGTTTTGCAGTAACATCATGATCAGAAATGGTGATGCAGCCTGGAAGGAGAAGCTGGGAAGTTGGCTCCAGGAGACTTCAAATTTTAATTCTCTTTCTCCTATTACATCCATCTGTAGCTGTAGGCTCTTCCTCATCTGGGTTGCTTTAGGTCTAAATGAGGGAAGATAATATTTCCTGCCTGTCTCACAGACTGATAATAGAGATGAGCTGAAGCCTGTAGTACTTGCCAGCATGTTACCCTATAAAAATATGAAGCACTATAGCTATGACCTGAGAGGTTGTGAAGAGTTTCCCGTTGCTCCATGCACCACCCCTTCAGTAACATGATCCCAGTATGGCTGAATAACACAATCAATAACCATTCCAATAGATCTTCAGCTATTGGGAAGTGACATTCCTTGTGGTCTTTTGAGCACCGTTATCCCAGCAGCTCCTCGTTCAATGGCAGAGTCTCAAATCTGAATACTGAGCTCAGCTACTTGCTGTGAAGGCATTGCAGAGGAGCCATGGGGGAGAGAAACATTGCCCTCAGTTGCAGATGTGTAAATCCCCAGTAACTCAGAGAATGCTGGAGTCAGTGTGAATGTCAGGGATAATGGAAGAAAGCAGAATTCAGCCTGGAAATGAAACAGAAGAATTCAGGGAGGGAGTTTGTCGCAATCATAGTGTACCTGTGCATGCAGGAGGCACTTTTAGCTGTGCATAGAACAAATGGAGCTGCTCTGTTAGTGGTTAGTTCAAAGCAATCTGTATGCACAGGTAAAGCAAATCAGACAAAGAAGTGTTTGTTCTGAAGATCCAAAGCCTGGTTGCTAAGGAATGTGTTTGCTCTGTCCATTTGCCTCCGGGCAGGAGGAGGGATGATTTCAGAGGGGCTGCAGGCAGCCATGGTACTAAAGCACTGCTTGAACCATGGCCTGCTGGAGACTCTGACTGTAGAAAAGGACCAAAAAAGATAATTCATTCAGTTTGCAAAAGTCATAGATATTTTACATTTATAGCTGGTGACTTAGTTGTGCGTGTTCATATCAACTTTTCAGGGCCAGGATTAAATTGCTGTTAGTACATGAGATCAGGTTCCCAGGAGTCTCACCTGATGCATCCCATGGATGTCTGTCTAGCCTCCACTTTTTGCTTGGAACAGATCAATCCAGTTGTCTGAACATGTGCAGCAGGAGTGGTTCAATACCTGCTTCCCTGTCTGTTACCAAATTTACTCTTAGGAAAAGATGGATGACGGAGAAATAGGATGGATTACTGAGGAAGAAGTGTGGTGGGACAGCTGCTTAGAAAGAGGAGAAGAGAGATGGACAGAAAAGACCAGAAGACAACTTCAGGGAAGGGAAGTGAACCCACACAATACTGAAATTAGATCCCTCATAGTTAATTCTGAGCCTTATATTGATGTCTTAGAATAATCTGTCTGTATAGTCTGGTACAGTGCTGGAAAACCAAAACTATCAGAGTGCTCCTGCTTATATTTAAGATGGAGTAGCACATGCTCTGCTGAATATAATTACATGATACCTACTTGTATTCCTGAGGCATATATAATGCTTCTGCTATTCCATCTTCCCTTACTTTTTATACGTAAGAAATAAATGCTCCTATGTTTTAACTTGATAAAAACTTAGAAATTAAACAGCTGTTTGGAGAAGTCATAAAAATGATTTGCCTGGTGATTAAATTCTACAAGTTTATTAAAAAAACATGTCACTTGATATATATAATAATTCTTTCTATAATTATTAGGTAGCAGTGAGTAAATCTGAGCTATCAATAATGTGGATTACATTTAAGTGTTCATGTTGGAAATGGAAGGACTGGCTGCATGGATTGAAAGTGGAAAATTAAATCAAATAATTCCACTGCTGCTTCTTAAATGGAGCTTATATTCTCATATTAAGCATGGTTTTACTTTGCCATATATAATTTGCAATTTACTGTAGTGTTTTCCTGAGACTAACCTTTTATCATGACTTTTTGTTAATTGATTAAGGAAGCCTTTAGCTGTCAACAAGTGTATCAGCATTTGCAGCTTGCAGAAGGCTTGATAATTTCATTTTCCAGCTATGCCTATCTTCGTTTGCAGAAATACTCTTTAGTAGAGTATCTAAAAGAATTTGCAAACTTTTCATTTCTTTGTATAGACTGGTTTTGTGATTTCAATGCAATTTCATAAATAGTGATGGTCTGCAAATTTAGCTGTACTGAGCTGTTAGAAAATGAGGTTAAAATATAGACTGCTGCTAAACCAATGGGATCCCTGAATGGAATTTAATTACAGAATCATTTTAGTTTCTGCATGAAAAAATGGAGTCTTACTTCTGTACTGGGTTTCTTTTAAAAATTAATTTTCCCTATAAAATATTTCTATTCAATTATATTACTTAAACTTTTCAGATCATTACCTAATATACATTGCAGTCCCAGTGGACATTCTTTACATCAAGTTATCCAATACTCAGTTTTCTGAAATTTAAAGTTTTTTTTGAGTCTGCCATGCCTGATCCAGAGACCTGAAATGATCTCAAACAGACATTATGGGGAAGATAGGTATGAAACCTCAGCAAAACCATGATATTGCTGTTTTTAAGGATAGACAAGTAATGGAGTTTCCACTCTCTTGATATGGAACTGTAGAAGAGTCTTGAAGAGGAGCTTTGCTGTTACCACACAGCAAGGCAAAGAATGGTAGGGTTTGATAGCACTATTCCCCAAAGACTAATTAATTCTCCAAGCATGCACCCTCTGGAGGTTGGATATGTAGAAAACTGAAATTGTCCTGCAGAGCAATGCAGGACTATGAGGAGACAGTCCTGAGGGGCTGCAGATAAGAACACTTAAAAAACACCCTTTTCCCTCAGGCACCAAGTTGGTAAGGAGGAGAAGGAATGGGTCTGGTAAAATTGCCAGGGAGATGAGTAGTGTTGCCAAGTCTAAAGAATCCCAAGTCAGGTTTAATAAATTAATAATTTATCTTTGATATGCTTGAGGTTCTTCTTTTTAAAACTACAGAGATTTATTTGCAGTAAAAGTTTTCAGCCTTTCCACGTGCAACCATTCAGAAAAAATTTTTTTCCTAAACGTAATGAAAATGGGAAAAAGCAGAAATTTGTCATTCAAGTACCTAATCCAGCAGCTGGAGCCTTAAGAAAGCCATCAATTTTGTAGAGCCTTTTTGTCTTAAATATCTCTAAACTTTTGAGTGGGTATTGAGACAGGAAGGCAAGAAAAAGTTGAGTAGGAATATATGCATGCAAAAGAGGAGCAGGTAATATGGAAAAGGGGTAGGATTAGAATAGAAGTGGAGAAACTGGGAGAAAGACTTCCAGGAGTCTTCTCAGGAGTTCCAGGGAGATGGTGACGCTTGAAACTTGTTTCGTTTGGGGTTTTTTTTGCTACTTTTTTTCCAGCTTTTGCATAAGCAGCATATAAGGGCTGAATGAAGCTTGGCTGGGCAACCTTTATTTCTAGAATTTCCTGCTTGTTTAGGCTGGATCCTCTGACTCTTACCTGCATACCTTCCCACATCCCTCTTTAATTAAGATTGTGTGCACAAAGGCACTTTGGCACCTGGATTTGCCTGCACGTGGCAATCCACCATGTTCTGGGAAAAGAGGAAGGGACCTAAATCCCACTGACTTGGGATAAATAAATTCAGATAATTGTGCTACGAAAGAAATTTTCATCATTCCCTGCAAACTAGGCTTTCTGTCTGGGGAGGGGAGCTCTGGGTGGGATGTGTGGGATGTGCTATGGCAGCAGGGTGTGCCCTCTGTGCCTCCTCTGACAGATGAACCCTGTTCAATATTGTTGAAGTAACCGAAACTGGGACTCTCCCAAGCTGTTCCCATGGCTTTGTTAGTTGTTACTCCCTGTAGTGAAACCTCATCTGCTCCTGTTCCATAGGTTCTGCCAGCTGGTGGAGTGAATAAGCCAAGTCTCCCAGGGGAGATGGGGCCCTGTGTTTGAGGCACAGGAGATGGGCATGTGTGGCACACTGGTGGCAACAGCAATATGCTGTTGCATGGTGACAATCTGGACATGGTGAAGCCCATATGCAGAAAGCATTTTACTTTCCTTGTTGAGGTGGAAGGCAGGTGAATAATGCAGGGAGGTTGAAGGATTTTAAAAATATGGTAAAATTCCAGCTGTAACAGCCAACATAGAAAAATGATACAGGGATTGAATAGCGTTTTCATAAGACCTGAGAAAACTACTTCAGAGTTCCTTTCTTTAAAATATGCATAAAATCAAGCTTGAAATCAGGTGTCACCTACCCTGATATCTGATACCTACAGGTATGTTGATACCTACAAGTAATGAAATTTATCTCTGGAGACACTGCTTTTGCTGATACTGTTATTTCAGCAGTGTAGGGTGGTGGGTTTTATTTAGGGAGATGATTAAACTGGTTAATCATGTTTTATCTAACACGGATTCAGAAATTATTGTGCTATGGTTGGTTACTCTTGGAATTGGCTCTTTTTGAGGATCACCTCTGAGGCAAAATTTGGAATTTGAGTAAAATGTGAAAGGATGATGATCTCTGATAGATAATGTACTCTTGTGTTAATCCTTAGAGCACTGGGATTGTAGAATGTGATGATATCCCTAAAACCCTGGAAATATTCCTCATTATTTGTTGGTCTACTTTGTTTTCTGCCTCCCAGGCAGGCCTGAAACAAATACCTGCTCTGCCTAAGGGTAATTCAGTGTTATACACCATTGCTGCAGTACTGCATTCTTTGGTCTAACCTTTTCATTTGTTTGTTTCTTTTCCTAGACGGAGTTATTTGTGCACGCATTCAAGGACCAGCTGGTCAGAAGTGCCCTTTTAGCACTGTACACAGCAAGGCCTGGCTGTGTCCTCAAGAAACCAGCTGTGCCTAGAAACAGTGCAGAAGAAGGGGCTGATGCACAGCACCAGGAGCATCCTTCTCAGATTAAAAGGCAGGACTCTATACCCCATCATTCTGAGTATGATGAGGAAGAGTGGGTAAGTAGCCAGAAACCCTTGGTCAGTGTTCAATGCAAAACCCTACAAATCAGCATAAACAAGCTCAAGCCCTAAGTGTCCTTGTCACATGTCATTGCAGGGGGGAAAGGGGTGCAGAACTGTAAAATCGTGCTTTTCAGATGCATTGCAGATTTTTTAGCTAAATTCAAAGGATTTTCCTAAGTACAGTGTGCTGCTCTGAGACTGCCTGCTTGTGCGTAACAGTGAAAATTCTGAGTATCTTCTTGCCCAGACAGAAATATAGTCTTTCTTTGTTCTTACTTGGGTTGCTTTTGCTAGTTGGGCAGATTTAAGGATATGCTGTTCCAAGGGAAATGTTCTTTTCTTCCCCACCCCCTGCAACACCCCTCTCAAACTCTCAGGCTGTAACCATTTCAAATATACATGAATTAACCCTCAGAGAACAGAGCCCTTTGCCCTTACACTCTGTTCTTAGAGGGTGTTTGAGGTTGTGTAAAAGAATTAAATATAACTTGTGAATTTAACATTCTTAGCATATCTTTCAAAGACATGTATTATTTATATGGCTGAGATTTTATAAATCAATTATTTTGGTAGATGTCTTCATAATAGCTCTGTTACTTTGTTACTTACGTACTCAAGCTGTTTTTATTCAGTCCAGGCTCATACTTCGAGTTCATCATTGTATTCTCATAAACGTAAAGGATGCCAGCATATTCATCTCTATTGTAAATAATTAATAACTTGTGTGAGCTATGGTATTGCACCTGAACTGTAATTTTTATCCACAGGAAAAATAAAAGAAGAAGAATATATTTCTTCTAGAAGAAAGGCAATTGTTTCCAGCCCCATGCATTAAGTAGTCATGAGATTTAAACAATAAATAACTCACTCTTTTATTTGTCCTCCAATTTTAGGGCCTTTAATTCACTTTTTCTTGTTTTCTCAACAACCTAAGGGGCTGGAATGGTGGTTCTTCCCTTGAACTAAAGCTAAAATGTTTTTCAGCTGTTGAAACAGTCAGAAATGTAAATAACACAATAGCTTTCATAAAAGAGAGAAATTTTGCACTGGAAAAAGTGGCACTTTGTGGAAGCTGTATTTTAATTTAGTACTGCAATTTAGCATCTCTGAAGAGAAGATAGCTTTGCTGTATTTCATTTCTGATGGAAAAAATACCTGCGAGGTGCTTAGACCTCACCTATTAAATCGCATAAGTGGGTAATTTAAAACGGTATTTATTTTTTTCTGCTGAATTAGTAAGGTTATCTTGTTTCAAAATTAAGTGTATCTTTTACTGTTTTCTAAGTTAGGCTGAGTCAGAGTCACTATCAAACTTGAGACAGTATAAATCTTTGAGAAATTTAGTGATTTTTTTTCCAAATTTGAATGATTAGACTTTGGATAGATTTCAGTTCCTTCTGTCAGCAGAGATGATAAATAATATGAATTTTAATAATCAAATTGTCATTAGCATGATGGAAAGAGAATAAATGCATATAAAATTTGAAAAAAATACTTAATCTACTGTGAAACTCAACTATAAAGGAAGAAAACTTGGAGCTATGTTGCTTTGCATGCACAATGCTCTATCCATCTTTGCTGCTGTGGGGTTTTTTCTCACTGTTATCAAGCACTAGTGTTACATTTTGCAGTTGGAATTTTGGTTTTGCCTAAAATATAAATCCTTAAACAGCTCTTTAAGCTGACCCTGTTCCATCCACTTCACGTGGCTGTGTTGCCTTATGACCATCACAGAAGTACGAAGACTCATCCCAGAGTCTCTGATAGCAGTATGGGTTGAGCTATGTACATTGGTGCACTATGCACTGGCAGCAGGAAAGCATCACTGCTGAAGGAAAAATATTTAACTTGAGAGTTTTACATTGCCTCTGGGTAGATTTTCTCCTCTCACCAGCTGCTTCTGCTATCCTAGAACCTCCCTGCAGGATGGCACAAAGCAAGTTTTCGTGTATAATACAAGAAAAGGTGGGCACACTGCCACTTGGAGCTGAGTCTGCTCTACACTTCTGACTGATTTAAGGGGCTGGAGCTACAAAGAGCAGACAAAATGGCATTTCCAATAAGATCTGTACAAATGCTGATGTGATCAGACATGGGGCTGAAAGACTGTGTGTGCTGCAGCACGAGGGGGTGTTAATCATGCACATTACTTAAGATATTTCCTTTACCTCTGAACAGAGCTGAAAAGGACCTTAAGGAAATATCTGAATATCCACTCACATGAAGGAGACACAGCATCTTCAGAGTGCTAGGAAGAGCAGATGCTGTGTCATACCTGGCACAAGTAAAGCACAGAACTCCAGTGGTGTATATGGAGGGACAAGAAATGGCTGAGGAGCTCTGTGGAGAATTCAGAAAGGCTGAGAATCATTTAAAAACAAAGAGACAACCTCTGGAACTCCACTGGCTGGCCGTGTATGGAAGGAATACATTGAGTTAGGTGCAGTGACAGAAAAGAGTATCCATTACTGCTCTCTGAAATGAGGAAGCTGTCCTACTTTTCAATGATACTTTCAGATCAGATGGAAATTAATTATATATGTTTTTTCAGTTGGGTGAATGAAAGAGAATTATTTTACAGGTTCATTTTTAATTGTCCTGGGAGAAGTGCCTAGCTTTCCGTGGAGATATTTCAGTGTGCGTGCCAGTGCCACAGCAGAGGTGACGGTAGAAGTATGACTATGGTCATTTCTAACATGAGCCAGGACTCCATAACACTCCAGATGGCTTCTGAAGTTTGGCAGAAGTAGAAGATGTAAATGTGGCACTGCCTTGTCTCGATGGGGTCAAGCCCTGTTACAGGTTTCCACCTTCCCTGTCGTTGTCTTGATTTTTGTACTTAAAGAAGCAGCAATGAGAGAGACAGATCTTGTGTCTCTCATTCTTTCATACCACAAACTTACCATCCACATTGCTCCAGCAACTAGTGGGAAACCTGTGATGAGGGGAAGAGTATCCTGCTTAGGAAACTAGGGCCTTAGTATTTCAGTGTATCAAGAAATATTTCTCCTGATCCTTCACTTGACACAGAGGGTTTATAAGAATGCTTGCTTAAGAGGCTGCATGGGCTGTATTTTGTCCTTTAACCTGGCACATGCTGTAAAGTGATCACTTGTGAGATTGTTGTTGGGCAAATTGAAAATAGACTGCTTAAGGAGATGAAAGGTCAGTGGAAAGTATGCTAGGCTACAGGGAAATATTCTGGAAATAGTAAAGGATGACAATATGAAATGAATTAATTTCTTCTCATAGAGAATCATGGAAAGCCACTTGATTTTCATTGATTGAAAACTGCATTTTTACTTGAAAATTGTTCCTGCCAAACTGCAGAATTTCAACAGCCTTCTTCGAAAAATGTGACTGCTTTTGATGCAGACAGACTAACATCCCAATGAATGATAGATACCTCTACATTTTCTATCTGCCCACAATCCCAGGAACCTCCTATGTGGAGAAAAAGAGCTGTGAGACAGGCCTTTGCTGCCTCTCACTTGCTTGTATGTAAAAAAGCCAGATACATGATAATAAGAATGAGCTTTCTGTCTACAGATGTTTATGAATTTTGCTTCTAAACCCTCAGGGAATGTTTGTGTGAATATTGCATAGACATCATCTCAGTGCTGGGTTAATAGTTGGTTTGAAAAGAGAAAAGTGCTCTTTCCAAAGTGAAACAAGGGCTCATATTTGTGTTGCTTGTGCAATAACTCCAGATGCTCATTAAGAGCTTAATGCTTTTTTGTGTGGGGATTAAACTCTGCCAGCAGAGAGAGGAAAGAGAAATTACACTGCTGCAGCCTCACTGAGCAACTTGAGTTGTATATCCCAGCAACTTCCCGTGACTGGAAGCTCTGAAGCTCCCTGATACTCTCTGGCAAAACGTGCTGATACTTGGGGCCAGAATTTTTTATGTTTTCAGTATTTCACTGCTCTTCATAGAACCCTTCTCTCCAAAATTATATTTGTGGGTGGTAAAAATCAGTAGTTTCACACATACTCTAATTGTTTTTTCAGGATTGCTTGAGGTGCATAATGGAGGAAACTTTTGAAAGAATCTGTACCTGCTCTCTGTCTTTTGACTTTTAATTGTATCTAAGCATGTAAATATCAAATACTTCTGTGTCTAATGGTTTGTTTCATGGACAGGTGCAGATATTTCCACATGTTGCATGTACATGCAGTGCTTAAAATAGTTGTGGAAAAAATGCAGTTCTGCTTGAGTGTGAGCAACTTCTTGTCTCTTGTAAATCAACAGTATCTTTTTCATGGTATGGTTAAAACATGGGTTTATCTAGGGAAAAAATGAAACCATTATTTCCATCTTCACCTATAAACTGGATGATTATTGTCCTTAAGGCAGCCCACAAGAATGCTCCAGGAATCAGGTTTGGGGAGCTGGAGGAGAGGAACTCTGTTGTACAGGTTGGGCAAGCCCATGCTTCTGTCTGCAGGCCCATGTGATGTCTCTTAGGTCAGGATGTGACTTGTCACAGTTGTGTCCTCAGGAGGAGGGAACAGGGAAAGATCAGATCCCTTGTCAGGCTTACGTGTGGCATATAGTGGAAAAGTAACATTAGATTTAAATGCTTGCCTTAGTAGTAGTTCTAGATTTGCCTTCACTCAAAATCCAAGTGTTGCCATCCAAGTGTTGTTCTTGGATGACTTGGTTTTTTCCTCCTTATTTAGTGCTGCAAAAGTAGATGCAAGAGCTTTGATTTCTGTAGCATCCAGCACCTGAAGGACCCTGCCTATATCTCTGTTCCACAACAGCTCTTTCTTATGCTCCACATTATTTCTTTTGTTGTCTGCTCATACAGAATTTCTTCTACCACTCTATTACTTCTGTAGTTCTCTTACTTATTATAAACTCAGTTAAGTGTCATGGTTGCAGTTTATGTGAGTGGTGAAGAACAAAGCTGAAATTTTTGTTACCTGATAAACATGCCATGACAGCAAGTTTCTCATTCTAGTCCTTGAATTTAACATGTGCTTCAACAAAGTAACTGATGTCATAAAATACAGGATATGTTAAATTATCAAAAAGAGGCTATTAAGTACTATGACAAAACTGGCAGTCCTACACAAGGTTTGATTTGGCAAGGCTTTGAGTGTGTCTGCACTCTTAAGGAACCATTTAAATAGACAAACTGCTCAGTTCCTTGCTATTAGACCTGAAACTTTGCGTTTTCATGTCAAGTTTGAAGCATGTGTTCTCCAGTGTCTAAAATGTAAGAGCCATAAGAGTTTGGGTTCATTTACACTGCAAGAGAAAACTCCATGAAAAAGGCTTAAGTTGGTAATAGGCTGAAGGATGATAGAAACAGTCATATGCTGACATCTAATATTTCTAGTAATTTGCAGATGTCTGTCTCAACTTTTTTTTTTCTTCTTAGTAACATGCAGTGATAATTCTGTTTTTTTCAGGACAGGGTGTGGGCCAATGTAGCAAAGAGTTTGAACTGCCTTATTGCCATGGTGGACAGACTGCTTGAAAAAGACAACATCAGCAACATTAAAGAGGGTGAAAATGAGCCTTCAGCAGCAGATTGCAAGGCGTTGCATAGAGGTGGTAAGCAACCCCCCTTAATTTTTTTTTTTAAAATCATTGACAAGAGTGAATAAAAATTTAAATAACTTCAGAAAAGTCATCTAGAGAAGACTCCATAGCATCTTTGAAGCCACAATGTTTTGTTTTTGAAGGCTGATGTAATTTAATTTACTTTAGATTTTACTTGCATGTAGTATTTTGAGGGAAAGAAAATTGGGCTGTGTCTTACTCCATAGAAAACTTGTAAGGAAAGGTGAACATTCTGTATCAGTGTCATTCTCCTGCAAACCCTTCCACTTTTCTGAGGCGATATACTGATTTTTATTTTCTGAGTTGATAAAATTCATGTTTACCTGGATATACCTGTCAGCCTGTGTCAAAAGGCCAAGTGGAATCATTCCGGGGGATGATGTAAAGAAAATTTTGTCCACAGCGGGTCCTTGTCACCAAATCTTCTGATCTTCTCCTATGGCTTATTCATGTTTGCATTCTTGATGCATAGATTAGATCTGCTTAATAAGTCTGAGGCTTTCTCAAGTGTGTTGCAACAAATTAAACAGATCTTTAGTGATAGTGGTTGTAATCCTAAAGCAAGGAAATCAGAGCCAACCTTTGTGCCACTCTTCAGCTAAAAAAAACAACTCCCCATAAAAAAAACAACAAACCAACACAACTACTTTATTTTATGGAGCTTTGTATAGTTTGGACTTTTTTTTCTTCATTGTGCATTTTATCCTGTATCTTCCCTTACATGTTCTCCACAGAATTTAATGACATCATTTTACATCAAGAGTTTTAAAGTTATCAGTACTGACTTGTAATTTATTTCTTACACAGCAAGAATTAAAATTATTTTTTTAGTTGTATGTCATTTGTTTAGTACTGATGAGATTCTGGTTGTATAATTGATTTTTAATGCAGCTGTAACATCTGCATTTTTTTTACCAGTGTGAGAGGTTTGTGCTGGAGTCGTGGAATCCTTGGCTTCAGTGCTGGGTGTGTTGGACTTGATTTTGTATGAATATTCCAGAGAGCAGCTTATTCCTTATCTGTTTGGTTCTCTAAGTTTCCATCTACCAGGCATGTAATGTTAAGAGAGGTAGATGATATCATCTCTGTTCTCTAGTGAAGGTTTGCAGGTGAAAAATATCAGCACAGCTTTCTACAACTTTCCTGCCTTCCTCAGAGAAGGAACTAATATTTAACAGCCAGGTAGGTGTAGTTTTGAACTTAGAAGAATCCTTAGATGGTGAACCCAAGCATATTCATTGTGATTAAAAGACCAAAACTGAACATTGTTCTTGTTCCTAACTCCCTTCTCTTCCCTGTGGTGCTAACAAACTTTCCTGCTCTTGTTAGAAGTCCAGTAAGTCTTGTAGAAATGTTTTGTAGGTAAAGTAGTCGTATACTTTCACCCAGACTTTCCCCCAAGTGACTGGAATGCACGTGTGTGTATATGCACAGAAATACACATCATTGGTTTTGTCTATATTTCATAGTTATGGAACAAAAGTTCAGTTTTCCAGACCTCCTTCTTCTATCTTAAAGAAAAGGTATGATTTAGGACAATTATTTTTGAATGCTTTCTGACATGCCTAGTTTGTGCCAACATGAACTTTTACACAATTTCCTTCACTCTCTTCAACCCCCTGAACGTATCCTCTGCTATATGCCATGATATGGATTTAACCAGTCCATTTGAGTCTTTAATTCAAGTGTGCTCATAGCTTTGATTCAGGCTCACACCCTACACAGGCAAATGGAATATTGGTAAGAGCTTTTAGGTCACATGCCAAAAAGAAAAGGGAAGTTACATCGTTTTAAGTACTATAATAAGCAGCCATCAAGTAGAATCAAAGGTAGCTCTTGCTAAGCAATAATGATAGGTGTAATGGTTAGAAAATTACAGATGAGTTTGATCCACATGAGAAGTTGTCTTCTGGAGCTGGTGGGCCAAGGACACCAAAAATATTCAAATGCTATGGTGCTGGAATAACTTCTTCATTTTTCCTTCGTTTCAGAGCCATCCCAATTTCTCTTGAATCAGTACAGGTGTCCTTCAGTGGCAGGAGTCAGTGCTTTTGTTGAGCTGTCCTGAAAGTTCTGTAACACTCCCTTCCTCACATGAGAACTGCAGAGATTTGTGGAGCAGACTGCTGCGTTTTCATGTTCTTTTTGAATAAGACATCACTTTTGGAATGCCTTGGACAGTTTATAGGACTTTCAAGGTCATATAGAAATGGAGACATTTTAAAATTGCTTTCTTTTATAGAACTAACTTTAAAGATGGAGCTTTCTGAAGAGCTATCCAGATGTGTGCCAAAGTTGGTTCCCTAATGATTTTCAAAATTTTGGGGCCAGAATTTTTCATGCTTGACTTCTCTATGAGACTGTGGGTTTAGATGTTTATTTTTCTCTGCATCTCCCTCTCTGAAATTTAACATGAAACCCTAAGGGTGCACTGTGGAGCACCTACACAGAGGTTGAGATTCCAAGTTTACAGTTTTAAATTTGGCCTTAGTTCTGCTTCATTTTACACTTGAAGCCTGGTTGTGGGTTCACAGCATTTTCCTAGATACAAAATCACACTGTCTGTAAACCCATAGATACATTTCTAAAATTACAGACTTTTGTGCTACTGACAATTCACAAACATGACATAAATGAAAAGCTTGCCACATCTTGCTATTATGTATTATACATAATTTGAGCATATTTGAACATAATGTATTTCATTAATGCTGCAAATGTATGGGCACAGATTGATCTTTGAGTCTGAAACTGCTTTAGTTCTGCAGCTAATCCTCAGAGAAATTCAGCTGCTTTTGTAAGAAAAAAGAATACAGAGCTTCGAACAAAATATTGACAAATATGCCTTGTATGGAATGAAAGTATGGGATGAAATTTTTGCTTATTTAGTAAACCTGACTGGATTTTTTGTAGCATATAGCAGTGAAAAACCTTTCAAAGAATACACAAGTGTTCATTTTAGATGACAGAAAATGTTATGACAATAAGTTGATGCACTAGCATCTTCATATAAATACAGATGTTGTTGTAACATGTATTCAGTGTTTCCTAAAGTAGGTTTATATTTGCAGTCTCAGTGGTGACATTGTGTGATCTTATTCTTTTTTTTTCTCCCCAAACATGTTTATATTTATTGTTTGGAATCTTTGTAATTGGAAATACTGGAGCAGGTTTTTTTTTTGGTTTTTTTTTTCTGTACTCTGCCTTTCAATATGAATTATACCTTCCTTAGCCTTAACTTTTCATGCAGTCTGACCTTTGAGTGTATTCTAAAGACTGAATTTGAGTTACAGTTACCAAGGTAACATGCTATGGTTTCATCAGTTGCAGAATTATGAATCCTCTGCAGGATAAGTCAGAAAGAGTAGAAGGATTTTTAAGGAGAGGGTTTTTTTTGTTGTTGTTCTTTTAACTTTTGTCTGGTTTGCCTTGGAGAAATATGTGACAATATTAAATTCTTTTTATTTTTGCCTTTTCATTTTCCATGAGAGCTGGAATGTGAAAGCCTGTCCTGCAGCATTAGAGGTGCCAGTGAAACACAGCAGTTTGCTCTTGTGCTTACACAGCCCCTGACAGATCTCCGTGTCTGGCTGCTGAAAGCGGCTGTTGTTTCCATCTGCTCCTTGTACTATCCCATCAGAGCTCCCACCTAGCTATTCCTCTGCTGGCTCTGGGTGAGAACTCCCTCCTTTGATACATGCAGGATCCACCACATTATCTCAAACAATTTGACTTGCTAGTGTGATTGTACCTGGATTTTGCCTTTAAGCGAATTATGGAATCGTAAGCTCTGTGAATTGGCCGCTGATAACCTTCAGCATAGGTAGCAAAGAGCACCTGGGGAACATTGCCACATTTCCTAGCTGGAATTAGAGGAAACCTCTATTCATACCCACATGGCTACAGAAATATATGGATTAATTTTTCTTGTATTATCTGATACCTACTGGGGACCAGATAAGTCTAAATTCAAAATTTCTGACTTTCAGTGCCCTGAGGACCAGCACTGCTCCCTTTCATTGCATCCCTTCTAATGCAGTGCTGGTAGAAGTGGGAAAGAAAGTCATGTGCTATTTTTATTTGCATCTTCAGAAAAGATTTTATTATAAAATGTTGTTTAGTCAGGAAGATAAAAAAATTTCCTGTGGTCTGTGTCTCCTTGAGTAGCAGACAATTTATTTAATCACATGTGAAAAGCTTTCTCTTCCCTTCTTCCTCATGTTTTTCTTTCCTTTTCTCTTAAGCTTGTCTTTGCATCAATTTTACTTACGTGTCTGGTTTTTTTCTTCTCATTTGTGTGTCATCCTTTTCTTTTTGATGGTATCCTGTGCTGAATGTAGCCCAGCAATACAAGACAACCCCTTCAGCACCACTTTCACTAAGTACTTTGGTTATTAACAGAAGTTGAAAAATGTGTAAGGGAAAGAAAGACTATTAAACTGGCTCAGCAAACTAATACAAGATATCAGAATATTTAGTTGCATAGCATTCACAGAGCAAGATTTATCGATTGCTCCTATTTTAAAGTGTATTAGATTTCCTTAGCTTTGTCTTTTATTACCTTTGTCTTCTCTTTCTGTTTTCACTGTGAGTAAGCTGAGATACTTGTGTATGTATGGTTAGATGGTTTTGAGTTTTAACTCTTAATCCGTGTGACAGTATAGAAAATCTTGGATAATTGCAATGGAATAATAAATCCCAAGAATTCAAAATCACTTTTATGGACACCCAGACTGTGCAAAGTAAACTGCTACTTTAAAGTGCAGGAATACCAGGAAAAGGTATTCAGGTTTTTGTTGTTCTTGTGAGAACTGCTGCAGCATTATGAGTACAAAGCCTTCTCCTTTCTCAGAGCTTAGCCCTCAGCTGGAGATAAACTGAGCTCCAAGAGCTGAGTGGCAAAATAAAGAAATAAGGTGCTGACCTTTTTATGGTGCAAAGTTGAATATGTGAACTCTTCTCAGTCTTTTAAAACCTCCCTGTAAAATAACATAAATTAAAAGACTCTTCCTGTCCTAGGTGAGTAAAATCAAATTCTGCGTTAATTATTTCGTGCTGTTTTTAGGGATTTACTGCTGCTCTGTGTTGGTTGGTTGGTTTGATTTGCCTGCCTTTTTCTTTAAAACAGAGTTTGTCTAATGTTCAGTTTGTGGTATCAGCTCATTTATGTTGTTTTGCCTTTATTATTTCAGTTCTGTCATGGATTATTTTTATACAGGTAGTAAGTGATTAACTCAAGTGAAAGGTTACCTCGTGGGTATCTGCTGTTACATTTATATGTCACGTTTATATTTATATTTGTTACATTTATATTTATATGTCTGTAGTGCCCTCCTTTGCTTTTAGAGTGCAACATTATGCATTCTTCTGCTTTTTATTTAAGGTTTAGTTTTTAACTTCACACCACTTAGGTTCTAAGTCACTTAAAGCCATTCATAGATTTTAGGTGGCACAAACAGCAGTGACAAAATTGGCTTTTTTATCTGTTGCTAGGGCGAAAGGAGATAGGAGTGCTATGCTGAAGCGTTAGTGCTTTTCCTTTTTTGGTTACCAGCATATTTTAATAAGCATTTCAGTGGGCCTGGCTTTGAAAAGAGCAGGAGCTTGCTTTTCTGCCAAACTTTATCAAATTTAACATGTGGTTTGACATATTGCGACTTGGATATGAACATGCAGAACTGACTAGCTGGGTGCTAAGCAGGTCATTTGCCTGTGCAGGCCTTTTGATTATGGGAACACGGGACTGAAGGGCATTTTCCAGTAACCAAAGGGCAAATCCTGTCACAGACTGAACTGCCACCACTCTCTTGGCAATGGATGTGGAATATTTACTCAGCTTTGCCAAACATGCACTTTTGTTTTAATCTCATTCTAACAGCATAGAGGTGGTACTATCTTCTTAATTTCATCCTTCCATTCTTTATTTTAATATGTTTAGTTTTTATGCCTTGTTTTAATTTCCAGTGTCTGACTAGCACAATTTCTGTACTGAGTTTCTCTGCTTCATCAGGAGGCTCTGACAGTTCTTCTGGATGCTAAGTGTTCCAAACTGACAGGCTGCCCATGTCATTTTAGCAACCTGACAGTCATCCCAGAGTCTCCTTGTTCCTTCTGTTCTTGCTCCTCATGGCTTTTTTCAGATGTTTACTCACTCAGTTAATTCTTCAGCCTTTTTCAAAGGATTTTCCACTGTGTTGTGGATACAAATATTGCGATTTTAATTTAAAAGAAAGTTTAGATCTGAAGAGTCAATGTGTGTGAGTCCCTGAATGTATTAAAAGCAGTGATTCGTATTATTCCTTTCCTGAAGTGATTCTACAAAGGTATTCTGAAAGATATTATAATCTAAAATGTATACAAAGTGATTCTACAGAGTCGGTCTAAGAGAACTCCTTTAGAGCTCCTTTACAAATAATATCTATTTATGAATTGCATCAGTATTTTATATTTGTGCCTTGCATTTTTTTTTCAAAAGCTACTGAATTTACTTGTAAGCTTCAAAATACAATTTTTGTTTGCTTGTTTCACAAACTTCAGTTTCACAGTGCTTCTCAGTTTCAAGGAACAAGTTACAAGCTGCAGTACTTACATATAAGTAGGTGTTACTGCTGTATTTTTGGACTGTTGTTCATTGTTAATGAATGATCCTCATTCATACTCTTGCTGGATTATTTGCAGCAGGACATCCTGCATAACAAGTGACACAATGCAATTTTAACAGAGCAAGGATTAAGCACCTTTTTCTTTCTTCCAAGACTTGGCTTTTCTAAGATCTCAGTCTCTGATAGACCTCTTATTTTGATTTTAAGTAAAGCATAAGCATGAGAATATACTTGTCCATTCACGAACATTCTTTCTTTTTTCCAAGAAACAATGCAATCCCTCTCAGATTTGACAACTAGCTCCACCTTCTGGGGACTGGGCATCCTTATTAACCGAGATTGATGAGTTTCGGTGTGAGCAAGGAATAGAAGATTGTTTTGGAAAACTTAATCACACTGAGGTTGTCTTCTTTACTAGTGACGTGCAAATCTATATTCTATAATAATTTATATTTTCTCAGTTGCTAGGGTAAGGTTTTCCACAAACTTACAATTTTTATTGTTCACCAAAAAGCCAAATACATATGTAAGTAAGGCTCTGTATTCTTTGGGACTTTAAGTACTCAGTAGGATTTATTTTTAATAAAGTTAGTATGAATGTTCTTTAATGAAAAAATGGCCTTGAGAATTTCAAATCTTTGAGTTCCTTTTTAATGCAACTGTTACGGACAAAAATTACTTATGTTGGTAGATTAATAAGTTAGTATTCCAAACATGTAGTCTCCCCTCAAAAAATGTTGTGAGGAAATTATCTTGAAGCTACCACAAGGTATGTGCAAAATAATTTGAAAAGTCATAATAGAAGGTGGTTATCAGTTGTTTACTGCCACCTGGAAGGCTGCATGGAGGAGAATCCACTTACATTTGTTCAGGGTCTGGTATTATTCAGTATTTTATTACTGACTTTCCTTATGAAATATGGATGATGCTTATAAAATTTGCAGATGCTTAAAGATGGGAGAGGCTTTAAGCACTGTGGGAGCAGGATTAGAATGGACTCCGATGAAATGGAGTGCTGAAATATTAGGATGCAGTTCGGAAAGGAGAAATACAAAGTTATGTTCCTGAAGAAAGAGAAATCCACAGTGCAGATGGACTGGTTAAGTGGCAGCTCAGTAAAAACAGATCTAGGTATTATGTGACTTGTGGCCAGTATGTGACCCCCTCTATTCATAAAAGTAAAGAATGGTTTGGGTTGGAAGGGACCTTAAAGAGCATCTCAGTTCAACCCATCTGCAGCGGTTGGGCAGGGGCACCTTCCACTAGACCAGGCTGCTCCAAGTCCCATCCAGCCTGGCCTTGAACACTTCCAGCAATGGGACATCCATAGCTGCTCTGGGCAACCTGTGCCAGTCCTTCATCATCCTCACTGTGAAGAATTTCATCCTAATATTCAGTTTAAACCTACTCTGAGTTTTAATCCATTCCCCTTTCTCCTGTCTGTACATGCTCTTCTTTTATGAAAAAGGCTTTCAGAAATGCTCTTTAGCCCTGTCCACATAACCTAAAATTGTAATAGCAGGTTCAGGCAGTGTGGTTAGTTCTAGAAATTCTGCTTTTTCTGCCCTGGCTATCAGACTATTTACCACATCCTTGGCTGTGTCTGTATCCAGCTCTCCTTTCCCATGGAAGAGGAAGAGATGTCTGTTTGCTGTACCTTCAAGTTTACTTTAAAATGGCCAAGTATAATCTTTTTCATTATTTGCTCAAGTAAGAAGCAGCCAGCTAACTCTATTCTTACCACATACAGCCCTGCTTACTGGTTCAGTGTGCATTATATCTTTTGAGCTTATTTTGCTGCTGTTTCTTTTATTGGCATATGCTTATTGATTAAATTAATAAATGATTGTAATTTGACTTGACAGGAAGAGTTTTGATTGCCTGGTCTGCCTACACTGACTTCCAGTACATCACACCTTTTTGTCTACCTTATTTCTAAACTCGTCTGTTTTGCAGCAGCCTCTGTTTGTTCTTTTGTTTTTATTTCCTAGGATAAACACCCCAGTTAGTCCTTGTTATTTTCTCCTCATGAAGAGGGGAATTCAAGTTGATGCTCAGCCTTTTTCATCAGCTTAAGGAGATTAAACTCTAAATCTTGGTAGCTCTGCTCTGCAAGCTCTCCATTTTTCCAGCAGTCTCTTTAAAACCTGTGTGCCAGACCTTGGCACGCAGTGTGTCATCACTCTGTTAGTCAATGACATGTATAAAATCACCTCTTTTTGCTGGAGCTTGTACCTGGGGGTGGCTTATGATCTGTTTTGTCAGGCTGACACTCACTTTGGAACTGCTGTTTTCCAGGGAACACTTCCTCAGTCTGTATTACTCATGAATATATGAATGACTGTGTTAAAACACATGTTATCTGACCATAAAGACAATAAAGGAGCTCAGGTTGTTCTCTGTGCCTGCTCTGTCCTTCTTCCCCTTTCCTGCTCCTTACTTTCTGTAATTTCTCCCAGCTTTCAAAGTTTTCTCCAGTCTTCTTGGCTACAGTTTTATTAATTTATGTGTTTTTCTGGAGCTCAGCCAAATTGACTGGCAACAGGCAGCTGTGTCTTCCTGCCTAAAGAACTTCTTCAGTACTAACGAGTTTTCACTGGCCTGACTCAGAATGTTACCTGAAACGACATGCTGCTGTCTTGCACATAATTACAACAGATTTTAATTATCATTGATTCTTAATCACACTAATCTACAGAAAATATGAGCCAATTATGGACTGTATTAAATCAATTGCATTCCCAACTTTTATATAGATTCTTCTAGGGTGTTGATTTCTCTCAATTTAAACTGTACAATGAAACTGAGATGTAGATTCGGAAGGAGGGGGATTTATTCGGGTTTTTTTATTGTTTGCTCAACTTAGGGGGTAGGCAACTACAATGCAGGTCTGATTTTATTAAATCCTGTAAAATTCAGAACAGCTGGGATTAGTGGCCAAGTTTCTGTAAGGCATTCTGATTTTCCTCCATCCCTAGTTATCACTGTTTCATTTGTAATGTATTAAGGAATCACATTTTTCAAGCATTTCACTAGGGGTTTTTTTTCTGATATTCCTAGCATGTATTTTAACAGAGCAAAATATATTTCAAAATAGTTCTACATCTCTCATATAGAAATAGCTAAAAATGAGTTCAATATCTCTAGATGTTTAAAGAGAATATAGAGAGAAGCTAAAAAATTTTAAAATGGAATATGATCTGAAGCTTATTATATTTCCAGCTTGTGCATTAAGCAGATGATACTCTTCCAGATACCTATTTTTATTGTGGTTTGGCCTCCAGCACCAACTTTTTCTTAAGTCTATGGTTATGCTCCCTGGTTTTGCATTTTTGATGCTACTTCATTTCTTACGTAGCCAGTTGTAAGTCCTGGAAAGAACAGGAGATCTTAATCTCCATTGTATTTATCTTTTTGTGCTAAATGGGGGTTTATGTGTTTCCCTGTATACTCTGTGACACTTAAATTTTACAGAGATGCTGTTAAAAATGGTCATTGTTTCACGGTGCAGTTCGTTTCAGGCCAGGGATTTAACCCCAGTCCCAGTGGTAAGACAGAGTCCTATTTATGAGCATGTTCTCCAGTGGCATTTCTGGCCCCACAATGGTCTGGGGAGAGCTGCAGGGTTGTTTCAATGGGAAGGGTGATCTACACAGCTGCTGCAGCCATCCTTCCTCACAGAAAAGGGTTTTTCACTGCAAGTTTTCCACTGGGGAACAGATGACCTGTTTTGTTCTAGGTGACTGGTATGAACAGCTGTACCCACTGGTGATTACACTGAAGGACTGCATGGGAGAGGTGGTGACCAGGGCCAAGCAATCCATGGCGTTTGTCCTGCTCCAGGAACTTGCCTGTGGTTTGCCCCAGTGTTTGATGCTGACCCTAAGAAGAGACATCGTCTTTAGCCAAGCAGTAGGTTGTCTTGTGTCACTTACTTCCTTCTGTTTCTGTGATTCTAAGCATACTGTTCATGCCAGTGTTTGTAGTTTTCATGTTGTTGTTGTTGTTCTTTTTTTCCAATTGGACACAACTTTTTCATTTATTTTCCATGATATTCACCTAAATATTTTATAATGTGAAACTAAATAGTAAATGGAAATCTATAGTACTTCTATCACTGAGTCAGAGAAAGAGGTCTTCAATGGACTGGAAAAGTTGCCTAATCCTGCCTTTGCACAAAGAAAGATCCAGAAATCTATTTTTAGACTTCCTAGATTATACAGTTCTCAAGTCTGTTTTTGGATATATCTTGCAGATATTCATAATCAGAGAATCACAGAATAGTTAGGGTTAAGGGACCTCTGGAGATGATCCCGTCCAACGCCTCTGCCAAGGCAAAGGCACCTACAGGAGGTGACACAGGAGCACACCCAGGTGAGGCTGGAATGTCTCCAGAGAGGGAGGCTCCAAATTCTCCTTGGTCAGCCTGTTCCAGTGCTCTGCCACCTTCAGTGTGAAGAAGTTCTTCCTCACATTGAGGTGGAACTTCCTGTGTTTTAGTTTATGGCCTTCATACCTCATCCTGTCGCTGGGGACTGCTGAAAACAGTCTGACACTCCTCTTGGCACAAGTTTTGAGATATTTATGGGCATTAATGGGATTTCCTTCAGTCATCTACAGACTGAACAGGCCCAGCTCCAGCAGTCTCTCCTCATAAAAGAGATGCTCCAGACCCCAAATAATCTCTGTGTCCCTCCTCTGGACTCTCTCCAGTAGCTCCTTGTGTTTCTTGTCCTAAGGAATTGAACACAGCACTCTACACAGACAGGTGGCCTCACGGGGCACTGGCCAGGCAGCATCCAAGCTAGGGAGTTTTTTTCTCCTGGTCACCTTGGAAATAGAGAGCAGTTTAAGTGTTTAAAGACTATTGGCATGTCTTTCCTTAGAACTGTCTTCCCTTGGCAAATAACTAAAACTCTGTCTGGCTTCTGTAGATCATGTTTTTTCAGATAGATTTTTCTCTAAATAGTTCACTTAATTTGTCCCTTAAGTTATATGTTGCAACTGCCAAGGAGGTTCAGTTGCATTAGATGTTGAATTTCATCATAATTCAGAGTCTTATGTGTTTAAAGCCTGACAAGGAAGGTTCTAGTCTGATTTATGTCAGTATAATAACTCACAATGCCACAAAACAAATTAGGCTTATCTAATATAAATTAAGGGAATATTTCACTACTTTATACACCCAAAAAAAAAAAAAGCATCAATAATATACTATTATGAAATCATTTAGTCACTAAACAGAAATACCTATGCTGTTTTTCTCAAATGTGTAGGTGTTACCTCTATCGTGTATAGTGATAGCAAGCCTCATTTTAACTATTTGTCTTGTAACAGTACACCTCTTAATTGCATGTGTTTTAATTATCTTTACAGCTGGCTGGATTGGTCTGTGGATTTGTAATCAAATTGCACACAGGTTTACATGATCAAGGATTTTTACAACAGCTTCATACTGTTGGATTGCTTGTGCAATATGAAGGACTCCTTAGTACATATAGTAAGTATTGTTCTTGGACAAAGTTCCTTATGTAGCCAGCCCAGATGTTTACCCAGGAATTTCTTCTTTTAACCTCTACACTGTTTCCAGTAATTTGGCTTGTTGAATCAAATATTGTCCTTATGAGACAGTAGACTTGCACATAATAGCACAGCTGAAGTCATTGATACTGTGTTGTAAATTCTGCAGCAAAAATTACTAACCTATTTCATTTTGAGTTCCTCAGAGAACACGACCTGCTAATTGTTCCATGCAGACCTGACCCAAAAAAAACAGGTTTATAAAGCTAATCCAAACAGCAGATTTAAAGTGTTACTGCCTCTATCAGCCTCATCCTGATCACTAGTGCTGATAATGTGAAGATCTCCTGAAAACTGTTTCATTCATAGTGTGTTACAGATGCCATTATTTGATAGGTATTGAAAAGGCAATTTGGAGGGAGAAATTGCCTTATGTTTCAAACTTTGAACTAGAGCTATTGGAATCATTCCCCAAATCAGAGATTTTGACCAAAGCAGAGGAATTTAGCATTTGTGCAGCTTTTTTAATGCTGGGGATCAGTCTTCTCTGTTTTGCATGATGCTCATTGTCTCAAAACCTTTGTCCTCTGTCAGCAGGACAGCCTTTTAAAAAACTTTAAGAATAGAGAAAAATGGCTTTTATGAGGTTATTCTATGCCTATATAGAGCAGGTTGATTTTCAGAGTTGCTTAATACTCATAGTTACCATTTAGGCCACAGAATTGTCAACAACAGTTCTAGAAATCAGTCTGGTTTTATGTAGGTTACTGTAATGTGGATTTAGAACTGTGACTTTCAGATGCACAGACTGGAAAATATAATCCTCATATTGCTTTACTCTAGCCTATACAGTGACTGATCTGCCAACTCTGTAAATAATCTCTTTAATCTTTTCATGTAGGTGAAGAAGCAGGGATGCTAGAAGACATGGCTGTGGGCATTTCAGATTTGCAGAAAGTAATGTTTAAAGTAATTGAAGCCAAATCAGAAGACTTTTTGCCTATTATAACTGGAAGGCGGTAAGAACTTTGTTTCCTGGAGCTCAGGAAACAAAAACTACAGTTTTAATCTGTAGCCCATGAAACCCAGCTAATGGTTTTCTTGTTGCTGAATTCTATTTTATGGAAAGTGCAGTAGTTTTACTTTTCAAAAGGTGAGGTAGTAGGAATTTTAAAGGCTAGTAAGCTCTGGGTTACTCTCCTGATAAAAAGCTAAAAGTTCCAATTACTAATGCAAATTAATCAGAACAACATCTGTTATGCAGAGTTGCTGGTGCATAATTCACACACAGATACTGAAACCTACCAACTGTTGACAAGGTCATTATTTACAAGTGTTGCCTCTGAGAACCTAGTTTTGAATTTCCAGAATTTGTATTTCAGTGTGAGAAATGAAATTGCAATTCCAAGAGTTAGGCCTTGAATGTTTTTAAGATGGAAACAAAAAAATTCAGATGCCACTTACCATTCAAAACTTAGTGATCACTTTTGAAAAAGGAAGCCTTTTTTAGCTGCTGAAAATGACACAGGACATATGCAATCTCAGAAATCCTTGCACAAAATCACTTATATTTTATGACATAATCTCACATAAGTACTGCTGAATATCAGGACATAAACTGCAATACTGCATTATTTTTGGCTATTTGAGGGTTAACAAGATTAGAGTGGATTTTTTCATCTTTATTATTATTCTAGTCTGAAGCTCCAAATGTTTTTACTTTTGCAGAAATCACTTCCTTAATAATATCATTATTCTTAAGATGACTGTAAATTAAATTCAGCTAAAAGCAGCAACTTTTAGAAAATATGTTTCCTCTGAAGGAGGCTTTCACCACTGATTTACTTAATTATTCTGGATGATTCACTCTCATCGTATGAGCTTTCTGAGAAAGGACTGAAATAAATAACAGGAAGGCTGGAGTATGATAGGCAACACGTTGGGAATAATTAAGAATAATTTTGATGTGTAGATAAAACAGAAGAAATAAATTCTTTGTAAATCACAGCAGCCACAAATCATGAAAAATCCAGCATCTCTGTTTACTGGCTTGCTGCCATTACTGTGGTACACTGAGCTGTCACACCAGGAGGTCCTGGATTTGAAGGAGGCCTGAGTTTTCAGCTGCCTCAGGCATTCTGGATTGATGGAGCAGTCAGTGTTTAGGAAGAAGAGCTACAGCTTGCGATTGCTGTGCTGTACTTACTGGCAGATATTCACTGGATGGGATTGGTATCAGAAAAAAATAGAATCTATAAGGCTTATGTGGAGGAGTCCCATTCCCCTCAGAGCTGATGAAACTGCTCCCATCAGACAGCATTCGAAGTCAACCATAAAAAGAGAAGATGGTGAAAAACCTCATTATTTTGTAATAATTGTTTAAGAAACCCTCAATTTTTAGATCAGTTTGATTGTTACGTGATGTAGCTCAAAAAATGAGACTAAAAGACTGTAGAAACACAAGACAAAAATCAAACTACAAATTCTTATCTTGAAGAGTCAGCATATTCACATGTAATTTTTTTTTCTGGGGAAGTGCTTAAACCTGAGATTCTGTGTGCACAAACAAACAATCCAAAGTGTGTGGCACTGTCTAGCAGTGCGCTGACCTGCTGGTGTGGGTAGCTGACACTGTCCACCCAAGGGAGGTGAAGTTCTGTTCAGGAACTCACATTCTTTTATTAGAGCCCAAAATATGCACTTCTCAGATATTCTTTACAGAATCACAGAATATTTTGAGTTGGAAGGGAGCCACAAGCATCACCAAGTCCAACTCCTGGCCCTGCATAGGACATCCCAAGAATCACACCTGGTGCCTGAGAGCTTTGTTCAAGTGCTTCTTGAACTCTGTCAGGCTTGGTGCTGTGACACTTCCCTGGGGAGCATGTTCAACCTGCCCAACCACTCTGGGTGAAGAACCTATTCCTGACATCAAACCTAAACCTCCCCTGACACAGCTTCAGGCTGTTTCCTCGAGTCCTGTCACTGCTCAGGAGAGAAAAGATCAGTGCCTGTCCCTCCTGTCACTGCTCAGGAGAGTGAAGAGATCAGTGCCTGTCCCTCCTGTCACTGCCAGGAGAGTGAAGAGATCAGTGCCTGTCCCTCCTGTCACTGCCAGGAGAGTGAAGAGATCAGTGCCTGTCCCTCTGCTTCCCCTCCTGATGAAGTGATAACCACCCTGAGGTCTCCCCTCAGTCTCCTTCAGGCTGGACAGACCAAGTGACCTCAGCCACTCCTCACACATCTTCCCCTCAAGGCCCTTCACCATCCTCGTGCCCTCCTTTGGACACTCTCTAATGGCTTCATGTCTTTTTTATATTGTGGCACCCCAAACTGCCCCCAGCACTGGAGGTGAGGCCGCCCCAGTGCAGAGCAGAGGGGACAATCCCTCCCTTGCCCAGCTGGCCATGCTGTCCCTGATGCCCCCCAGGACAGGGATGCCCTCCTGGCTGCCAGGGCACTGCTGGCTCACATTCACCTTTCCATGGAGCAGGACCCCCAGGTCCCTTTGCACAGCGCTGCTCTCCAGCCTCTCATTGCCCCGTCTATCCAGGGTTGCCCCATCCCAGGTACAGAATCTGGCTCTTCACTTGTTAAACTTTCTACAACTGATGGTTGCCCATCTCTAATTTGAGATATCAGTCTCTTACACTATATTTTCAAGAAAGCCCAAAACTGGACTAGCACTTAAAGCCACACTGAAGTGATCTAAAACATTGCACTCACCTGGAAGAAGAGCTGGGGGAAGAACCTCCAAGCTGAGTTGCTGTGACTGACCATGTGTGCATTTTTTTCTTTTCCAAAGCAAAGTCCATGTAAGTGATTTGTTTTGGGTTTACTTCAATGAGCTAAAGGTGTGCAATTTCAGCTAACTCAAAACAGCTGCAGGATCCATGACCCCCAGCCATATGGGGGGCACTTTTTAGAAGTGTTCTAAAAGGACTACAAGTGTTTGTCTATCTTCATATGTGATGATAACAAATATTAGAGAATAAAGCAAAGAAAGTTAAAGAGGGATATCTTTAAGCAGTCCTGTTTAGGCAAATCATATACGTTTAAATATTTAAAACCTAAATTTATACAATTTCTTCTTAAATAGATGAAGATTTATTATTTAGTCTCTTAAAACACATGCTTGCTTTTTCCACTGTTTTCCTGAAAGGTCATTAAATGTTAAAAATTATGTAGTGATTTTTCCATCTCATTGGAACATGTTGTACCTACTTAATCCATATGCTGCCAAAATCACCTGATAGTTCTGCACTGAATCTAGCCATAAAAGAGAGAAAGCATATGACAATAAAATTTACTGTTGTATTTCTTTTTCTCCTTTAACTAGAATCATAGACCTGTAAGATCTTTGGCAAACTGCAATGAAACAAGTCCTCCAGATTTCAATACTTTGAATTGTTTCTTTTTTTGCCTCCACTTGACTTCAGTACTATTCCTGGACTTTCTAGACATCTCTGTCATAGCTTTATAACCTTTTCCTTCCATAATCAGAAACCCATTGTTTTCATTGTGCAATTGGTAACAGACTTTTAAAAGTTACCACAGATTATCTCTGAGACTTCAAAAAGTGTTTTGAAAAAGGAAAAAAAAAAAGAAAAAGGGGAAAGTCTCAAATTGTTCTGATAGTAGTTTATAAAGATCAGCATTTCACAGCATTCTTTCACACGCAGAGATTTGTAGTGATTTGGAAGTAGTGAAATGTAACAGTGCAGTGATTTGGTGGCATTTTGGTTCTGTAGTATGTGCTCTTTGAGTGAGACTAAACCAACATTTCTTCTCATGTTCATCAAAGCACAGTCACAGGAGGGTTCTGGTAGCACTTGACAGCAGCCAGGAGGGTTCTCAGGCTGAGAATTAATGCTGCTATGCAGAGGTCATGGGAACCACATTCTTTACTACCTTTTTTGCTAACTTTCTATTTCTTTCATATGAGTGAATTAATTAAACAGAACATAAACTTACCGGTGAAGCAGAACTATTTTGTTTTTCCTCCCCCCTCCCTGAGACATGTATTCTCTGTTCAGGACTGATACTCCCTCTCAGTGGGGAAGATCTGGCGTTTGCTCAAAGATTGCACACCAGTTCTAGCCTGTACTAAGCAGGTGCTGCTGCCCTTGCTAAATGCAATTACATTGCAGTCACAGGTCTGCACTGGATCCATTTTACTTTGTTCTCAGATGTATGAGCAGGATAAAGTTTAAACATCACCACTGGCTCTTCCAAGTGGAATCTGTTTTTCCAAACGCTTGAGCTGGTGCCAGTCATCCCAAGCTTGCCAAAGTTGTCAGAGCTACTGCAGAAACTGACCTTTTTCTTCAAGGTTTTCTGTCTTTTCTCACCCAAATTCTTCATGTGGGTGATCTGGATGGCGTTTTTATTCATTAGCAAGTACATGATTGAAGAGTTGGAGGGACTTAATGATTGTTTGAATAGGTGCAAACAATTATCTATCTTAAATTTACCTACAAAACTTCTGTGACTTCCTTGGCCTGACTTCTGTAGGCAGGATAGATCTTCCCTCCTGTTGCTGTAATACCCCTTGTTGCTGGTGCGGTATTCCAAATATTCTCTGCAGGAGTGAAAATTTCAGCTTCCATTGTCAGTCAGACCTGGCCAGATCCTGGAAACAAATGGGTTTGATTCTAGTCTGTTCTTTTTTTATTTAGTTGATTGCTCTAACAATTAAAAGAAAGCTAATAAAAGCTAAGATAACATCATCCCATTGTTTCTTTTGTGGGGTCAGGCATCAGTTCTCAAAGGCAGGTGAAATCCAGCTTGGGGCTTCTATGTGATCAGAATTTGGCCTGGCAGCCAAAGTAGCACACTTTTGATAAAGTCAGACCAAACACAAATATAAGTCCAGAACTGCTATATATCATATCCCTCCTCCTAAAACAGGATTCATGTTTGTGTAATGAGCCTTCATTTATTATCTTCACAGAGACAATTTTGTTATTGGTGATGCTTTCTACCCCCAGGGAGAAAATCCAACCACTGAAGAAAATGCGAGTTTTACTTTGGGTTTTTGTGAAAGGTTTCTGCTCATATTACTTTTAGAGTGTATACCAGATCAAATTGTGACTTTGGAAATAAGTTGTTTTTGTAACCCAGCAAGATGCATTTTAAGAGTTGAGGTATTCTTATTGATATTTTGGTAGCAGAGGACTTTTTTGCTGCTTTCATGCTTAGTCCTATTTTCACTTCAGTAAAGAATTTAGTTTATAGTTATATACAGTTATTACTGCCTTTCTTCTTATAGCTTGGTTATGCTCTTAAAAAAAGCAAGCTGAATCATCCTTTTTTATGGTTCAATTAAGGGGAAAAGGGAGGGATTTATAACTCTATACATTCTCTATAATTTAGGAAGTTTATTTTAAGCAAACCAATCAAGAACCCCATCCTTATTCTTGCTTTTATTTTTCCTAGTGAACATTACATTATAGAGGTCCAGCTTCCAGCAAAGATGTTTGAGTTGCTGCCACAAGAGATTAAAGAAGGAAAGCTGCTTCGCATGTATCCAGTGCTATTTAATGTTGGAATCAATGAACAGCAAACACTGGCAGAGAGGTAAGAAAAAGTAATGTTTCATTTTCTGTCCAAGTACTCCATGCTGGTACAGGATATCTCTCAGGATTAGAAATAAATCTTATTTGTTATTTACTCTTGGACCATCTCACATTGACTCAGTGTGTATTTTAAAAAGTATTGAAGGAAACAAACACAAGCTATGAAGCAATGCAGAACAATGAAAAAGCCCAGATGAAGGTAGGACCACAAGCAGGGCTTTGTTTCACAGAGTTGGTGCCACGTTTCTCTTGGATACAGGTGCAGAATTTTGTTTGTAAGCAGTACTTTGACATTCTCAAACAAGAGTTTGAAAATTCAGAATTCTTATATCTTAAGGGTGGGGTTGGAAAGTCTGGACAAGTCATAAGCTAGAGAAATTTTCTCAGTTCTTTAGGGCTTTTTTCTAGGGTTGTGGAGTGGTAGTTAATAACAGGGAATGCATTAGTAGCATGTAGAAATGTGAAGGCTGATAAAGTTCTGGCATGTTATTAGTACTCCTCTGCAACAGATTGCTGGAAACTAATTAATTAGTATAATAATAGTTGAAGTTTCACCAATGTATTAATTTTCTCTTCCAAGAGAAGGGTGTCTGCCGGTCATGTTAAATTACCACATTTGTGCAGTGCTAAAACTGCAAAGTAGAAGTCAAGATGTCAACACAGCCAGCTACTTTTATTAAACTTTTTTTTCTTCTAGCTACTTTTATGACCAGAACATCCAAAATACATAATATTTATCTTTAGGTTGCATTCGCTATAAGCCAAAAGCTTATAGCAGGTGTGTAGCTGGAGTAATAGAGGGAGACAGTGAAAATCCTCAACCTGTACAATGGGCAAGAATTTAAGCACCACAGGAGTTTCACCTCCTGCCCTTTGTAGATAGCCAAGTAAAATCAGTCTTTTAAAAGAACACTACTAAAGAATGCCATCCGGTAGCTTTGTGAATGTTTGTGGGAGACTTTTCCAAGTTGAGTGGTGATATATGAGAAAAATTTAGGCAGAAAATTGAAATGGGAGACATAGAATGAATCCAAAGACAGTAAAAACTGACATTTTACTGGTGAAAGAGTTGGATAGTTGTTTAGAGAACTTGGGAACTTCTTGAAAATGAAGATCGATTATTCTTGATAAAGAAGAAAGCACTGAGAGGAGTGACATGGCCAAGGTCAAAATGTTCAAAACCAGCAAAATCAGTCATGACAGTTTTGAGTGGGACATATCTCGTTTCCCAAAATAAGAGATAAGGCATGATGTGGTGACCAAGAAGCAAGCTGGTGAGAGCTTACATGTGTGGGATAGGCAGAAAGGACTGAGTGTTACGAATGTTCTGAAGAAAAATTTGACAAGGTTTAGAAATAGCCTGATTACCTGGGGGCTTGTAGAGGAGTTGGTCAAAAAGATGCCTGGCTTGCAGGTGAAGTGGCAGGAAGTATTCTTCCCAGTGATCATTTTACATTGTGCATAAAGAAAGCCATGAGAGAAAATCTAATACCCACATATCTATAAATATGGATATGTACTAATATCTGCCAAGTCAATTCAATGCAGAGTAGCTTTTCTTTGTGCAGTTACAATCTGCTTTTGTCTTAATTCAAAATATTGCTTAATCAAGTTGCACATTTGTTTTTGAGACTGAAAACACTGCACATGATTTTTGGCTAAAAATATGGGGGGTTTTGTGGGATAAAGAGCGTTAGAATATAAAAACTTTTTTGTGGTTAATTTCTAGGAAATGTTACTCTATTAGATAAAAAGCATCCTTTTCTTTGTTTTTTGATAGAATACACTTGGGAATATTTCTGATTTAAAAGAAATGTTCTCACGTGACAGTGCAGCAATGGCTACTGAGGAAGTACCCATCTTCTCCCTTTGGCCCATTGAAATATTTGCTTCCCTTGTATATAATATAGCAGTGTATTTGCCATCTTTTGATCTGTGTCCCCTTCTCTTTACCTGAATTTCTCACTTACCTCCCATGCCTCTTTTCCTGCACTGTTCCATTTCCATTTCAAAGCTATTCTAAAGATAAATTGCAAAAACTTGGCCCTAACTGCCCAGAGGACATTCCTGTCTTTACAATCATATCTCCTGTAGTACCCTTGGCATGTGAAATGTGGCTGTTGTAGAAATCTTGATCTCAGAGAGAAAGATATTTGTTCATATAGCTATAGTTAGTTTGTTCATAAGCTTCTCTTCCATCTTGTGTCACTTCCATATTGTCCAGCTCTTACAGAAATTAATATGCCTAAGCAACAACAGCGCTAAGAGATGGAGGAGTTGCTGTTCTCTGCCTATTCCCATTTGGAATTCTCCCAAAGTGCCTTTTCCTTTATTCAGGATTTGTGAGGGCAAAAAGAATAAGTGCCTGATTGCATGTTTGTAAATGGATTGCTTTGTTAATAAATTTTTGGAAGAGTTACCCATCAGGGGTGATATAGTTTCCAAAAATTAGTTCCAGAGCACGCAAGAACTTAATTACTGCATGTTTGGCAAAATCTAATACATTCAGCACTATAAAAACAGTAATATAAAATCAAAGTTATTTCTTTTTACAAAGAAATAATTATGAATGATAATTTATCTTTGTTTTGGTTTGTGGGTTTTGGGTTTTTTTCATAATTTATTGTGTATTTTCATAGGTTTGGAGATACCACTTTGCAGGAGAACATTAACCAAGAAAACTTAGAACTTCTCAAAGAATATTACAAGTTATTTACGGAAAAAATGCCTCCTGATTGTGAGTAAAAATAATATGATGTCCAGATGGCTTTGAAAAGCTTTGCTGGGTAAAAGGTTATGAGAGAGTAATATTAGCAGAATTCCATATCTTGTTCCATAAATTTAAACATTTTGTATCTGTACACAGCCCTGCTGATCTCAAGAGTGATTTCAGGCCCAATGCCACAGCAGAAACTACAGAGAATGAAACACAGGGATGATTAACTGAACAGCTATTTTAAGTTATTAAAATAATAAGTTTCTTAATATTTCAAGAGGACTGTCTGTACCTATTGTATTTGTACAGAAATAGTTGGTAGGAAATTTCATCAGCTTCAGTCATTCCCTCTGTTCTTATTCTGAAAATGTATTGAGGTTTGGTGAACCACTGAGAAATCTGCAGATGCAAATACAAGCAATGAGCCACATCATCATGGTATGAATAACAAGGTTTCATTAGAATAGGCCCTGTATTCCACTTTTACAGAAATTCCGCATCATACACATAAACATGACTATGCTGTTACTCTGATTGCCGAAAGCAAGGACTGAAAAAATGTTTCCATCAATCTAATCATGTTAAAGTTGTTTTAATGCCCAAACTGTAGTCCCAAATGTTGCAGATTTAACAGCCTGGTTTTTAGATCCTGTGTAAAGCTTTGATACATCACATCATGTGTATGAATACATGTTTATCTCTTATATCAGGATGATATTAATTTGTTAATAATTTTGACAGAAACAAAAGCTCTCTTCCTAAATGGTGGGCAGGATGCCCATCCATCCACCCACAGACCTAGTATTTCTAGGATGTCTACAGACAAACTCATACAACAAGTTGGGTAATCAATTTAGGGGAATCTTGCCAAGAAAATATCCTCGGAAAACTAACTTTATCCAAGTTAGGACTAAGGTAGATCTGCTGCCTCATAAATGGATTGTATTTTATAAAAGCAAAAATGTGCATGCAGATAGTATTGGCTGCTTTTCATTAACAGAATTTAAACTTGTACTGCTGTCCTGCAGGATTATTAGTAAGTCACACAGTTCCTGGACTTTTTCCAGACTATGCAGGCTTTTGAGAGTTCATCTTGTCTATTTCATCATGTCTTTTCTGGTTATTATAACCTTCTTGTTTTTTTTCTCTACCTTTAAGAACTGAGTCTCTTTATACAAATTTTTATGGAACACAAAGCACCTTGTGGTTCCACTGCCCTTCTCAGTAACTCCCTGCTCACTCTTTTGCCTTGGAGAAATGTGCCTTTTAAACGAGCCCCCTGGGAAAAAAGTGAAGCTCTCAAATTTGTTCATCTGGGGGAGGACTTTAATCCTTCCCTGTTCCCCTGCCTCTGGAAGACAAACCTCCATACAAGGCTGGCAGCAGCCCTGGTGCTGGGGCCAAGTGAGAGGCATTCAGTATTGATGGCTCTTTGATGTTTTTGTCCCACCTTTCCAAATAATTTCCTGTAGTGCCAAATCTTTGCTACAAAATAAATGCAGGACTGTGTTCACAAAGCTGTTAGTTCCAAACAGTGCTCATAAAGCCCGACAGAATTTGAGGACTCGTGGTCCTGTTTGTCAGGCTGTTGCATCCACCCTTGGCAGCCTCCCTTGCCTGCTGCTTCATTCATATATTCCCTTTCAAAAAATTCAATTTTCCACTCCCAGAAAGGTATTGCCACCTCTGCTATTAGTTTTCCTCTTGTGTGTGTATTTGCCCTTGCCAATAATATTCTTGCTTGCAACTAAGCATACACTGACTTTATCCTCTGTAAGATGGACGTACACTTTGGCATTTACCTATTTGTTAATCTCTTAGATTCTTTTAGCAGAAACTGAAACTAAGAGTGTGTTCCCAGAAAGATTCCTACCAAAAATGGTGACCAATATAGCTCTGGTTGAGGCACCAAAATGGTACTGCTTTTATAGAAATGCTAAGGATAGTAAGGGTCCAAAAATGTAAGATTGTTGTTTAGTAGTACATTATTAACTGAAAACAACAAGGCTGTTTGGTTATTCCAGGCTCCTCCCCCTTATAATCAATAATGATGATGGTTTGATGGTTGAATACTGTGGTTGACCCAAGGACTTTAAGCAATTGATCATTTCCAGTCAAGGTGCAGCTCATTTGGCAGTACTATAGATTAGGAGACTCCTGCTGTAGCTGTGGTGAAGTCACCCCGCAGAGATGTTGCATTTCTGCTATGAACCAAAGGAAAGCTGCCTGGAAGCAATAAAATGTTTAGTGATACATTTGCATAATCTCAAAGCATCTTTGTCATTGTGTGCTCTGTGTTTTAAAGAAACAGATGCAGCCATAAGTGTAATAGCAGAGTGTGATGTGTTTTTATGTGCTCTGCGTTATCTAAGTGTACAATCAGAACTTGTAATACATAGTTAAAACAATCCACATTAAGATTACTGCAAAACTAGTTTGGATGTACTTTTTCCTCCTTTTTTTTTTGTTGTTTGTGATTTTTTTTAGACAGCACAGCATGAGTGAAGCAATTTAGCTCTTTTTGAAAATATTTAAATTACTTCTTACTGTGAATCATGGATAAGGGAAACTGCAGAATTAATTAGATGTAAAAGGTAAAAGCCTGTTGATAAGAGGGATCATTCCAACTTTGATTACATTAGGAGGATGGATATTGACCTTCATTAATACTTGTCTCATTTTTATTCTTTCAGTTAAGTATAAGTCTTTGGGCTTGATTTTGGGGCCAGGGTTATGGGGTTTTCTTTCCCTCACTGGATGGAAAATTTACTTTCTCTGCTTGAAGAAACTGTATCCCTTGATGAATTTAGTTTCACTTTGTTTCACTGGATTCTGAGCCCTTTTTTTGGTGATAACTATAATTAAATATCTGTTTTTACTTCATCACCTTGAGAAGAAATCATTTCAGAAAACAGATTTTGCTTGTTTTTATTGATTTGCAAAACTAGTGAAGATAAATGTAACATTAGAAAAATCCCTCCTATATATACATATGAAACAGAGGGGGAAATTAAAGTGCCTACTCTTGAATTTTCGTTAGAGGTGTAGGATAAACTTCAGCTTGGATGCCTTACCCAGAACAAGCAGGTAAAATTTTGTATTTTTAAGTAAACCTGAAATTATTTTCTACTTCAAAATAAAGCCCCATTTAATTTCAGACTAAGAAATACATTCGTTACTTTTTACAGGGGCTACTTAGTGCTGTTTAACCCTTATGTTCCATTATATAAAAAAACTAAGGCACATTTCAATGCAAAAATTGGATGTTTCAATTTGAAAACAAAGCCAACATTTTTGACTTTAAAATAAAAAAATCATCCCCATCAAAACAGGTTGTAATACCCTCGGGGTTTTTCTTCTGATTTCCATTGAATGTCTATAAATAACTGACGAACAGAACTACAGCAGAGATTTCATTTTGTTTTTCACCATCCATTTATAAGATAAAGTTTGAAGGTACTTTAAATTTCCACACGAAGATCTTAGGGAGGACAATCCAGTACTCAGAAAGACGTAAGGTTTGCTTATTCCTTAAGTATTTAGCTGGTAATTTCCATCCTGTGTTCCCAAACAATGCTGTAAATAATAGACCTGTTCTTCGCCATGAACATTCTTTAGTCAGGACAACCATACCACCAACCTTATCACAATGAGCAACTTTATCATCCTTTTTTTCCAGGTTTGCCACATTTTCAAGAACAAAATGATTTAAAGGGATTGCTAGAAAGTCTTCATCAAAATATCCAGGCCAAAAAGAGAAAGAATGTAGAAATCATGTGGCTGGCTGCAACGGTAAGCTCTCTTGTTTCAAAGAAATTGATGAGCTAATGATGAACTCATTTTCATAAGACTGCTGATATTGTAAGTGCAATGGATTTTAAGGATAAGATTGGGGAACTCACTGGTTAAAGGAGGCAGATGTGCTGAAGTGGTTTTCTAACATGCTCATTCTCATAGTCACTCATTCCACTCATAAATTTATCTCTTCTTCCTCAACTTAAATCACAGACAGTTTCTTTTTCTCACTTTTTTAGCTGTTAGAACCCACTAGAATTTGAGCAATTTGTTTCATATCTGTTCTTGGATAACATAAAATTACTCAAAATAATTGTTTTAGGGTTTTTGAGGTATGATGTGGGACATGATTGCTTGCTCTGGCTTCTTTTTTTTTTTTTTTTTGCTATTGCTGCATACAACTTTTAATTTTTTTAAAAAATTAATTAATTGAATGAATTTCACAAATAACTGTTGCAAAAGACATGCAAAGGACACAGGGAGAACACAAAGAAAATTTATCCAACAATAATTAATATTTACTTTACTTTTTCCCCATAATTCCTTTCTGTTTCCCAATCCTGTGGTTTGCATGTACATATTTAAGAAAAAAAAGGCCAGGAAAACAACTCTTAGATGTTTATAAAGAGCTCAAGCTTTTCAGGAATGTGAAATTGAGCCAGGTACTTTTCTTATATTTAGAAAAATACCCTTGGTACCTTGGTAGCTCTGCCTCATAACACCAGCAGAGAGTTTTTGGTATTTACTGAAAGTGAACCAAGGCTTTGTGTTTTGGGAGATTTTCAAATGTATATACCCTTCAAGGCAAATATTTGACATGAAATTAGTAATAACATTTTCCATGACTTTTTATTAATACCAGAGAAAAGACAATCTTAACTATATCTTTGTATTAATAACACTGCTGTAACTTTCATATTACTAAAAACATTTTGCCTTGTGGTTAATAAATATTATCACATGCTATTGCAATATAAATCCTTTGTAAGTAAAAATACAATTTTTTTTGCAGTTCCAGTCCTGCAATTACTAAGAAACACTGCTTTTAAATAAGTAGAAGATGTAGTATAAAATGAATTACAAAGAATTTGCTAAATCTTTGGGAATAGAAAGTTGTATTTTACCATCTATTCAGGATTCCCTGGAAATAATTTCATGGGTAAAAGGCATTCTTTGGACATACAAAGTGTTTCAGGTTTTTCCTTCAGTGAATTCTATTTCTCTTTAGGTTCCCTTAATTTAACTTTCTGAAATGTGTATTTCTGGTTCCAATGATCTACACACTGTTTTACTATGTTCCATTTATTTCTTGAAAAAGATGCAAGAATTAAACTTTGTCAGTGCAATAGCTGTGCAATATCACTTTTTTATTGCAGTAGGTGTATGAGATTCCATGTATGTATCTGTACCTGCATATAATCCCTGATACAACTGGACTGTTAGAGTAAATCTAATAGAAGTTAATTATATTTCTTCTCCTCCTATGTCTTCCCTACATCAGAGCCCATCACTTAAACAAAATAATTACCTGGTATTTTTTGACTTTATTTTTTTAATGAATTTTTTATATTTTTAATTTTTTTAGGACTATTCAGATCAAAGCCCCCATGACTCATGGACTTCCAGAGATACTAGTGTAAAGAGAATTTATCTCTTCAAATAAACAGTTAACTTCTTTGACGCCATTATTTAAGAAAACTATCATATAGTGCTTTATTTAAATCCCAGTGCAACTGTTCAAATTTTTAAACAGATTTCACTTTTAAAATTTTGAATTATAGTATGGAAGAAACACTCATAGGTTCTCCTCTACTATCCTGTACCTCTTTGGGTCTCAAGTAAGAGTCCCTTAATTGATTCCCTAAATTAAACTTTTGAGATTGTCCTCACCATGGTATCACAAAGAACTTAAAGGCTCTAAATATTTTCTGGGCCGTTGATTTTAATAGAATTTCTGAGAATGCAATTAACAGATGAAGAAATGCTTGTTTGCTGGACTGACATTGTGGAGATGATGTTGCAGTTTCATCCTGCAAGCTCTCCCATGATAGCCCATGTGGGAAGTTCCTTTTTGTGATTACTGCTGTAATTATTGCCTTGCCCTATTCTCACAAACGCTTCAGGGTTTCATATGGTGATACCTATGATTCTCCAGGGACAGGTGTAAGCAAAATACTGCATTTTCTCAGGACAAATTGCATCTGGGGAAAGACCGACCCACACTTGGGCATGGCAGTTCTCTTTCAAATTTTTCTTTTTCTAGAAAAATATTGTTTGAAACTGAAGTATAAACTGATGGACTGGTACAACCACATATTGATCCTAAAGGGGAGAAATCATCCTCAAAAATATCATGTTGCCCTTATGCCTTATAACTTTTTCAATGTGTGAGTGAAAGTAGACAATCCATGGCAGTCATTTGTGTTAAACTTTATGAATTGTGAGTCATACATTGAACACTACCTGTTGAAAATAAAAACTGTTTCCATTCGGATGTGTCTGACTCCATACCTTCACAAGAAGTTAGTCTGCTGCATTTATGTTTGAGAGTTAAGACTTACAAAGGTTTTTCTTTATTCATTAGTTATTCAGACAATTAAGCTTTCATTGAACAGGGTGGTTGCTAGATTAATGAGGAAACAGTGAAGGAACTGCTTCTGTTATAGTTATAAAAATCCTATTTCAAGTTCAGGAAATAAATGTACTGGTACTAACTTATAATAGGTGCTTTCTTCCTGAGAAATGCTGTAGCTCTGCATGCACTTTCTGGACTTGCAGAGTTGTAGGGGCTGCACAGCACAGCCTGCCTGGTGGGACAAGTGCCAGCTTGTGGGGTGTGCTTGTGTTTCAGATCTGCCGGAAGCTGAACGGAGTGCGCTTCACCTGCTGCAAGAGTGCCAAAGACAGGACATCCATGTCAGTGACACTGGAGCAGTGCTCCATCCTGAGGGACGAGCACCAGCTGCACAAAGACTTCTTCATTCGGGCGCTGGATTGCATGAGGAGGTAGGTGGGGGTCCGTGCACTTTGAGCTAGACCATAGCAGCCAGCACAGAGAGGCTAAAGCTGGTTCTAAATGCCCAGTCGAGCCCAGACCTGGCTGAGCAGCTGCCCAGCCACTGGTGAGTCACCTCTGGGGTGCAGGGTCCTTGCAGCTGTGTTTTATCAGTAATTAACAGGTTTCTGAGATAGATACGTGAAACCTTGCAAGGGTCAGCTCACCGACTGTAGAATCTGAACAGCAGTCTGAACAGCAGTTGCTTTAAAAAAAGTTATGTTTCAGTTTTAAGGATATTTTTAAAACATTTGCACAGTCATTAAATGATTTGTACAACATTTGCACAAATAATGAGAAAGCAAAAGAAGCATTTGTTACTTAAGATGGCAATTCTTACTAGTCTGTGTTATTGAAAAGAAACATGCAAGTAGGTTTGCCATGGTGGTGTATGCCATTAATATCTGATAAAATCTTTACTGTGCTTTAAAAAAAGTTAATTAAAACATGTTTTATTCTAAATTGCAACTATGCAGAAGCTGAGGCTGATGTTATCAGGAATGGGTAATTAAAAGATGTAAAGATTTCTCATTACCTGAGTCTTTGATGAATAAAAACCTTATTGAGCAAACAAGTTTTGATCATAAAATGAATCCAGATGCTAGATTGTCTAAGGAAACTTTCATCATTTGTTTTAATGAGCTTAATCATATAGTTTTAATCATATCATAACAGTTTTAATCATAATGTCTATAAGAGTTTTAAAACATCTATCCACAACACTAGAATAATATATAACAAAGGTCAATGCAAAACTAACAGTAAATATTTTGGTCAGCCTGCAAAGAAGTAAGTGAATTGTATCTTGGACTTTTGTGAAACACAAATTTTTTGTGTGGTGGACTTTTAAAGATCATACTAAGTACACAATCATGTTTACAGTCTGTAATGGGTAATTCCGTTCCTTCATATTTATTATTGCCAAAAAAGATGTTTAATGTCTAGGTTAATACTGTAGTTTTACCCATATGGTGTCCTTTTGTCCTTTGGCAAAGAGAGCTGTTCTAAAGACAAAAGTTAATTTTATAAAGACTAAATGAGTCGAGATGGCTCAGTTGGAGGTTTGGTTCGCAAGGTGCTGCTAATGCAGTGAGATGTGGTGTGTTGAACTGAGCTGTATAATTTTGGATGTATTGTTACCTTGCATAAATCCCTCAGTCTCTGTAGTAATTGAGTGAGTGAATGACTTTTTGTGCAGTCTTTCATAACTACATGTTTTATCATTAATGAATTCTGAGTTTTCTGTGTTAAATTTCATTTGTTTGCATTTCAAATGCTTTTTTTTTCTGTTATGTCTCCAATAAATGGAAAAGTGTGTAAGCTACAGTAAGTTACCAGACATAGGAAAACTCCTTAATTACATAAAATCACCATAATATTAGAATAGCATTGAGTAGAGTAGTGGATTGGAAAATTTTCACAGACATAAATGTAATTGAAAAAAAAACGTAACTTTTTAGTAAAAAATCTAGTAGGTTTTTGTAGATCAAAATGTAAATGATTTTGAGTGAGTTTATGTCATGTGACTGAGTTGAAAGTTGAGAAGATTAACACATCAGTTATATTTGCAGGTAACAGTAATTTGAAGTCACAAAAGAATGGTGTAAAGACAAAAAATCTGAATAATATTTAAAAATTAAGTAAGCAGATAGGCATATGAGGTTGAAGCACCATTACAAAAATCTAAAATCTATTGCTTATGCTGTAGTTTCAAACAGAGAAAAGCTTTATCCTGCTCTTACCCTGTAAATGAATTTCAGACATGAACCAAAGCAGGTGAAAAATGTGTTGGATGGGAGGCAATAACTTTGGCTCAGGTGGTAGGATTGTCTGAGGATTAAAGCGGAAGGTTTGCAAGTCGTGGCACTAGCACACTAAATAATTTGCACCATCAGGATAATAAAGAGAGAAGTAATCTTCTGACTGTGCTAGTTGCTATCAGTCTAACACCGTTCACATAACTAGAGATTAAAATATATATATTTTTTTTTTTAAAAGAACCACCCAAATTACTCTTTTTGCCTCCCAAATTACTCTTTTTATCTCCCAAATTACTCTTTTGGCCTCATGAGTTGGTCAATGAAATCCCAGAAATCCAGAACAGGAGAGTAAAAATGTCAAATGGCAGCATAGTGCTTCATGATGCTCCCATTGAGAGTTGGCCTGGCAGTTTAAGATGTGGGGGCGGTTTTTGTATCTTTGGTGCTACAGACATCCAGCGGGAGTGCCTCTGGAGCAGTGTTGGAGGGGACACAGCACTGCTGCCTGGGTGGCCTGGCAAGGACCCTCCAGCTGGGCACTGCTTCTGTGGCAGATGGAGAAAGGAGCATTGCAGAGAAAGGCATTTTGAGACAGCAAACTGGGAAGGAAAGAGCAGATAGCCAAAGCAGAGGAGAAAAAACCCTTGATTTCCACAGATGTTTCAGCTGAACATCCTGTACTTCACTTGGAGGGAAGTTTGGCAACTGTGTTCTTGAGGTTTGTGTGAATGAGGTCAACAGACTTCTTTGGCAGCCATTGTGGCACTTGTCCTTTAGTTGTTTCTTTTTATTTGATTACTTTTGCAGATCTGAAAGATAATGCTATGCATTTCTCAAATTTTCATTAGGTACTTTTAGAAGCTTTTAGAATGATTTTCACATCTAAAAGAACCTATTTTGTTTCGAGGGCAGACAGAGAAAAACTATTTGCCGTTTAATTTGCAATTTTAGCAGTTTTTCCCCAATGAATCTTCTTTAGATCACTTTGTTAAACTTTGTCAATCAAATCCTTTTGTGCTGATTGCCACAAATTGCTTTTAAGCCTTTCAAAAGAACAAGTAGACATGAAAAATTCAATTTTAACCTCCAGAATCCTAACAGACTGGATTGATCTTTGAAAGGCTTCTTTTAAGAGTTAACAGTAGGAGACAGAAACTACTGTGAAAATAAGTGAGCTGTAGAAGTAAATGGTGATTCAAAAGCAACCTTTATTGGAAATGCCATCATTTTGAGATATGAAAATTATCAAGGTGCCTGTGTAGCTGTAAGGCATTTTCTTTTCCTGCCAGTGCTGACACAGCTTTGCTGACTATTGGAGAAGGGAAGCATTTGCTTATAGGTTCATGCTTTCTTGCTACCGGAAGCTTGGAGATGCTGGACTTCTGTGTGCTGCTGCTGTTCAGCTTCTTTGGGGTCCCCAGAATTTTGAGCAATCCAGAAGGGATTCCCAAAATTTCAGCATATTTGCTTTGATGTACATTGCATAACCGTTTTGGAAAATAGTGCCCTTAGCTGTTTTTTAATGACTTTGTTTGTAAGTGGAATTGTTGTCTTTTAGTGATAAACCATAAAAAGTTTGTTGCTTCTTTATAAAAAAAGGTTGTACAAGAATCTTTCTATTAGTTCTTCCTTTCACTTATGAAAAATGTGGTGAATGAAGCAATGATGGGAATGCATACTTTATCATTTACAGTATGTAATAGATGGCTTTGTCCTCAGTCATAAGTCTGGCCATTATCATGCTGCAGTTGGTGTGTACCTGAAGCAGCCATTCTATAAATAATTCCAGATATTATAATTTCCTTGATATAGGTTTGTGACTTCCATTGATCTTAGTGACATGCATAGTGTAGAATGAGGAAAATCGATATATTATCCCCTCTGTATCAAGTGCTTGTAATTCACATCATATTAAAATACTGTTTATGATGTTGCTGCCACTTCCAAGTCATTTTTCACAGGCATCAATATTCTTATTTTTCCCTTCACCAATACATGAATGTTTCCTATCATTCAGTGTTACCTCTATTCCAAGACACAGCAGAGGCACAAAACTGATTTACCTGAGTTTACTGCAGTATCTGTCACATGATTCTATTTTTTGTCTTTAGAGCTGGCTACTATTAAGGGAGAATGGATCCTGATGGGCAGCTCATAATACTGAATCTATTGTTTCAGTGACAGGATCCCTTTTGGAGGCTGTGGGTAGTGAATAACCTCAGTATCTCCTGTGATTGAATATGTTTCCAGTAAAGCCTCAAAAGCAGTAATAAGCAAAAGAACACACTGTCTATGGTGAATCCTCCATGCTGTCAGCCTTATCATCATTCTTAGCAGGGCACAACACCTGTCACGTATTTCCGTCATTGAATACAAAATCTGGCTCAATGTGGGACACATTGTTTCTACTTGAAATAGTTAAGGATATTTCAGGGTATTTTAGACAAATTGCTTATCAAAAATCTCATTGAAGCACAAGTTCAAAGAATGAATGATCTGGGCTTTTGATGAGCCAATTATGAAGAAAATACCGCCTTTTCTAAAGAGCTGTCTGAGGACAGCTTTTCTTAAAGATGAGTGAGTTGAGGAGGAGGAATAGCTGTGATAGCTCTTTAATCAGGGCCTTTGAGATGTTCTGGGTGCTGAGATAGACCTTGGCCAGGGAAGAGCCTGTACCAAACACCAGAGCTGTAATTGCACATGGACTAGGAAGCAGGAGCAAAGGACAGGATTAGAGACAGGGATGATCCATGTGCAAATCTCTCTGTGCCTTTCTTCCATCTCCCAGCTTTCACCCTGCCCCTGTGAGCTTGTGGCAAGAGATGCAGCACTTGAGGGGTCACACAGAAGAGGAGGCACAAGTTCTCATCTAACCTTTTTTTCCAGCCCATCTGACCTTCAATACATTTTCTTTTTTCTTTTAAATGTATAAGCACAGTGCAAACAAAACTTCAAAAAGGAGAGCCTGACTACCAATATAGATTTTTACATCATTCTATAGCTCTTTAGAAACTTAATGTCTCTTTTTTGAGGCGGAAACTGTAGATGATTTGCATCATTTAATGTACAATAGAAGCCTGGGCATTAAGTAGCAGTAAGGTTCAGTTTTGGTGCATTGAACCACCATCAATTTTGTTTTCTAAAACTAAATTACTGTTTTGAGTTTTTTTTTTAATAGCCACAATGTGCAGAGGAAAAGAAAACAAAATGGAGGGAGATGGCCACAAGGTGTAATGAGAGTCAATGCCACTGAGACCTTGCTGGAGCCTTTTAGAATTAAGGACTTTTTCTGATCATCCTTCTGGAAGGAGGAGGAGGAGGATTATAAACAATCATTGTGGGCAAAGTATCAAACAGCAGTTGAAAAGGCTGTAATAAATCTGAGCTTTTCTAATATAATTTCTGAATTTCCCAGAACTGAACTTTATAATGTATCTTTAAAGCAAGTCTCAGCTTTTTAAGACCTAAACCAAAGGAAAAAATAAAAGTAACCCATGCACACTTTGTTTGTACTCTGGAAGGTCCTGCAGTTCAGACTTCTACATGGACAAACTAAATATAATTGGCAGTTGTTTTGTAATATAGCCCCACACTATATGAACCAGTTTTGTCTGGTTCACTGGAGTCAGATGTTTGAGTTCATGTTTTGCAAATGAATGTTCTGTAGGTGACTGCAGAAGTTTCATTCTCATGGACCTCATTTCTCCAAATTCTTAAGTGCTGTTTTCAGGCTTATTTCTGATCAACACTCTAGTCAGAGTCCTGAGAACTGTCTCGTGATCTTTTTCATCTTCCTCTTTTTTACTACACTTTTGCTTGAATATTTCCTTCCTTTCTCCTCTATGACATGTGTGGCTGCCTCTTTCTTCTCCTGTTCAGAGTTTGGGCACTGGCCTCAGTCACAGCACAGAGAGAACAGCAGAGCCAGTCCCCTGCTTCATGGTTTTGGCTTCATGTTACTGTGGTCATCCTCTGCCAGGGAAAAGACAGCAAGGAAAAGCTTTTTCTGGTTCTTTGACCTGGCATATGTTGAATCCTCAAAGTATGTACCTGCTGAATTTTAACAAGACTTTGTTAGGAAAAGATTTGAGAGTCTTGCAGGAGCAGGCTCTTTTGATAGTTGCATCTCTCACATGTTATTATCTTGGTGCAGAATATCAAATCATGTTCTTCAGCATGGAGGTACTAGTAATTCTCTCAAGCAAATGGAGGGGGGGGAAGGCTACATCTTTTCTTCTCTAAATGACATTGTGAGTTTGAATTTTCCCATTCAAAATGAACTAACAGTTCTGAGTAGATTCGTAATGGAAAGCATTGTGTAGCCTTAATTATAATTACCTTTCCCCTGAAACCTGTAATAATAATCTTGGACCAACCATTTGGCAGGAAGGGGTGTTCAAGGGAAAACAGTGAAAACCTTTGCCACTCTTTTCAAGGAATATTTAGAGAAGTGATTCTGTCTACTCCAGTGTAGCAGGCAATAAGCAAGAGTTCTGAAATAATGCTTAGTTTTCCTATCAGTGCGTGAGGGGAAGGTAGAGCCAATAGAAATCTGTATTGCGTCTAAATTTTGACACCACTGTTTGGGGAGAGTCAGTCCTCGAAATGCATCTGCTCCTTCTTCAGTGACTACTTAGGGAAGGTGAGCACTTCAAGAGGACTCAGAACTTGACAGTAAATTTTATATAATAGGAAAACATACTAATATTGCAGCGTACAAGATTTTATTGTATATAAAAAGTTCCTTTTCAATTGAAAAAGAAAACATTAGGCAACATTTAGATTTCAGCTTGGTGACAAGAAACAACCCTTGATTCCCTATGATCTTTTTGCTGAAGGGCCCCTTTGCCCTTTGACTTCAGATTGTGTGTGCCAGAGTTCTCCAAAGAAGAATTGGATTCATGGAATGCCAATCAAAAACTTGCCCTACTCTGAGTTGTTCTGCTCTGATTTGTACTTTTTATTTCTCACGGAGATATTGATGGGGTAAACAATCTGTTAAGTAGCCCAAATTAGTATTTGTCATATCTTGATCAAAATGAGAGTACAGAGAACTGAGCTTTGTCTTTGCTCTCTGTGGATGTTTTAATTATTCAGTATAGACAGTGAGAAATGTGTGTAATTAATTACCATGTGCACTCTATGGTCACTTAGTTTTTAAAACCAACCAAATTAAAAAATCTTTTTCAATAAATTTGCTTTCCCATTTAGTGCCACAGTCTGTGTTTGGATACTTAATAGAGCAGAAATTAATTTAAACACTGAATTTGATTAATTACAGAATAAAAAATTGAAAAAAAAAAGGAAAAGGCAAATGCTTCCTAAAAACCTCTTCTAACGGAGAGTGTTTCTGTCACTTTTGCCATACGTATATTGCAGGCCCCTAGTTCTGGTTAGACAAGTCTAGCATGCAAGTAATTAGATTATTATAAAATATTGTTTGGTGTTCATTTTTGAGATTCTTCTAGTTGTTTATGGAAAACTTCGTTAATTTTCTCATTCATTTAGTGCTTTATTGCTTATTTAGAGCTTCCATGAAAGACTAGGTCTTACCAGAAATCAAAGACTAGATGTATTATAATCACCAGACTACATAATACCAGGTTTCTTCCTGTTCTATTTCACTTTAATTAAGATTTCCTGGAAGAGTGTGTGGGAAAAGTCCTGTATGCATGTTTATCATCTGTTGAAAATCCAAGTCCTACAGCTGAATTACTATGCCTTTGCTCATGTTCAGCTAAATCTCAGGAAGACTAACACTGCAAGTCTAAAATTTAGATAAGAAAAAAGCAGGAAATGAGAGTAAGAGGACAGTACTAGCATACAATAGCTAGTTAAAGCTATCAAACTTGCAATCTTCTCAAGAAGTTATTGGCCTCTAAAACAATGTTCTTCTCAGAATAATACAACTTGGGCAGGGAGAGCTCATAACTTCCTGTCTGCGGTCCCAGCAACCTGCAGACTGTCCAAAGATTGGAGGGGGCACAGAAAGGACAAGCAACCAGCTGCTCTTCCAAAAAAGAGTTTTGTAATAGAAGATTCTTCTATTTTCTTCAGGAGAAAGATGATGGAGTGTCAGGCTACAGCTCTGCTCTGGCTGGCTTATGTAGGAAGCAGGTAACAGACACTTCTAGGTTTATCTTTGCTCTCATTTTAGACTCCTGTGATCCCTTCGTAAACTTAGTTTCTTTTTGTAGGAATGCTCCCCGCTCAATAATCATCTTTTCTTGTCTAGTACCCCGGGTTCAGTTTTCTTCCATAAGTTCCATCCCTTGGGGTGCTGTGCAGGCTCAGGGCCAGCCACCATCTCTGGGGACTGGCCTGGTGCTTGTTATGTATATGACATGACAGAATCTGGCATTCAATCTCCATCTTCTCTTTTTCCATTTGTTATAGCTATTATGCATTGATAAGGTGACCTGGCACATTCTGTTATACAATTGGGCTTTCAAATAGTTATGGTCTTATTCAACTTCAGCCACTGGATCTGAAATGCTCTATCTCAGGTTCTTTAGGGAAAGAATCTAAAATCATGTTGGATACCAAAACAGAAGGAGAGGCATAACTGTGTGTCATTGTCATCCCCCCATATTTTATCACCATCATTTGAGGAACTGTCTTCAATGTATGGGGGTTTTCTCCCTTCAGTCTGCTGCTGTGTTCTTTTTCCAGTCAGCATTTCCCTATTTCTTACTTTATTGCAGTAACATCTTGGTGTATGGTATTTTGATAGAAACTCTTTTGACAGAGGCCTTTGTCAGCTCAGCTGAGGGAGTTAGTTTCAGTAGTAGTTTCTAATTGTTTCTTTCTGTGGCACCTCTGGTTTGGTGAGGGACATTTCATAAGTGTGTCCTTATCATTACACCAGCCACTGGTGACCTTTCACTGGAATAACTGGCAACAACAAGTTCTTTCTCATTGTTTACCTTCAGTACAAGTCCTGGTAGCTGTTTGCAGTGGAGTGACCAGAGTAGTTTCTGTTTATTATGATTATTATGTACCTATTACATATTTCCTAATTTCGTGATGTTGTCAGCAGTCAGCTGGAGCTACACCCAGTAATGGAGCCAGCAGCATTGTGTTGCTGTCCTGTTCTCCAGATCATCCAGAGATAAATTAGGGACATAATATTGGGAACTTACATTTCTAATAGCTGAAGTCTCTACTATAATTTGTATGAATGGGTGGCATGTGTTTATAAGGAATTTAATGCAAAGAAAATGTTGTAGTCCTCCTGAAGTGCACAGCCAACTCCACAGTTGACTCCTAATGCTGGAACAGTTAAAGCAGTTTCTGCAGCCCTGGGATTAGTGGTGCTGCAGTTGTACTGTCATTCTAAACATACTCCTAATGCCAAAATCACTGGGTGCTGCTTGGGCTGTGCATCTCCAGTGCTGTTCCTGTGCCCTGCTCTGGGCTTACTTGCCTCTCCCCAGCCTGGATGTTGCCACGTGTATATTGTCTTCCAGCAGTGGGAAAAGCACCTGGCTTTTCTCCTCTGTTGGAGATGCTCCTAATGCCCCCGGAAGGTGCTAGAGCAAGTTTCTACCTCTGCAGAGTCTTGTGATTCCAGGCAAGGCTGAGCCAAGATTTAAAGTCCCTTAGACCAGAGAGGTCAGAGGGTGGGAAGGGAATCACTGTTCCCTCTCTCTTTTGTCAAGGGATGAAATACTTTGGTATATGACCCAGCCTCTTTGTTAGGTTACCTGTTAATGAGGCAGAAGATGCCTCTGCTTGTGGTACTCAGGAACTTCGCTCACTGCTTTGTGAAACTATTGTGTAGTACATGTATAAGAAATCTTCCTTTTCTGCCCCTCTCATTCATCATATGGGTTTCCTGACATATCAGCTTCAATTTCATGCTGCAGCCTCTCCCTTGACTGCACATTTCCTTACACTTGTGAGAGCACTTTAATGTCTGAGGCTTCTTACCCTCATTTTGATTTAGCTGAACTCAGTCCCTGTGCCCAAAGAGGGAATGAACAGGTTCCTGTTCCTTCCCTCACACCAAGAGCTAGCATGTACCCTTTGCTTCTAGAGAAAGACAGGCTAAAAAGGCATCAGCTAATTAGTATCCACAGTAGGTCAGTGAGATACACCTGGCTTTAAAAAAAAAATATATATATATACTCTGCAGCCCCACTCCAGTCAGCATTTTCAGATTTAAGGAACTTGTTTAGGTTGTTGAAACATTGAAAAGACTAAGGTGTCATCTGATCACACAGTCATGTATTTTATAAAACCCTGTCATAGGATCATCTGGTTAATAGTTTGTGTCTTGGGTGAACTGACAAACCTGATGAAAATATATAATTCCTGTCAAAATAATGTTGGGTTTTATATGCATTTTGCAAAAATCATTCCTCAATGCTCTAAAGTTGGTGATTTTTTTTATTTAAATCCCTTTATAACTCATTCATAATGTTGACAGCAGAGCATCTACAGAATACAAAGTAATCAGCACAGAAAGGATTGCAACTTCCAGCAAACTGCCTTGTGGTGGTGTGGTGAGTAGAAGATGGCAGGGTCCAGAGTAGGTTGTTGTGGAATTTTTTTCATATGTTTTTGGTTTTTGTTTGTTTTGGGTTTTAGCTCACGTAGTTTAACCAAGACTGGCATGGTCTCTGTTCCAAGTTTATTTCTGCGAAATGGCTGTTTCATTGAAAGCCTCAGGAAAGCAAATAAAAATGGCTAAGCAGGTACTGTGGTAGAGGCATTATTGACTGGTTTTGAAGTGATCAAAGTAGCATCAGGCAGAGGCAAGAAGCTACAACAGTATCTCATTCTCAAAGATCCATGAAATTATTCTGAAAATCCACAAGAGTCTGCTTTGATAATATTGGTTATAACTGGTTAGAATATTTATTCCATTTGCACTTTTTAAAATCAGATGTTTTTGACTTTAAAAGCTTATAATTGACAAGCAAAGGGCAAGAGAAAGAAATGCACTTGTATCTCTTTCAAAGTGGAAGAGAGCGAGTTTAGAGGTGCCAAGACCCTTATCATCATAGGACATCATAGTCCTTCCTTTGAAATGAAATCTGAATCTACTTCTTCTTTAAAATGGCCCCTTCTCATAGGCTATTTTGCTTTAAACAAGAGTTCTGTTGCTGTACTTCAGTGTGCATTAGCAAAGCTTGTAAATGATGTTCATTGCCTTACTGGCATTCACTATTTTGCATATTACCAGTTCTCTTTTCCCACTCCTTTTTGCTACTTGGGTTCATGCTGACATATCAAATGCAGTAGCGCTGGCTGCACAGTTCAAGTCTCTCTGCCTTCTGGACGCTGCTGAACTGGTGTGTAAGCTTCTGAGTGTTGATGGGTAGTCTTCCCTCAACATCATCCTGAATCAAGTCCTCTCTTGCTTTCCTGCTGCGTGGTCGCCTCAGGAAGAAGGCTGCTCCCTATGTCACCTTTCTCTGTAAAAATTTGCTACCACAATGGTATTGTCAGCAGATTTGTAGACAGTCATTTTAAAATTAGTTTGACATTCCTGTTAAACAGATGCAGATCATTTGCCATGTGAAGATGCTTTTTGAATTTATTTTCAAAGTAAGTTAGCACATATCAGACCACTAGGATGCTGTTAATTTTCTCTCTTGTGCAGTGCAAGCTGCCCGAGATGTGCTGCCCAATAGAGAGATTTTGCTTTTACTTGTGTAGGATTGTTTTTCCCCTCTTAAGTTGCATTGCTGCATTCTGTAAATACTGTCATGCTCTTGTAGCACCTTACATCCTTTTGCTCTTTCTCAGAGGGAAAAGTACATTCCTTCATAGAATCACAGAGTGGCTTGAGTTGGAAAGGACCTTAACGATCACCTCATTCCAATGCCCTGCCACGGGCAGTGACACCTTCCACTAGACCAGGTTTCTCCAAGCTCCAACCAACCTGCCCTTAAACACTTCCAGGAATTAGGCATCCACAATTCCATGAAGCCCTTAGTATGAATACAGCCATGTGCTGTCTTTGCTCTACAGAAGAATTAGGATATTTTGTTGTGACTGTGGTTATTGCCTGCCTGACTGTAATTTGCATAATATCAATCTAGTAGATCAAAAGTCAATAAAATATTTTTCTGGCTAAAGGGGATTGAAATCACCTTTTGGTGATGCTTGACAAGGCAACATTGCGTACATCAAAGCTTTGCCTCCCAAGTATCTTGATTTGTGTGATAGCGCACATAATATGCACACGCACATAATTATATGCAAGTATAGAAATGTAGGAATTGGTACATTTTATTTTGTCACATTGCTTATTAATTACATGACTTAATGAATTGGATTATGTAAAATGGCTTAAAAACTTTGCAAATATTTTTCCAAGACATAATAATGGTTTTAGAGTACTTTATTTCTGTATCACTGTGGTTTCTGATTGGCAATTAAAAGGTAATTAAAACACTTGAGACTTTCATGTCCTGTATTGCCCTGTAGGTTTATTATCTTCATGTGATGATCCTTGCTTGTAGACAAAGATTTTGGTGGGATAGAAGCTCTTGGAATATGCAGTCGTTTCATATAATGTGATCAAACTCTTGTTCCTGGTTTTCAGGGAAACTTGAGTGCAGTAAGAGTTTTCAAGACACGTTTTCTCACTTTCACACCAAGGGTGTTCACTGGCAAGAGAGTGCTGAGCACTGTAGTCTAGAAAAGTATTTGTAGGCTTAGTTGACTTTTTAAAAATCTTTTTGTGACAGATGTATCTCAAATTTTATGTTTTATATCCCAAGGGCAATCATTCTTCCTGCTCACACAAAGAATCTCCTTTCGTGCAGCACAATAGGGATAATAAAACTCATTTCAGTCTCAATTTAATTCCAATGTAAAAAACTTGGAATTAGGTGGTAATGAACTTGAACTCAGTACAGATTACCTCCTGCATGCTTACACAGATGCTCAGACATAGGACAGATATTTTCCAGACATGGTTCTACTCTGAGAGTGTTTCTCTCTTGAGCAGATTAAACCCTGAAATTTTCTGCTTTGCTTGTTCTTACAGTTAATACAGTAACACCATTTGCAGTTCACCTATTAGGTTTGAATTAGACCTACATAAATACGTACCCAAACGAAGAAAAGATGATCATCATGATTATCAGGATGAGATAATTCTAGCAAATAATGAGTTGTAAGATGAAGAGACTGATCCTCTGAAACAGAGAATGATCAGACCAATCAAAACCATTTGGAAAGCAAAACTCAAACATGTTTCATAGTCCCAGCTGTGCAGTCCAATGAGTACTGTGCTGATAACAGCCACCATCTCCCTCCAAGTGCTTTGAATTTGGACGTGTATGTCTTTTCCAAAATACTGGCTTGTGCCCCATACGCTTATTACACTCCTGGACAAACAGCCAAATAATAATAATAATTTTTATTTTACCTGAAATAAAACTGGAATAGCTCTAGCAAAGTCAAAAGAATGACACCAGCAAACACTGGCTAGAAATTTGCTGTCAGAGATCTCTGGTGAGCCTTGTCCTGTGCCCTGCTCCAAGAAGCTGCACCAGCTGTATGCCAAGCAGGGAAGGGAATGCAGATCTATATGATACTGTCATCAGTCCTTTCTGGCCAGTCTTCTCTCCACTAACAGTCCACACCAACAGTTCAATTAAAAAGCACCTTCTCCCCATGCATTCAGCTTTCCAGGCACAGATGAGGTATTAGTCCTCCCCAAATGTGGCTCTCTGTGGAGAGGACTTCACTGATCTCTAGAGTAATGTGTAACCACATGGAATAATGGGTCCACACTGGGTTGGGAAAAGTCTAAAGACCTTTTTTCAGACAGGACCAACACCTGGTATTATTGCTTTATGCAAATACTACAGCTTCATTATTATTGCACTACAAAATGCATTAGGCATCCAATTTCCCTTGTAAATTAAGCAATGTATTACTTCAATAGCTACTTTTGAAGCTATCTGCAACTCAGACCACAGATGTTAAAACTATTGGAATTAAATGAACCCCCTCTGAATTGTAACCCTTGAATAGACTAGGGTTTTTTTAATTATAAGGTTTATTAAATGAAATATATACTAAAATGGGGTAGAAAAATTCAAATGATCTTATATGGGAAAAATAAAAACTTGAAGCTCACTATCCGTACTCCATTGGGTATGGAATGCCAAAAGAGAAATAAAACATTTAATCTTGTTGCAAAGCCTAATGTTCTGTACCACATTGTAATGTAGCCCAAAACAGACAATTGCTTGCTCGTAAATATCTTGGTTTTTCTCTTATTCACACTATAGACAAAAATCAAGACTGTCCTTCAAAAATACTCTGTCATCAAGTGAGCTTGAAAGTTTGTGTTGTTACTGAGTTGATGGTGCTGGAGAGAAAATCTGAGGCTTGTGAGGTTCATTTTTTGGAGTGAAGATGAGGGGGAAAAAACATTGGGCAATTGGCATTGGAGAAGTTATTTTAAAAGACCATTGAATTCAGTGCAACACTTAATCAAGCTTTAGATACCTATTGCATGAATGCCTAGTTAAGGAGTCAAGTTCCCAATACTCTCCCGGGGGGGATGGTTGGTAGCCTGATTTAGGAGCCCTGAATCATCCTGAGGATGCTCTGTAGATGTAGGGGAAGCCTGGGCTGTTAAATTTGGCACCCAAAGACTTTGCCACTCGTGGTTAGGGAATATTGCCTTTTAAAGGAGTTGGATCAGATCTCGGAAGTGTATTCTGTGGTTATCATGGTAAACAGTTGAAGATAAAAAAGGTAGGAGGGCAAAACTTAGCATGAGGAAAATGTTGCTGACATCAGCACCTGCTGTGCTTTTAAACATATGCTTGTCACTAGACACTAATTTGTTTATAATCATGAGGTCAAGGAAGCCAGAAGTTATTAAAAAGAAGAAATGTGTAAGAAACTAAATGTGTACTGTTAAGTTGCTGTTTAAACTTTAGCTGCTACAACATTTTGTCTGCTTCCTTTGCTTATTTGCTCAATTAATATGATAAAATAACTACTGCATGCTTTGAAATAAGGCTAAAAGTCCACTTTGGTTACTTTCCTTGTTTACATAGAGAGCAGTAGCCATTAAGTAATGCAGTTATAATGCCCTTATCATAAATTGTAGTTTATTTTCATAGAAAAACTTTATTTGATAACTCTTCTGGACAAAGTTACTTTAGCTTACATAATTTGGCAACATTATGAATTCTGCAAATATTTAGCTATTTTGAGTAGATAATGTGTAGAAGTTACACTTTTATACTGAAGAATACTTTTTCAGTATTCCATTAAATGTTGCTCTAATTTTTCTACCATTGTTATTTGATGTATTTATTTTTGAAAAATAACTAATGATCAGTGTTCCTTAGTGAAAATATGCAACTGATCATTTGAATTAATGGGAGGGAGAGGAAGCTTTCTAAATTAAGTATGTCTTCTTTGTGGAAGCAATTGTTTGGTAGAGAACTCTTTCCTTGCCCTCAGGTTATCTGTTGCTTCTTCAGTTGTTAAATTATTCTGTACTCAAGAGAACATTATTGGTCAAATGTAAACCCATTATTTTTCCACTGAAAGTTCCATTATCTGTGAACAATTCCATCTTGGGGGGATTATCATATTTTACATTTTCTACAATATTCTGCATGTGATTCATTACTGTGCACCATACTTGGGAAAATGTCATTTATTATTTCATGCACCAAAGTAATCTGTCTGCATTGACGAGCATTCTTGTCTGACAAGTGCAGCTGCTGGCCTGCACTCACATGTCTTTAGCTTGCTTTGAATCTCTTATCTGCCATCATTAACAATTCATGCAAGGAGCAAAACCAAAGGACAGTAGTTCAGGGAATTCAGAGTGCTTGCTTTAACCAACTCTAAGGTTCTAAGAAAGTAGGAAGGATATTGTGAACCACGTGGTACATAAACAGTGCACAAGCCAACCCTGTCCCCTGTGTACATTGATGAGATAACAAGAGATGCCCGTAGCTCAGCAGAGATAATTTTTAAAAATTGCTTTTGCTGTTTAACTGCAGCTTTTGTGTTTTATAGATTTTATTTGAGCTATCAGTAGCAGTGTGTTAATAGCATATTTAACAAACACAAAATTGAATACTAATAAAAAGAGACATGCAGACTCCTTTCCGTGTATATACCAGGCTCTGATAAGATGATGTGAACTCATAAGTTTTTAATAAAGGGAAATTGAGAATAAAGCTATAAGAATGGTGATATCTTTTTTAAAAAGTGGAATTTTTTAGTTACCGAAAGCCTGTAAGTTCTGTCTAACAGCCATAGAAGCTCAGGATTATCCAAAGAACAGGACAGCATCAGCCTGCTCAGAGTTTTTTGGACAGGAGCTGCACTTTTTCATAGTCCACTGGCCATGAGCAAGTGCTAGAGAGGACTGTGAGTGCCTACATCCCTCACTCACCTGGAAAGGCAGTATCATTCCCAATGAGGTTAGTGTGGGATGAGTTGCAATATAATTAAAAGGGCATTAGCATTTATTAGAAATTTAAGAGGAAGCAGAATTCCTTAAGGCCTGACATTATGGGCATTTGGAGAGAATGAAATGTTTCTCATTAACAACCTATGTGCTTTTTGGCTGCACTGTAGATTTTTGTATATGAAAACCTGGCCTTTGGCTCATATTTATTCAATCCAAACACCTGAAGCATATGAATAAGTGTTTCTGGATTTCCTAGTGATTAAAGAAAACATGGCCAGAAACATGAGCAATACCAGGATTTAATGTGTCTCAGACCTGTGTTGAGAACTGTATTCTTATAAAGAGAGTGTAAACTCAGAGGTGCTGGCATTGCCCCCTGCACAACTTCAGTAAGTGTTGTCTAACATTTTGAAGTTATTTCAAAAGACAGGGTTTTTCTGGAAAACTGGAGCAGTGTTTATCTAAAGTGGGAGGTGCTGAAACACTGAAATGTTTCTTAAACTGTTTTCCTTCCCATGTGCAAAATAAGCAGTGCACCTAATAGAGTAGAAAAATACACTGCAGACAAAGATAACTCTCCACCATTCCAGTAAGAGATTTATACCCACTTGCTACCTTTTGTGTCCCATCCTGGGGAAGGAAGGAAATATTCCAACATTGCTACTGGCTTGCTGCTTCTTCAGAAGAAAATAATAATGGATGAATGTTTCTCACAAAATCTTGGCTGTTTCCAATTTTTTAATGTGTTTTGGATTTTTCATAGTAAAACACCTCTTTTCCCAATTATAAGCATTTAAAAATAGCGTCCATTCCACTTACTTGTGATTGCAATTACCACCAAAAGTGGAAAGCTGCATTGCTGTTCCACTTGGCAGTTGTATATGTAGCTTGCTGAACATGTGCTTGAGAACATTCATACTTAAAATATCTCAAATCCAGAAACTCCAAAGTTTCAGGAATTGGCAGATACTGTAAAAGGTCCCAAGGCATTGTAGTGAAAACTCTGGTGAGAATGTTTCCTCACTACTGATTGTGTGTTTGAGAGAACACAGTCTCCAACACAGGAAAGACTGACTTTATAAAAAATTAATATGTATCTGATAGTTCAGTCCAGGTCAGGAAGTAAATTGCTATTTTTTTTCATCTGTCAGAGACTTAGCTCATGGTTAAGTGATGCTGACAGTGTAGTGAACTTCTCTTCTGCTCAGGGAGTGCTGAGTGTAGTTCACAGAGCTTATCCTGAGAGCTGCATCTTTGATCTTTGGCAAACTGACAATTACTGTGACTGCACTGAGCAAAACCACGTCATTCAGCTCTTCGTAACAGTAAGAAAAATGTAGCATTATTATAGAGGAAGATATTTGCACCTGTGTTATAAATTATTTACTCCTTTCTGCCAGCAAAGATTTAGGAATGCAGAAGGTAAATATATGTTTTATTGAATTTTTAGTCTTTAGTGATCTCCAATCTTCCAAAAGTCTCTTTTTTCTTGATACTGGGGCAAAACAGTATGGGTTTCCATCTCTTTATTCTCCCTGTCAGTGCAGTGCTGTTTTTTCTTAAAAAGTGAGTCTGTGCTAATATTGTGTTTATGAGATACAATGAACTTCTTAACAAATCTGCCGTAGCATTCAAGTAAAATTTTCCTTACAAATCCAAGTTAACAACCAAAGAGAAAAAGCTTGTATTCAATTTATTGTTTAAAAAATTTCAGTTTCAGTTCTCCTACTTGGTGCTTGGGAAAGAAAATTGCTTCCTTCTGAAGAACAGTCTCCAAAACTTTGGCCATCGTCTAAAGAGATACTAAAACAAAACAATTATGATGAAAGAATTACATTCACTCCTAATTTCTCATAGAAAGGTTTATTCCTCTAAGTCTCCACATTGTATCTATTAACAGAAAAGACAACAAATGCATTCAAGGCATTTAAATGACAGTTGTATCCAGCCTTGTCATTTGCCCTGAAGTAAGTACATGGAAAAAGTAGTGTGTTTCAGATTCAAATAGCATTTTACTTGCATTTTACAAAGTTCTCTAAAAATCTGCCTGCTAAAGAAAAGAGAAGGTGGTTTACTGGTAGTACTGTTGGAATACGATTTCCAGGTTGCTGCAGTCTGCATCCCAGCCTATGCAGTTTTGGATAGGTTGTTTTGGTTAGCTCCCTACCTAACCAAAGGAGTGCTACATTTTATGTTCCTGGTAGCAGCTAAAATCAGATTTAGGTGCATTTTTTTTTTTGTGATTGGGGAATCTATATGTGCACAAATTCCTCTTATATAAATATACCCACATACTGTGTGTGCTGCTCAAAGAACAGCTGGGATCAGAACAGATCAGATCTCAAACTTGTTTTGTGGTTTTTTAAAAATGTATCAGTGTGTTAGGTGAAAGTTTTTAATGAACTGGCATTATTTAGCTGAAAGGGAATAGCAGTTGCCTGTGGTTTATGACTCACACTTTGGTTAATCCCATGAAGAGACTATGTGAGTTGGTGTCATTAATGAGAAGCAGTTGTACTTCTCCTTTCGTATATCTCAAACTGAAGTTGCAGGCAAAAAAACCCAGCAAGTCACAACGTTCAAATTCAGAATTCCTGCTGTTCAGCACCCTCCTTCCTTAAAATACCCAAATTAGAGATGCAACATAGATTAAATGATCTTCTGTTTACACAGCAGTTCTCTGACCTTAATTTTATCATCCTAACCATAGATTTGAAGACTTAGAAATGAATGACAGATTTTAAGCATTATCTTTCATGCATGTCTGTTAACCAGTGTAGGAAGCACTTTCTGCCTCTTAAATCAGCTTTGCTACTGCTTTGCTACTTTTTCTCACCATGGGGAAAAAGACTAAAAAAATCTTTGTCAAAAGAAAAGGGATGACTCACAAAGATTTATTTTCATGGTCAACAGAAAGTATTTAAACCTGATTAGACATATGAAAGAATTTATCACAGATTTACGTTTCACTGTGCTATGTGAGCCAAATGTATAAATACATCTTCAGTAAAACTTTTTTGCTGTGACAGAAACAGACTGGACAGTGTGACTCACTAACCAATTATGCTACTGCCATAACCTTATGGAAGGGAAATGTAGGTATTCAGAGCTTAACTGAAGGTAAAACCTGTGGGGTTTTGCTTGGTTGTTTTCCAGCACAAAGATGTAGACCATATTTTCTTTAGTTTTGGTTCTATGTTGGACTGAATTTCAAACCTTGTAAGAGAAATTTGTCAGGAAAGATTTTGCAATTTTGTCCTGAGAAATTCCCATATATATGTAATCCTAATACTTTATAGAAGATTGTCTAGGAAGATTATTAGAACTGTATTTTTTGATAGAAAGAGAAATCTTTGTAGAATTGATGTGTAATACTGCAGAGCACTATTGGTAAATAGCAGAATGAAACAGCAAATCCTTTCCTTGGAGTATAATAGAGGTGAAAATCATGTTTCAAAAACTGCTCAGCTGTCTTGACAGGTAAAAAACAATCTCTTCTGCAAACCCAGCACTTTTCAGTTCTGAAGCTAATCTCTCACACAGTCACCACAATGACTTTGCAGGACTTGAAGCCCACGCTTGTAAATTGAAAACCGCTGGGGATAGATTCTAGAACATGAGCTCAGTCATCTTATACAGTGAAATTATTAAATGTTTCCTGATGTGGTTTTGGTAGATTTAGTGTACTCTCAAGTGATCCCAGGGCAGTTTGGGAGTTGGCATGATGAAGGTACTGTTCCCATGTGGCAGTACCAGGTTGTCCATTTTGGCATATTACGGGACACAGGCACAGAAAGTCAACTTGGTTTTGCTGTTCAGCTGCTGAGGGTGGATTTAACCTGCTGATGTAGGTGTCTTAAATGCACCAGTGACAAAAATTGGATTTTTTTCTTTGTTTCTTATATTTTCAGTATAATAATTTTGTTAATGTTATTTTTACCACATAGATACTCTTCATGTTGAGGGAAAAACATTCTTGCAGGCATTCTGTGTCAGTCACAAAAGAAAATATTAATTCTTCTGCAATCAGCAGAGATTTCTGAAGTGTTAGGATTAGCACTGGTAGAGATGTATATTATCCACTAGCATATGTTTTATACGTGTTAGATATCAAGCTTGAAACTGCCCTTTTTTAATCTAGTCTTCAGAGTTAATGGTATGTTAAAAGTAAACATAGACAAATAGTAGGGGTGTTGCTCTGTGATGAGACAACAATTTGGGAGATGTTTCCATAACCCAAAGCTGGAGTAAGTTGTGCTGTTTTGTTGCCTGCAGTGCAGGGTGTACACCTCTTTCACTTGCCCTGGGAAATCCAAACACAGCTAAGCTGATAAAATAGGTTGGAAATTTGCACATTTATAATAATTTTGACTTCAAGGAGAACACATACACAGCAGAAAAAAAGAGCAACTGTGTAAATTGAATTTTGACTTCAGAATTCCTTCCTAAAGATCCCTGTCTGTCCATGTGCTCACACAAGGCAGCAGGGTTTTCCTGGATACGATTGTGTGGCTGTAAGACCAAGTGTCTCCTTGCCTGTTATTAAATATTGCTGCAAGAGGGTTTCTTTATTAATCTGTTACCCTGTACTGAACTGTTATGGCCTGTCCATAATAGTGCTTAAAATCTGTATACTGTCCATAGCTTAGCCTCCAGTAGCTTACTGGCTCTGACCACCTCCTCAAAACTGAATTTTTAGCTCTGGAAAGATTGAAACCCCATGATAGTTTTGAGCTCAAAACCCCCAGTTATTTCATAATAGCTGTTTTTCAAGATCTAGATGTCTTATTATCATGACTGCACCACGAATCTGCTGCTTGGTTCAACTCAGTGGTCAAGCCTCGTGTTATATGATATGCTTTCCTTTTTATTTCCTAAATAATGCTTTAGAAAAGTCACGTGTTATAACCAAACAAGGAGAGAAGAAAGGACTAGGGAAATAAAGGATACCATCACAAGCAACAAGATTTTACAAAAGTAAAATCTTTTAGCACATAAAGTAAAACAGGAAGAAAGGGTTTTGTGTGATAAATTGATAAACAGATTTGATAAACAGTCTGGATTTTGATGTATGTTTAACTAGCAGCTGTCTCTAAATCACTGGCTGAATTCTTCAGTATTCTTAGATCTGAGAGTACTCATCCTCATCAGTTTCAGCAGTGCTGGTTGTTTTGAGCTGGGATTATAGGATCACATAAGCAGCAAAAATTGATTTCTAGCATCTTCTACTTTATTTAGTCCATGTAGATTGGAGGGAAAAAATTGTAAGTTACTGACAGCAATGTGCATCAGAAAAAGAATAATTGTAAAGATCATTGATGCAGAAGATGTGTCTGCTGGCTCCCTTCCTGTATCTTCCATTTTGAAACAATGCAGAACCATTTTTTTGTTCTTAAAAATTGTTGGAGGTTTATTGTATTGACTTTATCTTTCAACATAAAATTTTGTTTCCCAATATTCCTTTATATGTTTTATCTGAGTTCTGCTCTGATACCGAAATCCTTCAGGACTAGGCTGAGACCTGTTTTTTTCCTTCTGAATCATGTTTTATTCTTCTAGATGTTATAGTGCAGCAGCTTCATAATGGGTAGGAGATGTTCACAAGCATCCCACCTTTTCTCTTTGAAAAAGTTAAGTCTGTCTTCTTGAACTGTAGTGCTGTACACTGATACAGTTGATTATTCTCTGAAGTATTTCAGTCAATCCCAGTAACAAGTATAATACAGAAATTAGGATGCTTTCATTCCAAAAACTTCTTTAGAGAAGCTGCTTCTTGAAAGCTGCTTCTGAATTTGACTGTCTTGAAATAAAAAGAATGGGTAAGTTATCAAAATTGCATAAGACTGAGAACTGTTGGCAATCCTCTCTATTCGAAGAAATGTCTTTGCTATTGTCAGACGGGATTCTAAGAAGCATCTTACTTTTGCTATTTTTCTGTGTCAGCACTGGAGTTTGACAAGAAAAACATAGCAGGACCAGAAACTGCTCGCTTGAATCTATCTGCAGAAAAGGGAAAATTCCCATATAGTACAAGTGCAGTAGGACATGAATTCAAACTGTAGTCATCACTAGCACATGGGACCCCTGTTGATAGAAAGCTGCCTAATCTTCTACCTTAAGAACTCCTGTAGAACAGTTCAGCATTTCCAGTGTCACTAATAACTGGAGCTGGAAAAGTTCTGATAAGAGAAGCATATATCCCAAAGTGTCAAGATCATCTCCTCCAAAAACCTTGCACAGGCACATCAGTATGACTGATAATCAAAAGCCAGAATGTGCCCTCATGTGTGTGCTTGACTCTATAAGGACTTGAGAGGCTTTTTCCTCACACCATTTTCATCATCTCTGCTTCACTGCATTGAGGTTCAAATAATTTATCATCCGAATTTGGAAACAACAGAAAATACCTGCTGTTTTGCCTTTGTCTCATTTGATAAGCATGCAGCATTATCCCAATAGGAGTTTAAGATGATAAAACATCAAATGAGATAGAAGGCAGGCTGAAATGGTTATATTGTCATTAACTTACAGCACCCTTGGCTGATACAATGTATTTGTGCTGTGCTGTAAGTCTCAAATGTACAATTTGAGAGTAAATGGATAAAAATTATATAATAGGTTAGTGGGGTGTTCATGACTCCAGATGTTACAAATTTAAAACCTTTCACTACTTCTGTTAAAATTATTTGTGAAATAGAAACTTGCTGGTTATTTTGGGAGTTTTCTTCCTTCCTTTTTGTGTTAAAGTACAGTTTGTGATGGAGGTAACATCTGAAACTATGGCTGTATCAAGGTGTGCAACCTTAGCATGTAGCACTCTGTTCTGGTTGTGCAGTCAGTCAGGAGCCAAATAAATCAGCTGACAGGGCATTAATGGGATTCCTGCTGTTTGCAGTAAGACTTCTCCAGGGTTGGATGAGCCAGGGGAAGCAATGTTATGATGCTGACAGCTGGGTGTAGGTCCTTGCTTTGTTTAATAGTCACTGCAGAGAACACTTTAAGGTGTGTTGGAAGGCACTGTCACTCCAGTGCATTGAAAAATATTGGCAGAGCCTAGCAAGGCATCTGACCCTGATCAAATATTCCTCTTAAATTAAAAGCATATTTAGCTATTCTGCTCAGCCTGTTCCTAGGTAGCTAATAATGGAGTTGGATCCTCTTGCTCTATTTTGAGGATGTCTTATTGAATCATGCATAGAATGATGTGATTAATTTGTGGAACAGAAATCCCTGTGCCTCAGCTATTCATGGTTGTTTTCCTGGGGGGAAGATAGAAGTTTTTATGTTGAAAGACACTGATCATTCTTTTCAGCATATCAAAGAACAAATGTACCGTAGGCTTTTCTATTGAAAAAAATAATAGAACAAATGGCTTTTATCTGTATTTTCATCATTACACCTGCACAAATCTCACTGATTCTAATGGGACTTGTAGCAGTGTAGATAAAAGCCAGTCACTCTTTTGAGATGAGGAGTCCAGCAGAACAAGGCACACTACAGAAGTAGGGGGGGGTTCATCCCTGTAGGGACAACCTGCAAGTGTGTGACTCAGCCTGCTTGGAACAAACCATTGGTGTGCAAAGCCAGGGTTCTCCAGATTGATGTACCCAGTCAATCTGATTAGTGTAGTGGCTGTGGAAACTTACTGAATGCTCAACTTTACTGCTGCCTAGATGGATTTCTCCAGAGGAAAAAAGTCTGGTCTCTGCATCCACTCAGCTGTAGGAGCACATTTGATGTGTCTGATGGAAGAGACACAGGGCAAACAAAAATCACCTTGACTCTGTGATTGGGAAGGAAGAGATGGGACTATGAGGGTTGAGCCAGAGCTCTGAATTGTGGGCATAATGTGAGTAAGCTGAAACTTGCAGGCTCACCTTGAAGAGTAGGAAGGGGATAAGAGGACAGTGCAAGACGGTCAAAGGGGCAAACCTGTGGGATGCTGTAGAGATTTTAAAAAAAAAGGAAAAACCAGCAAGCAGCAGGTTCTTAAAAGTATATAGAAACGCATGATGAAGGACAGCATTAACTGAGAGCAATACAGTTAGTCCTCACAGCTGATGACAAATGGTAATGTTGTCACTGTGAGCAGAAGAGGAAGGAAGTTCTATGGGTCGATCCTAGGACAGAGGTGTTAACTGGGGTGGTCTGATAGAGAAACACAGAATTACTTATTTCAGTGTTGACAAGGCCACTAAATTATGCAATTGTTTAATTCCTTGATCGTTTCTGAATGTCTACAGTACAGTTTGAGTTCTGCCCAAGTTCTATCCATGGACACTCGAAATCTGTAGACCAGAAGCAGCAGATACACTGCCACCAGCAATTACTATGACCTAGGTGAAAATAGTAGGGATTTTATTTTTTTATAATTTGTTTTGCTATTTAAAATAGTATGTGTTGAACTCTTTATTAGCGTAGCATACAGATTGAATGTTCAAAGCAGAGAATAAGGTTCAGAACTTATTATGGAAGGCTTGTTTAAAAGAGAAATTGGGCAAGGAATGGTTTTGATCAAACCCTTGCCTAGGATTCCACCTGTAAATGCAGTTCTTGCGCCTCTCTTGCTATCCAAGCATAAGAAATGCAACATTGCCCTTTCACACACAAATCAGAGAGGCAGGCTTTCTGTAAGGTGATCTGGCTGCTGCTGTTTCCAGAGTATCCTTTCCATCTTATTTGGGGCTGTGTGACATTGCCTTTGCTGTCCCACAGCCTCTTTATGTCTCCCAACGTTTTCTTTCTTGAAAAAAAGAGCATACTTGTGACATGTGCTTCTGAAAAGGCACCATGTTGTCATCTATTTGGATATTCTCAAGTCCACTGAAAAAAAGGCAAGTTATCTTTTCATCACAGGATATTCATAGTAAATAGAAAAATAAAAATCTTACCAGTTCTTACTGGCCAAAGGATGTCTATAAACAGGACTCCTGAGTGTATACGAATAAACTTCAGAGGGATTAAAGAAGTGTGGTTGAAGTGTTAGTAATTCTACTTACAGAGAATCTGCCAAGGGTACAACAGGAAAGCCTGGCAGTGGAAATATCCCAGCTGCTCTGGTAGGACAGTGACCACACAATTTAGAGTGATTCAGTAGAACTTTCTTGTAAGCAGATTAGTTCCTCCGTGTGTTGACTGAAGAAGATAAAAGGTGAATTACTTACAGGAATGTAAGTGCAAGCCTTTAAGTAGAAAAGAACTACTATTGACTTTTAAAACTGAGTCACTAGCACTGATGAATTTTTGAAGTCAATTTACCATAATTTAATACTAATTTAGCATAACTGTTAGTGTGTGGCCATTTTATTTCTGCCGATAAACTTCATAAGAGATACTGAAGCAGGACTGAAAGGCCTGTGAACACCATGGAGACACAATTTTTTTCAGTGTTGCATTGTGACATACTCATGATCTTTTTTTCTTTGCTTCCTTAACTTTTTTTTAAACTTCCTTATTTCATTTCTGTTCAGTGTGTGTGTTCACTTTAGTGATAGTGTAGTTCAGTGTGGAAGTTATTTAACGTTCACTTGTGAATACTAGTCCAAGGCAGCTAGCAGGATTAATGTCTTAATAGCCACCTAGCCGTCATGCTTCTCATGTCAGCTGTAGAACACAAGAGTTATATTGGAAGTACTTAGATAAATCTATTTCATCAAAATGGCTATGTACTTTGACTTTGTCAAAATGCCTGCGTGTTGGCTTTCTTTGCTGCTTAAATGCTGTTCTATCTGTTCCTAACTTCCCCTGTTTAACAGCAGACAAACCCAGGGAGCACTGAATGAATCGGATGATCCCGAATCAGGCTGTCTAACTGATAACAAGCCAACTTCTCGACACTTCTATCCTGTCGCCTTGCTGCTTGTCAGCTCACACTTGCTGGTTGTGTGGCTTATTTTAAGTCTTGCTTTGCTATTAGCCAAATATCAATAAACTTCACTTGTGTTCCTTTCTTTTCTACAAACAGCAACAAACTAACTCTAGAAAAAAGGAATTATGTTGTAATATTTCTACAGTCTCAGACCCCAAGGATTCATCTTTAAGATACCAATGTCTGAAATGTACTGTGTTTTCATTCTTTTTTTCTGAACTCCGAGAAGTATACTATGCATTAAGTGAATTGATTTGCTCTTTCTGTTCATGGTAAAGCTTTCCCACTGTAATTAGCGCAAAGAAAGCCCACTTACAATGCTGTCACTGTATAGAAGTTGTGGAATCCTGAATGCTTGAACCCCTCTTTCCAGAGTAATTAGTTTGACAAAAAAAAAAATTAAAAACTAATTTGCACAACACAAACTAACCCCTAGACAAATATGGCAGGGAAATGGTTTGTGAGACTTATCTTTTGTTGTGTTTTTTCTTTGTTACTAGCTGATGGGATTGTTTTCGTTTAATAAATGATTATTACTTTGCTACAACTAACCCTTTTCTGTAGAGTAACTAAATGGAATAGAATAAGTTCTGTTTTGTAATGAAATTAACCTGTTTGTAATTGTTGCTTTAGTTGCTTTTGCTTTCAAGACACTTTTATATTCTTTTTAACAAAGTCCTGTTTATGTCTTGATGCACCACTTTGGCACTTGTGACTTTTGTACTGTATGTGAACAAACATCCTTCCTTTATAAAGCAGAGAAGTGGATTGGGCTGTTTGAAAAGCCATTCTCTCTTTTTTTCATTGCAAAGCTGAACATACAGGAAATAAAGCAGAGATGAAACTTTCCTTCAGAAATCTCTAGGGCCAGACTTAATAAAATGCCTTATTCCTAGAATGCGCATTTTAGGGCAATGTGTATTCGCACATATATAGCAAACAAATTGAAAAAAAAAAACTATGAAAAGGTTTAAAAGGCAAATATATTTCTGGAATTAGAACAAAATGTATCATTAAAGTATTTAATTTTTTTTACTGAACTTTAAACCTCAAGGGCAGATATATTAGGGGGGATGGAAAATCTTATCACCTATTTCTGAGGGCAATAACTGTACTGGGCCTGGCCTTGGATTTAATTTTGTAAGATGTATCATCACTCGTGGAAAACAAAATGTAGAGTTGAATCTTTGTTATTTTTACTTCAACTGTTGCTGAAACTCTGCAATGAACAAATAAAGCATATTTATTTATTCTGTGTTTCATGAAGTTGTACTTTTTCCCCCTTTCACTAGAGAAGGATGCCGCATAGAGAATGTTCTGAAGAATGTCAAATGCAGAAAGTATGCATTCAACATGATACAGCTGATGGCTTTCCCAAAGTACTACAGACCTCCAGAAGGGACATATGGAAAAGCTGACACCTAAGTTTAACAAAAGTGTGATCAGGAGCATACATCATGCTAATTAGTGAATATAACAACCGCTGTTTATGACGTATGAATTGGGAATGTATAACCAGTGGAGGTGTTCTTTTGATCAGGTTTTATCATTTTACATTAAAGTTAATCTGGTTAGTCATTATGAAATAAATACCATGAAAAATCAATGGACTGGATATTCTGAAAATCAAATATATTCAACTTATCTTCGTGAAGTTGAAGCTTAGTATGACTCAAAAGGCAGCTGGAATTAGTTTTTGGGGTCATTTGATTGAAGATTAAAAAGGGAAATGGCATTTGCTGTAGCAAGAGATTAGTAATCTGGAAGGTGGCATTCTGACTCCAAACCAAATTGTAAGATTTGATTTAAGGAGTCTCTTACTGCTGGAAAAGGTGTTTTCTGGAACCAGCAGAGCACTGAGCTCTTGATCACTAATGATTAAACCCTTTGCAGAAATGTTTGTGAAAGATGCTAATGTTAATAACTGGGCTAAATATAATTTTGGTAATTACAATTAGCTTCTTTACATAAGCATGGTAACTTCATAATATGTTTTTAGTAATTGCAGACCATAATTTCAGTAATTCCTTTCTGATTCTCTGTAGTTCATTTGGATGTATCACTCTTGGTTTTCTGTACCCCAGCCAAATACCAATTATTTCACTTTCACATAAATCACACTGAAATCATGGAGATTAATTCCACAAGTAAAGTGACCTGAATTTGACCTCCTATTAAGTGTAAACCCTTAAAAGTAAATTTTCTTTAGTGGTAGGGAAAATAAGTTGTATATACAGGATTAAATGTATCTTTAGGCTATGAAAACATGTATGTTATTACAAAGCCTAAAATAAATGTTATGAGTAAACTCCTGTACTAGGATTAGTTAGCCACTGCAGCTGATTTATTTCAAATTTGTAATGCTGCAGGTAGACACTCTAGGATGAAGAACTATCAGCTTTAAAAATGAATGTTAATGCTCTGCCAGCTTGTGTTAGTCATGAAATTTGTCTTGCGAAGAACGTTTGTGTTTTCTAATTGTATCTATTTATTATCTTCTTCTGCCTCCCAGAGAGAAATACAATTTAAAGCTCCCAAGTATTCACTGGTTACTGACCTTTATGTAATGCATTCTTTTCATATCTAGAGCAGAAGTATGAGAAATTTATTCTAATGAAACTACCCTGGGAATTTGAGCAGTTTTCTCTAGGAAATTGTAATTGCCATGGATAAAGTAAATGTTTGCTTACTCCTATGGAAGTCAAAGAAATCTCTATGAGATATAGATATATATCTATATCTATCTATTTATCTATATATATAGATAGGTAGATATCTCTATGAGATATAGATATAGCACAATGAGTTATAATTTGTTCTTTTAATCCATTAATACCCATTACTGGGTATAAATCTGTAATTATCATGGAATTTAGGAGCCTGATTCTGCAAATTCTATTTGGGTGATCCCACGGAACTGATCTATCATTTGGCTAAAATTAAATCCGTCTTGTATATTTTCTCCAAGATCAGGCTCTGGAGTTCATAGGAAACATCAGAAAGAGATCCTTGTTGTAATATTCGTTGACTTCAGTGGAGCCAGAAATTCACCTATACAATATATTAACTAATTGGAACTTTTTTTCAAAGAAAAGTAGGTAATGTAAGTAGTGTTTTGGTGCATTAGTTTTTTATTTCCATTATATAATGTGCTATCATTAATTACTTCCTTGTTCTTGGAATGTATTACTTCAGTAGATGTCAGAAGAGTTGGCAATGCATCACAGTTAAGCTCAGACTGATGAGAACATAATGCCTTGATTTTTTTTTCTGGTCATGTACCAGTAGAAGTGGACAGTACTCATTGGGTGGCTGGATATGTGCATAAATTAGTGTTTGGGTCTATGAATATAATGTAGCTGATCTGTATGAAAATTTTTGGTGCATTTATGGAGCGTAATCCTTCATAGAAAAGTAACATTTTCTTTGTCAGGCTGCTGCACTAGCCCTCACTATATACATGTTTGTTATTAGCTTAGAAAGCCCTGCATGTACGGTTTAGAGATAGTGATGTATTCCCCATGGATCTCTGAAATAACTCCCAGGAATGCCGTAGAGAATGCCAACCATGGTACAGTAATTCTGAAACAGTCTGTAAAAATCTCAGTGAGGGTGGCGTGCCCTACTGGGTGCCCTACTGGGTCCTAGTAGCACCTAGACTTCTTTATCTGGGTCCCATTGGCATTCTGTCAAGTTAAAAATATGAAATTACCTAGGTTTTCTTGTTAGGAAAATAGTCCTTCAAGATTTTGCTTCAGCATTTTAGTGCTACCTGGGCTCTAAATTGCCATTGTCACCAGCGTGTTATTTTTGTGTTAAAGTCGTTTTTCACGTTGAAGCCATGGATTTGATGAGGAAAAAGAAAAAAATGGCACTGGATTACTGTCCTTCTTGTTTTAACAGCCATTCACAGTATGTTCTTGTGAAATTACATGATCTCTTATTTGCTAAAGATCATTAAGACAAAACCCCAAACACATCAGTGGGCTGCAGTGAAAATTCATCATGCTTGGGCCATTAGAGAAGAGTTGGCAGGTCTTGTGCTAAATAATACTGATATTTTTCTCAATAATTTTTGGACTGGAACATTTTGTAGGTCAGGAGAGCTTTGTAAAAACCTGCTGAAGTGCTCCAAGTCTCCTGGAAAAGCCTCGTTGCTTCAGTACCAAAACAGGCCCGAATCATTCAAAATCCGTGGATTTTCTGGTTTGCCTTTTATGAAGAAACAAAGACGGGTTTGTTGCAGGTTGATGCTTGTGTTACTTGGAGCACATTTACTCTTTGTAGCAGCTGCTTCCAGCCCTGTGGGTTGTTTGAATACTTAACAGAGGAGTTAAATCATCCCTGGGGTCTTGCACATTATCTTGTAGCTCACTGTGGATATCAGAGGAACAAAAGTAAACAACTTAATTTTTATAAGCAAACTACATTGTTTGTTTTGCAGAGGGATAAGGTAAGCATAGGGATTTTGGTGGTGGCTTCACAAAACCTGTTTCATACCTGCTCTCTTAAAACTTGTGTAAGGCATAAAATAATCTGCTTTTAGGGGAGGGCAGTTCTCAAGGGCTAAAAGATGAAAATTCAAAAATACATCTGGCATCTAAGGCCAAATCTTGTATTATAGAAGATATTATTTGTAGAAATCAAATCAGGATCTGTCTTGAGGAATCCTGAAAGAAGGGCTTCTAGCTTTCAGTATTTGTACAATGCATCACACACTTACATAGGGGTTTTGTACCACAGAGTAGTACCTAAATAGAGAGCTAGTCTAAAATACCTAAAAAAATAAGGAAAGGAATGTTAAAGTAACTTTCTCCCAGAAATGTTCGTAATATTGTTATAATACATAACATGTCTATAACTGACATTAAGCAGGCAGGTCTTTTTTTCTGAAGGCTTTTGAGGAATTTAAAATACATTATGGTTAATGTTTATACTTTGGCTTTTATGGAGCAATTAGGAATCAAAAAATTTTAATTATGTTATCTGATTTTTGTCTATGTGAAGCTGTGTATTTTGATGGAATCCTAGCAATGTCTGTATTATAAAGAAATAATAATTTAGGAGGACAACTGAAAAAAATATTAATTGAGAGATAGCCTTAATAAAGGCTTGCAATGTTAATTTTTGTACTGTCTGAATTTTGCCATTACATAAATGAAATGAGGAAAGTAACAAACAATTTTGTGTCTACATCAGTCTCTCCTGATGAAAATTCACTTAACTGCAGTGGAATAAATTGTAATGGTATTCTAAATCTTCACTAGTAATTTAGGTATAAAGAAGTGCAACACTTCATTTTGAAGCCTACTTTATAATATGCCTATTAAAAGTTTCAGGAAGAACTTATTTTTATTTCTAGATTAAACACAAGTTCCAAGAAATCCTATGGTCCATTTAAAAAAAAAGCAGAAAATGCACTGAACGTCAACCAGTGTAATAAAGAAAGCAATTGCATTGAAAACTATGCAGCAGAATTACTTGTGTGAATTAATGTATGTAATCAGTTAACAGTCTTAAACATATATTGTGTCAGTTGTTTATGTTGTAAACTTGAAACCATTGATATCTATATTTATGCTCTTTTTTATTATAAACAAGTGTACTGTATAGGCAATGCCATGAGACATGAATTTGCATCTTGCTTTTCACTTCCTTGCATCTTAAAAGCAGATGTTTACAATGGAAATGCTTTAATTTGCTGCTCTTGAAAACACAAACTTGTCTTGTATATTGCATGTTTACAAAAAAAAAATCATAGAAATGCTTTTTTAGAGAGGAAAAAAAAACTTCACAGACTTCAGTCCTTAAAACATTGCTTTTTTCCCTTAGTCGTGCAACACCTCTACTGTTGTGTTGCCAAGAATTCAGCTTGCACTCTGCAGGACTCAAACATTTATTTCCTCTTTCTTTCATAGCATCTGCTGAATAAGTAATGTAACAACCATGACTATCAGCATGATACCCGTGATCCAAGGTTAAAAACTTGCATTTGCTCAGATATGAGCAAATACTTCAGGGTAGATAAACTATGAGACACTTGTGAACGAACTGGTGTCTCCCTATTCCAAAGAGCTGAAACATGAGGCACAGGATTTGTGTGCTGACTAGGAAAAAGTGTTACAGTAGGAGTCTGACTTTGATAAAAGAGTGCCTGGATGGGTTCAGAGTGGTGAGATTTGAACCACGCTGCTCTTACTTAGATCTCTAACTGCTGGCAGTGGTTTTTGGTTACTCTTCCCATGCATGTAAAATGCTTTAAAAGTTTTCAGCACTTCTGTTTATGAATGGTCTGACTTTAAAATTTCTAAAATCCCAAATTACTTTGGTACTTGTTCTCCTTTTGTGTAGCTGTCCCTTGTGATGTTCCTGTCTTCCATTCTGGACCACACAGGGCTGTGTGTAAGGAACGTTAACAGGACTTCAGTCCACAGCATGTATTTGTCCAGAGAAACAAAGCACAACTATAGGAATTCCTAATGCTTTTTATATTTCAGGATTTATCATTTTTGTTTCATTGCTGTCTGTAAGCCATGACCATTGTACACCATGTATATATTTTTATTTAAATAAATGTAATGTTTATTTTTTATGTTTCTGACTTTTTTGTTTGTTATTCATTTTTCATTGTCATTTTGGTGGTGTTGCCCAGAGGGAGGATTATCCATGCTGATGAGATTATGTTACCTCCTAAAGGAGTTTGTGGAAGCACACTCACGTCACCACTAGGAGCAAGGATTTAAGAAAAGTTCTGATACAACAGTTAAAAGCCTGCAATCGGCAAAAAATAATAGTTCCTATTCTTCTTAGTCTTACCACAACTTTCATCTCAGAACCAGGTGGGTCATGCATTTTCTAGTTCAAAGCAAACAAAACATGCACATGCCTATAAGGAAATCCCTTTCACATAACTGTTGATCTGTAATTCAGGTGAGATCAACAGCTTTCATAATGAAGACTTTTTAAAAGGTGACATGTCGTGCTTTTTCTGGCATTACATCTTCACCATCTCAGTGGCAGACCTCGGGAAATAAGTATGGGATGCTTCTGTGTTGTTTTTTTGAGCTGCTGTTGGTATCTAGATTTATTATATGATCTGTCACCACAATGAAAGGTAAGTTCCCCATGGCTGGTGAAATGGAGCAAACAGATCTTCTTTTTGGATACAGGATGAAATGTGGCTCATCTGTACTATCAGTACTATGAGTAGAAAGTTGGTGCATAATTTAATACCTCTGTTTATGTTAGCATTTTTAGTTTTACTGAGATATATTTAGTGAGATTTTAATTACTTGCAAGGTTCTTGATAACCTTTAGAAAACACTGGAAATTAGTGGTTCTTATGGAAATAACTTTAAAAGTTAGCAAGACATTCAGCTAACAGGAGCCTAGGAGTTTTGTCTCTTACTAATAAAAGTGAAAGTCTTTTAAAATTACTTTGTCTCACTTTGCATGTTTATGGCTTTTATTTTCCATATCAACTGAGAGCCACTTTCTTCTCATGGCAATGTAAGAGAGAAAAAGAGAAAGAACTGTAGTGAGATGAGAGAATAATATGAAAGTAAAAATATGTTTTCACCAATTCCCTTTTCAATGTTTCTTCAGGGCATGCTTGTGTACATGGCCTGATATTTCTGAACCACAATCTGCAGTATTCTGCACTGGGCTGACCATTGTTGCCACCAAGAGAATGTGTACACAAATGCTACTTCTACTAGGCACGAGCTTTCCTGTGAGTTTAGTGATGAATCCTGTACAAATCACAGCCTTCAGTAGGTATGTGACAGATGCTGTTTATGGGATTAAGGACAAGAGGGTTCTAGATGCAAACTAGACTGGTGTGCTGCTTGCTCTGCCCAACTAAACAGGCACTTTGTATTTCTGTGTAGGATGTCTGTGCCCAGTCCTAACCCAGTACATAAATAAGAAGTACACTTGCTCTGCTGCAGGCAAAATTCTTGACACTGTTAGAGGAGTGAATGTAAACTGCTTCTAAATAAAGCTGGGATAAGAAGTTGAATTGAAAGATTTCTTCCATGTGTTTATTTACATGTCTATACATACATATTATATTTACATTTTAATTTTTTTTAATATGTTGTAGGATAGAAAAAGGCAGTGACATATGATCAGTTGAAAAATGGAACTTGTGATATTTCTAGCAGTCAAATACAGTTTTGCAATTGGAAGTGTGGCACCAAGGACAGGCTGACATGAACAAAGCTTTAGCTTGTAGCATGCCTGGTGGCATGTGCTGGCTCTAATGGTAAGTTGTTTCTGGGGAAAAAACAGAGAGAGAGAAATGGGAAAGGGAAGGTGTTTCCCAGACTGGAGTCTGCCATTCCTGTCAGGAGTTTGAAGATCACATGCCCTGGCTGGCTGTTCCCTCTCATAACTCTGTTGTCACTAACTGAAGTGGGGCTTGGTCAGCGCAGTTCTCTCTGCTGACAGGTTGTGAGCTTGGTGTGCACGTGTCTTGGAGTCTTTCATGAAAACAAAAGGCTTCAGTTGGGGACGGGAAGGGGAGGAAGGAAGGGGCTGGTTCTGTCCTAGTAGCAATCAATTTCTTAAGTGCTTAGCCCAGCAGTACCAGATCACAGGCACAAGGCTGGGAGAGTAACAGCAGAACAAGGAAAGCGTACTGCTGTCTTTCCCCAGCAAAGTCGACGTGTTATATCCGTTTTTCAAGGAACAGTAATTTTGATTGCTGCAGTTTTTTACAGGACTGCTGACTTGAACAGAATTAGAAAAACTGCCATAGATAAGCAGAGCAGAATTCATCCCTTGGGTGATACCTTTTATCAGAAGTTTCCTTTTAGAGGCAGAAAAGTTTAAGGTCTGGTCCTAAAGTCATTATTCACAAGCAAAAAATCAGAAATGGGGCACTTCAGGTGAGAATCTCCAAGGACCAGGTTTTGTGAGAGGTTTCAGAATCGTTAACATTCCTGAACTTTGGTTCAGAACTGCAAAAAACATTTTGTTTGTACAAGGCCCCACACAGGAAGAACTTATTCATGGTCGTGGCAAGGAAGTTGATGGCAGTTTCCTGTAAATTATTATAATAAGTAGCTGATGCTAATGAACTTGCATACAGAAGGATATATATCATCAGCACAGTCTCTTTAGAAGGACTTTTTAAGTGGAATAAAATATTCAAAAGCATCTGAATGGAATCTGGTTTTGTTAGTAAGATATAGTACCCAACTTTCTTGGGCGCTTATCATTATTTAAAAAAACATTACATAAATAGGAGTTTAAGTTTGGTTTCCAACTTAAAACTAGGTAGATTCTCGATACTCTCTATTTGAATTTTACTTCTTCCTGGTATGAAATATTACAGTGTGGCTCTTTACTATTTTTCAAACAAGACCAGGGTATCAGGAAATAGTGACAAGGTTGTGTCAAATGATGAGGATAAATGGAGTCATCTGACTTGATTCTGTTTGCAGATTGAAACTCAAAGTCTGTGACAAAGATGAGACTGATGTTACTGTGGTTAACATCAGGACTGGTTTCCAGCCAAGTTCTGCTGCCTGCTCTGTAATATGGCAGCTCTCAGCCAGGCTCAACTGGAATGCAGTAATCCCAAAAGAAACCTCTCAATAAATCCCAGCCTTCTTACCACTCAGCAACATTAATTATGTTCCAGTATTGGGGATTCATGGGCAAGCACAACTGCCCCACATCACCCCATCGCTGCATCATGGCACATGGGTTCTCTTTTCAGACAGCAGCTGTGTTGTGGTGGTTTATGTGAGGGAACTCGGAGTTTAGCTGCTTTGATATATGTGAAACACCCAGCAGATAAACATATAATAAAAAATAATAACACATGTAATAAAATCAGGGAGCAAAGAGATCTACAGACTAGGTAAGGAAGGTTATGTCTAAGCTCTGCATTTTAGACTGCATTCAACTTTTGTCTTCACCTGAGATGTTCTTGGAGTTGGAAGATTTTGCTGCTTTGTGACGGTGGTAGCAGCTACAATGGACTTAGACTACAGGATTATCAACATAAATATTAAAAATAACCTTAAACAAATAACAGAATTGTTGTAAGGGCTATTGCTGATTGGCCAAACAGGTATTGTGCACAAATACGCTCGTACAGGCAAAATTATTTTGAGGGACAAATGATTGTACCACTTTGTACATTCTCCCAACAGCAAGGGACAAGGACAGTGCTCAGCTGAGAAGGTAAAGAGTGCAAGAATGCATCAAGCCAATCTCTTTTATGATTGATGAAAATTGTCATCACATCCAAAGATTACAAAACATTTTAGAGGTTGATTGCAAGTCCTGATATAAATAGAAAGTACTTGCTTGTAAGTACTTTCAGTTAAGTTTAAATAAGTTTACACTGTTCCACAGGAATATTTGATACAAACCAAGGTAATTTTCAGTGTGAATTAAAAACAACCCCCAAACTCACAAAATAACATTAGCTAATATAAAACAATACTTTTAATGGCTACCTTTACTCCTCATGATACACCAATGCCATGTTTTGTTGAAAGAGAGGATTATTTAAAAATTCTAAAATCAAGGGTTTTACTTTTTTAATATCAGTATGGGAAATAGAAGCACTCATTTAATGAGTGGGAAGTCGTAGCTGTTAGCAGGTTTTTTGTGTTTGAATCCAGTTAGCTATAAAATGCTGAATAAGAGTTTAAAAACCAAAAAAGTGGAGCACCCAGTTGATATTCACGTATTCATGGGCATAGTTAATGGACATCAGCAGGGGAGATGTGATCCCACACTTTTTAAAAATCATCAGAAAAGCAGTGCACACCATGCAATTCCCTTTTGCACTAAACTTATTAAGTCAAATCAATTTTTACGAGCACATAGGCTAGAGTTCTGGCACTTAATTCCTTTTGATCTTCCGCCTGCTAAATTCTGCTTCCCACTGTGCTACCATGCAGTTTATTTTTAACAGATAATTTGTTTGGACACCATTAAAATGAAAATATTAGAACTTGTAGCACTACTAAGGCATTGAAATGCCTGTCAAGTTATTAACTCTCTGCACATGCACACAAATAGCCATTAGCACAAGGGGAAATTATAGACTTAAGAAAATGCCACTGTTCTGTTCAAGATCATGAAGCACACAAAATTCAGGATCCTGACTTTTGCAAAGCCAGCATTACAAATTACTCCCACTAATTTCTATGCTTGAGGTGCAGCTTTCAGCTCTCATGACTGTTAGGTGTCTGGAGAAGGAGACTGCTATGATGTGACAGGTTTTAAATGGAAGATTTTGGGGCTGAGTAATGGATTTTTCTTTTAATTACAATATGACATTAATTTAAAACTCCCATGATTAGTGTTCTGAAAGGCTCATTTCCTAACTATGGATTCTTTTTTCAGTTGAGCACTACTTAGTGTTAGTGCAAGGTGTTTTCTGTACAAGTAATACACATCTTTGGCATGAGGGTTTTCTTTCTCCTTACGTCTTTCTGTGAGGAGCATCGTAAAATGTTTTAAATATTTCAATATCGATCATGCTGTGATTATACTACTTTCTTTTTTTTTTCTTAGAAGACTAGTAGTTCACTGACATTCAGTGATGGGCCTACAAACAGATCCTACCCCCAAGTGTGCTCCACTTGCAGCAGCCAGATCCACATTGGTTTGAGCACTAAGAGTTTAAATAACCGCAAAGGCTGATGGATTGCTGATAAGGGCTGATAGGGCCCTTGGCCACCAAGGTCATGGAGGCTCAGTAACGGCAGAAAACAAGATCTTGGGCTCACACACAGATTAACTCATTGCTCTCCTTCAGGGAGGTGGGTCTAGGAGAACGTGGTAGCACCTTAGCTGGGAATAGAACTGTGTGGATCCAATGGCCTTTGGGTATTTTCATGGTTTGTGATCGCACCCTCATGGATCATAATACTGTCGTATTTATCCTGTGGCCTACTAAATATCCTGACCTTTTGTCTTGTTCTAACACCTCTTATCTCATTTTTAAGTAATGATCTAGTTAATAATTCACTCGTAACTAACGATTTAATGAGTAACCTTCTGAAGCAGATGACTTCATGTCCTCTGAAAGGATGGTGTTACAAAAGATAACCAGACACATGAGAAGTTCCTGCTATGGATTAAATACTTTGGTGAGTCTTGATCTGAATCATCCCTATGTTAATAAATCCCTGCCACTATCAGCGATATAGATCCGAGACATCATAGGAATCTTCTAGTACCTAGTTTTCCTATGACAGAATTATTTTTATAATCTAGCTCCCTGCTTTCATTGCTTGTCTGGTAACTTGGGAAGCTGGATGGAGAACTGGGTCAGGAGAGCCGTTGTACAAGCTTTGTGCTTTGAGCCCTTGCAGAATTGCTCAACAGAGAAGTCTTAAAAATTAGGGCAAACGTCTAGGCTCAGCAAACAGTGCTGAGTCATGCTACCCAGTTATACCTCAAGAGCAGGAATCAGGTCCACCAGGAAAAATTCTGTGGAACAGCTTTGCCTTGGGTATGCCAATTGCAAATAGGGAGCACTCCAGTAAAATTTAGAGGTCTAGATCAGTTCAGATTTTATCATGCAGTAGGGAAAATATGGCATATTTGTGTTTTTTGTTTTTTTTTTAATCTAGGTTGTGTTAAGTAGAACATCTACTTATCCAAGGCTTGGAAAATTTATGTCTCAAAGTGAGTTTTCACTAAACTTGTTAAGAAGACAAAGTTATTATGTGGATTCCAGTGAGAGAACCAAAGCCTGGAACCTGTAAAAAATTATTCTAATAAGAAGGCAAAGGGATCAGCAAACACCCACCTAGTCTTCTGTGGGATAATGCAGTTCAGGAATTGTGAGGTATAATTGCTACTTACCTTCTTCAAAATGCACATCTGTTTCACCTATCAGGTATAGAACACATTTTATTCTGACTTGTTGCATTTCTTTAACTTGCATTTGTGCTTTGCACGCAAGGCAGGATGAATGTAGATAAACTTGACATTTGTGGATTCACATTTAATTTACTGTTTAATAGAAAGTGATCTGGTTCTCCTATAAAGTTTTGAGGTATCATCTGCTATAAGAATAAAGTGTGCACCCTCAAATGTGAAATTAATCTATGCTTATGGAACTCAAATAGGACAATAAATTTGACAGCAGGAAAATAAAAAAAAAGCTTTAGAAATAACATTTTCAGAATGTTATGAATATTATGAATAACATAATACAATCTAAACCAGGATTTGGGTGGAGTCTTTATGTATATTTAAAATCACTTAATCAAGAAAATACCTGATTATTTGGAACACAAGATATGTCACTTTTGAGTATTTTATTTTAGTCCAAAATTTCATTTTAGGAGGTTTGGGTTGATGTTGTGATGGGGATTGTAGCTGGGGAATAACTAATACCAAGTTTTTCTGGTAATGTCCTTATCTTCAGGTTGTGCTGGGGCCATAAGTCAGTGGAGAATTTATATGTAATATAATTCTTATTTAGAAAAAAAATACTACTCATTCCATCTGAAATTAGATATTACACAAATGAAAATAGTTATAAAAATTAGCCAAATCTGTCAGGAAAACTAAGTATCCTGGGTGTTGGCATTTTGATCAGCATTCTTCAAACTTAAAAACTAGAATAGCAAGCTCAGCCCACTTGCATGGAACTAAAAACTTTATTCCACTCCAACAGTTTCCTCAATCATTTTCTCCCAGTGCACTGCTCAGTTCATGACTGGGTTTGACAAGGAAATGTGTCATAATATCTCCTATTTCTGTAATGCATTACTGAAACAGCAAAATGAAGATTAATAGCAATTAAGGCAACTTAAATTCCAGTTCAGCACACAAGGCAGATAGGAGAGTTTTATATCTATTCCTATGTGAGGCAGCTGGACATTCCTACTTACACATCTTTGCTTCCCTAAAGCAATCCATGCCACAGGAGCTTGACTTTGGAATGTTGGCAGCATGTCAAACTCCTCTATTTCTTTATCTGGTATTTGCTACAGTTTTTATTGGCTGATAATTTGTTTCCAATTCCAGAAAAGGAATGTCTAGAAAAGGACGTCAAGCAAAAGGGAAAAAGGTGTAGTGCACATACTATGTATTTTTCTTCATAACAATGTGTGTGTATATATTGTGCACCAGTGGGAATACAGAGATGTAACACTTTTTGTTTCTATCCCTTATTCTACAGCAAATTACCGTCACTGTGGTGATATATTCTTGAGTTTGAGATGTAGACTTCAGCAGTGAAAATGCTACTGATCACAGTTTTCTGAGTTGCTAACTGCACTGAGATTTTGCAAATAATGCAAGATGTAATACATTGCCATCACAGTTCTGAGACTGAAATCTAAATTTAATGCTGCTTTATTTAATTTGATCTGCTGGAGGAATTGTGATGAATTCCACACATCAGGATGTTTTCCAAAAGAAAATTAAATCTTTGCATTTCTCTCATTGATAAATTAGGTATTTAGACTATCACATTTTAAAATGGTGTGGGTTTTATAAGATAGATCTTTATTATAAGTCCATATTTTATTGGTTATATTTTTAGGTAGTTGGTAACTCACTCACTGTTTCTTTTCACTGTAAAGACTTTTATAACAGGTTATTTATATCTGAACTTACCATAACAAAGAGAACAAGACAAACAACGGTCCAAAGAGTTGGATATAGGAAAAAATAGTTGTGCACTTCTATGGCATGTCAGATCCTATTGCTTTATTTAATAGTTTCCTGGGACCTGAGGCCAGAAGAAATGATGAACTCCTCCGTGCTTCATGTTATAAGAGGTACTTCTTCTTTAAAACTAATTACTTTAATTAGACTGAAGGACTTCACTCTTTAGAAATGCATAATTAATTGCTTACAAAAGCCAGACATTTCCTTAAGTCACTTGGTTTTAATATAACATGAACCAGATAAAGTATGCCCAGATAATCCCATATAACTGAGAGCAATACAAATCCCAAAACCAGTTCTTCATTGCCAGTTATTCTCAGAGTTTCCCATTTGATCATGACTGATACCCTACATGTGCATACAGATTCCTTAGTGGGATGTGTAGGGATCACCTGCAAGCTTTCTCATGTGCTCTTCTCCGTCAGGAGTGGTTATTTTATCCAGTGTTGCCTACTGAATCCAAATGATTCAGCATGGGAAATAGATGAAACTTGGCCACATTTAGATAAAGGAAGGAGCACTTTGCAGCTTAGCTGATATCAGGTTCATGTGAGGTAGTCCTTAGTTTTAGGACTGGCAATTCAAAAACAGCAAGTTGAAATATATGATCAAGGTTTTTATGTTAAAGTGGAGATTTGGTTTGTATCACTTTTGTTGTCTATATTTAGCCTAATTGCCATTTACATTCCCGGGAGAAATGGCCACAGCCAGAAACATCATCAATCCAATTTTTTAAGGAATGTGTGACCAGTCCTCTAAAGATACTAGTCTTTATCTAAGCTGGGAAGGGACTAAATAGGGAGTTCTGAAAAGCAATTTAAATTACACACCTATAGCCAAAGTTAGGATTTCTGAATGCTAGCCACAGCAGCTACCAGCTGTCAGTGTTGTTCAGCTGAGGAAATGAAAAGGAAGCTGTTGTTTAAAAAGCACAGAGGAGCCTAAGATGTGTTAGAAAAAGCATTTTCAAGAATGCTCAAAGTATGGAAAAGCAAGATAAAAGTTGTTTCAAGGAAGTGAACATGGGGTTGTCTAGATATGTCTGCACTATGTTGCCAGTCTGCAAAAATTCAGTACCAAAAATCCTTTTTAATAATCAGGAAGCGCATCTTGAATTTAGCCAGCAACATTTGCTCTGCAGTGACATTAAAAGTAAGTAAGTAATTTATGACTGTAGCCCTTAATCTATTTGCAGGCAAGACAGTAATATTAAAAGTTGGCTATTGGTGAAACTGCTTATCTACTTTAATTTTTTATTTGGTGAAAGGAAGTTCTGAAATGAAAGGTAAATAAAATATTTTTCAGCTACATGTAGGGACTTTTAGTGGCTTGCTCTCTCTCTCTCTCTCTGTGCAAATTCAATAGCAAAGCCTGTGCTGAGCCATAAGATCAAGCTTTTTAACTTGGAAAGGTTAGAAATCATTGTTATTGAAAGCAAGGCAGACAGCACAGCGGTACAGCCATCAGTGGAATACCTGCCAGCCTCGTGACCTGAGCAGCAGTGGGAGGGGATGCAAGACTGCCATTTCAAGGGAAACAACCACCAGCCACATTGCTTTAAGCATCTGGATTGTGAGATTAAGCTGACAAATAAAGCAGCAGCTTGAATACCATATCCTGAATTCCTCTCCGCAGAGACATGCTTCTCTGAGCTTGGAGGAAATGTAAGGAGTTGCTGAGACTTGCACTGAAATCAGAGAATAATCACAGCAGTGCTGACAAGAAATTTTTTGGCAGTTTTCACATCTGCAAGGCCATAAAAAGCAATGGCACTCAAATATACAGCAATCCACTGGCTGCCCCAAATACGCTTTGCTCTTCTCCCTGCCAAAATGGCTTCCCTTTGTCTTGAAGGAAGAAAGATAAATGAGGAGATTCTCTCTTCAGAAGTTGCTGCCTGTCAGTGGAATAGTGAATAGTCAGCACTTCCAGAAAAGCTCTTTTAATGGCACCTCCTTCTCAGTTATTGGAACAGAATTAGCTACTTAAGCAGATGGGTTTAGCAATCTTTCCAAACAAAATCAGTTCTCCCTGGGAATATTAAACATCTTGGGACTGAATGTGGAAGGGTTGTTTCTTGTTGAGGTAGGGTTTGGGGTTTTTGTTTCTCTGTCAGCCCTTCAAGGTACATTCCAGGTATGTCCACTAATGAAAGCAGCCCTGAGTGCAAACCCTCTGATGGCGAGCACAGCAGAGCTCCTTGGGTCTGGGGCCAGCACCATGGAGAAAAACAATCAATCCAAGCATTTCCCTCAGTTCCTCACAGAGACGTGCCTCATCATAGGCATTGTACATGGGCAGGCGGGAATGTTGTTAACATCCAGACTGGTGTGTTTTGGTGAATCTCGGCAAGTTAATTTGTAGTTTGAAAGGAAGACAGATATATGGGGGGAAAAGCTCCCAGCAAGAGCAAACATCTCACCTTCCCCTGCACTTTGTCCCACGCTAAGAACCACCTTCTGCAAAGTCAGACTGTGTTTTCCAGAGAGGGTTTTCCAGACTCTGTGTTGCTGCCCACGGCGGGGACACCCTGCAGGCCAGCCCAGCTGTCTGTGCCCTCCTGCCAAAGCTCCTCGGGGCTGTCCCGCTGTGGCAGCGGGAGAACTCTCTGGAAGGTGTGGGGAGACAAGGGGGACCTGTGGGAAGCTCTGGAGAGTGTGTTTGAGGAAGGCAGCTCTTCAGAATGGTGCCAGAGCCGCGTGGAGGGGCTGCAGGAGCCCTGGGGACACAGAGGGAGAGCCTCCGGGGCCATGACGGGCACGAGGCCTCGTCCTTGAGGAGCTGGAGGCCATGGGTTCTGGTGGTGATTTTCTTTGAGGAAAAGGCTCCATGAGCTGGGCGGGAAGGAGAGATCCATTTTTTTTAAAAAGAAAGAAAATAAATCAGCTTTCTCAAGTGGAAGCTGTGGCACTTCCCACTGCTGTGGTGAGTGTTTGGAGAGAAGGCACAGGCGGTTCCCCTCAGAGCCATGGCAGGGTCCCAGAGGGGCCCGTGAGGGAATCATGCATGGAGGGCCTCAGAGCATGGAGCGTTTCCACAGGGAAGTGGTATTTCCAAGGGGGATTGCATCACACCTGCTTGTGCAGCACAGCCATGGATGGAAGCACTGCAAGGAAACCTCAGGAGCTTCACAACTTCAGAACCCTTTGTTTTAGAACCTCACAGCGTGCAAAAGTGAGTACCTTCTCTTTCTGTTTTTAAAATCTGCTCACAGGATGAAAAAGAACAATTGAGAGCAAGCTGCCTGTGACAGATTCCAGGGTATTTACTGGTGGGTAGTTGCTTTTGCCTACAAATCCACTGGTATTGAAATTCCTTGCACTGTTGCAATCCCGCCCTGCTGGCTCTGGCAGCTTGTTCTTTCAGGCTCCATAGGCTCTTTTCTTACAAACATGCTACTTCAGGAGGTGAAAGCTGAAAATAATACACCCTTGCTTTGCCTGTGCCCGGATTTTTAAATATTTGGTTTACCTGCCAAATATTAGGTACAACATGGCAAAGGAAACTACTCTTAAGAATTAAAAAATGCTTAAAAATAGAGATTTATAACTCTTTTTCCCAAACTGATTTCTTACTTTAGAGCTGATGGGAGCACTTACTGTGGATGTTATACAGATGAACAATTTTTTCTTTGAGTGTGAGGGTATGATAGCATTTAGATATCAAGCAAGGCAAGGAGAAGTTCACATTGGGATGAGATGTTTCTCGATCAGGATGTTGCGTGGGGTTTTTTCCCTGCTGTTTGTAACCACTAGTTCTGTTGCTTTACAATATGGTTCAGCAAGCACTGTAGAGGACAAGGTCACCTTACTGCCACCTTCTTGACACCTCTTGGTCAGGAGGCAAATCAGGTGTGAGGTTTAATATCTCTATCTGTCTCTTCAGGCAGTAGTGATCCTCAGATTTCAGTTCCTTGTAAGCCTGGCTATGAAATTAATGATACCACAAGACATGGACTTTGAACACTTTTGCATTGTTTTTTTCACATTTCTGGACTTATGGCCTCAGGTGAATACACGTGACATGTCAAATATAAAACTTATACAAAATATTTGTTCAGGCACTAGAATTTAGTTAATGTTTACCTCTGTGTAGCACTGCCTTTTCTTTAATATAGAGTCTATTAAATCACTGTATGACTTACAAGCTCTAGTGACCTGACCAATGTGGGACCTAAAACAGCTACTTAAGGTTTCATGTTTGTTTTCTTGAAATAAGATGAACTTTTGCCAGAGCTGGAGGCCAGTTTGTATTCTAGTGCACAATACAGCAATGTGTGGCAAGTTTCTCACCCTGGCTGTTGATTATCATTATTCCCAGGCCATGAATCAAGCCTGAAAAAGCACGAATAATTCACTGTAGTTAGACAACAGTCATTGTACAAGTTAGGAACACTTACAAGTTGAGATTCTTGTGTTTCAAATCGCTGTTGGATTATTTGATAAAAATTAATTTGCAGTTTGATGGTAAATTCAACAGAATGGTGCTATCTGTTTCTCCTCACTTAAAATGACTATAAAACCCATCTAATCTGGAAGCAATTTTATTTTTTGTATTTTTGAAGTTCCAAGAACTTCAACATACTGAAGATGACGGGTACTCCTTTGTTGAGGAATTTGAGCTTGCAGAAAAGAACAGAAATGCTTGAACATCTGCAGTTAGCTGGGATCAATTGCTGTGCGACACTGCCGAGGTTCCGAACTGGCTTTTAGTGGCGTGTCACCAGAGTTCACCAGAGAATGAGAAGATTCCTCAGGTGCCCTGGGTTCTGTGAACTCTGTATAACACCATGATTTTTCATGGGAATGAAATAGCGCCTTAATGCCACCAGGTTCTTAATGCCAAGTTACAGCATTTTACAGTTAGTATTTGTCAGTGACTCCTTTGGACACTGTGCCATGCTTAGCCAGCCAGATATCAAATAAACCAATTTGATCATGTGTGTGCAGTGAGCTCTGTGTGCCCAAAGCACATGACTTGCTGTCCTGTAGGACATGTGGATCTTTACAGTGTGTCTGACACAAATGGACAGCAGCATGATTGCTTTACAGCACTGGCTGTCAAATCAGGGTTTGGGGTGGAGGATAGATCAGCCTCAGTTCCAGAGATGCAAACTAAACACAGAAATTTACCATGGCCATGGTTTTTTAGGTAGAATTACAGGCTTGTTGGGAAAACAGAAGTGCATATTAAATGTGGCCTGTGCACTGAATTCCAGAAGTGGCATCTGTGAGGTAGCTTCCACAAAATGTATTGGACATGTTGGTGCAGCCTGTGTTTTGTTCAATCTCCATGCTCCGTGCACAGAAGAGCCAAAAATTCATGGAACCTGTGCAGAGATCTGTGAAAGCATTTCTCCAGTTTAGCAAAGCAAAAGTGTTTTCTGAAGATGCAATGTCTCCTGAGGGGCCACTTTTAACTGTTTTTCTCATAGCTTTAAAAAAATATTTTCTGCTTATCTCGTAAGAGTTCTCTGTTCTGCTTATCTGTACAAACAAAGCAATGCTCATTTAATTCAATTATGGATCAATATGTGTTGTTATACTTAACAGACAGTAGGGTGTAGATGCTTGTTCAGTCATCAAGTATAAGTAATGAAGACTTTTCTCTTAGACATGGAGGAGAGAAAAATTTAGAAGCAGTCACCTGAGAGAAAATTTAACAATTAGATCCACAAGGCAGTGAAAATGGGGAAATGCATTGTGAGTGTAGATAGATCTGTTTGCTGAGGAAAATCACTGGCAAAAATGTGTTTGCAGCCCTTTAAAGGGTGTATGTAGTGACACATCTAGGACAATTAAGCAGATAATTGACATGTAGTGTAGTTGGGTATTGATTATTCCTCCTTAGAGGGAGTGTTATTGAGGCAGTGATTTCTCTGCCTTCTGTTTCCTGGACATGGCATTAACAGTTATGATCATTATATTCTTCGCTCTCGCTACCTTCAGGTTTTCTGTCACCTGGTGCTGTGGAGATTATGTTTTGCATATGAGACAATTAATTTTGTCTAGAACTTTTACTTTTTCCTTTTTTTTCTATGCCTGCAGTCTAGCAGGTAATTTCACACCAAGGACCTAATTACTTTACCTTTCCTGGCATTTCTCCTCTCTTTAAAACATTCATGAAGACTGTGTAACTGTTTCTGAGGTCTTCATAAGAGTTGAAGAAAACTTGCCTGGCAAGGCAATGCTTTAAGAAATAAATGTGAATGTGGTGTGTTTAAAATCTATCAGGATTTTTAGTGTAATGAAATTGTATACTGCTGTTTTAAAACAGAATAACTGCTGCCAGTTCTCTGTCACACCCTTCTCAAATTTTTAAACAGAAGTGGGCATAAGTAATACTGATAGAGAAGTAGTAAGCCCCACAGGGCTGTCCCTCTCTCACCTGAGATTTCTTTCTACTGGGGGAAAAAAAGAAGATTATTCAATTTTAAAGGTATTTCTCTCTTTATTCCAGTGTCTTTCCAAATGTTTAAAGCAAGAACAAAGTCTAGAGTCTTGGAAAGTCTGAATTTGGAATCCTTAACTCCAGTAGATTCAGGATTTTCGTGTCTGTCTGGCTTCACACAATCCTTTTGTATCAGGAGGTGTGGAAAGAGCCCCCTTGCCTTCTAAACTCCTTCTCAGAGAGGAGCCTACATGCAGTTGGGGCCAATCTTGGCCCCAGGCTTTGTCAATGGTTTATGTCCAAAAGAATATACAGGTGTAATTGAGCTTTTACCCAACTTTGTCCAGCAGCATTAAGGGTGGCAAACCAAATTCATATAAAATTAAATTATTTATTATGATAATGATTAGACTAAAAGACCTTAATCAGAATTATTTACCACACAGCATAGGTAGCTATAACTGGAAATATAGTGCACTATTTCTGAAGCAATATTAAAGCAATTATCCTGAAGCAATTATATTAAAGCTAGCAAACCAGTTATTAAGAAGAGATTGATGTCACTCACCCATGGCAATCTGTCACTCAGCCTTGAGGGGTAACCTCAAGGGGTGTCCCCACGCAAGGGAGCAATACACTCGGAGAAGGGCGTTGTTAGGAAACCTTACTGTTAAAAGGTGGGACTGGGCTTTTATAGTGATACATATGTATAATATATCACTATTATTTTTATGTGTGTACATGTATGTATATATATATGTTTGTATGTATAATGGCAGTATGAAGTGATTGTCTGTCAGTCATATATTTCTGGGCCAGCAGTGTCAGCTTAGCATCTTTGGATAAGTTACCAGAAGTGTCACTTTGTCCCTTTATGAGGTCTGCCATGTGTTCACCTCACCACCAACATGTTTAGCTTTGGGATTGATGAGTCAGGCAGGTTTCAGCATTATTTGTTCTTTGCCTTTTCCTTGACTACTTCCTTTTCAGAGGAGGGCAGTGCTGCTTGTATGTCTGTCTTCTCCACTCCAGCAGTGGCTCTGTAATGGGAATTCTGATGGGCTGTGCTCCTCCTTTGCTATTCTGCCGTTTGAAAGCACACCCCACTCATTCCTCCAAGTGCTGGAGCAGAGCTGAGGTGCCAGGTGGGTCTGTGTGTTGCAGAGAGGGTTGAGTGGAAGAAAGATTTTTTCCTATGGCTGATTCTCATTTGACCTTATGATATTGTCTCCAGCAGGAGAAGATTTAGGAGCGCAACTCCAGCCTTTCAGTAAGATCAAATCATTTGGGAAAAAGACAGTAATGGGAGGAGTTGAAAATAAACTTCCTTTTGCTTTTCCTGGCTAAAATGATACTGAAACCTTTTCCAGTATCTTAATAATAGCAAAAGCCTTGGTGATACTTTGAGAGGTAACATTATTTCTGGAATATTCAAATGAAACAGCTCAGCACAGGACTGCGAGTGAGCATTCGAGTATAATAAAAGCAGAGTAACATTTTATTCAAGTGTTAAAATGTGTTCAAACTTCCAAAAGATGGAGGAGGAGAACATATTCCTACATAATTCCCCCCTAGATCTCATAATCAGATCTCAGCCAGTGCACCATAGTCTAGTGAAACTCTCCTATCTTTCAGTACCAAATGATTTCATATCAAAGGGTAAATAAGAATCTGTTTACAGTAAAGCATGGCAGAATAGCTCACTTCTCACATATTTATAATTCTGTCACTTGAAAAAATTGCAACACTTGCTTTTTTATAGATTTTGCAGGTAGGGTGGCTAGACAATACAGGTTTCTGCAGTTTCTCTTTTAGAAGGACACTTGATGTGAAGAAAAATAAGGCTTCTCATTCTGATTTTAGATGCATTCACATCCTTCAAAACAAAGTTGCTTTTACTAATCTGACTACATCAGGGGCATATTTCTTCATCTGATATAAAATCAAGAGAGGAGTGAGGAGGGAAATCAGAATGTCTTCAACAAGAGATGTCTGTTAATACCAAAATATGCTGACAGTGAAATTTCAGAACAGTTTCAGCCTCGCTCACTTGCTTGTAAGTTGGAAGCCAGCTGGGTGATTTTGTTTTGGCATTAAAGTGATGAGTTCTGTTCAACTCAAAATTCAGCACTGAATGCTGAGTTGCTGTAATCTGAGACAAAGTTGATTTGGAATGTCAGGTGCTTTCTGATGAGGAAAGATTTTATCTGAAGCTGTGATCTGATCTGTTTTCCAAATATAAAGCTCAAATGCAGAAAGTTTGACTCTTCCTCAAAAGAGGTGCTGGAAAACCACATATTATTTTTTCTTGAGGTTAATAAGCTTTAGACTTCCAGCCTTAGGTTGCTAATGATAAATACATAATTAAAGTATACTCATTATTAAGATACTTGTATTTAGATTATTTTGTTTTATACATGCCTTTTTATTATAATTTTATTTCAGAAAGATTCATCTTGTGGCTATGCAGAGTATTCTGCACCTTTGGTTTTCTTTAAAAATATCTTCTTTCCATTCGAATCAAATAGATCTTCTATTTCCTCATCCTAAGTTCAGCATAAGATTTCAAGCTGCTGCCAGTTGGAACTGATTGCTAATAAATCTTTATTGAAAATTATAACAGATAATTAAAGTTTGCTCTTACACTTGTGACAGTACTTAGAATTAATTTTATACTCCCCAATAGTTTTCCTTTGAGTGAAGAGTGTAACTTTAAAGAAGCGTATTTTCCACTGTAGTGTTGGGTTTTTTTTTCATTCTGGGGTATGTTAAACTCGTCAGGTTTTACAGGAAGAGTAGTGTCTGAAATATAAGTGGAATTATTGCTTAATTACCTCAGCTTTATGAATAAACCAGCATAGACTTTTTAGCTTTGTTGGGAGAGAGGCCTCATCATCTGTGCTTCATAGTTCACTGGAATAACTAAGACTGGCATGGAGTTTACAAGTGCCAGATTCTTGCTCTTGCACTGGATTCACCTTTTGCAGTTCTCTTGTGCTTTGAACATCCTTTCACATTGTGGTGGCAGAAATCCAGCAAGAATTGATCTTGCCCAGTTCTAGGTGTGAATGTTGCTGTTTTGGTGTTATGTTGAGTTCCTTGGACTGAAGGTGACTGAGGAGGGGTCCCTGGGCAGTAGAACTGTTTGTGCTCCCATCCTCAGCCTCTTTGTCCTGCACTGTTCAGGTATTCCCATATCCTGCTTGGTCCTGCCTTGGAGGCCACCAGTGTGGGAGCACAACCATTTGTTTGTTAAAAATGTTGAGGAGGAAGCATTCCTGAAAAGAATTTCCTCACACACATTGTGTTTTCCTGCATCTAAATTACTATTTCATGCCACTGACACCACAGGCAGTTTAAGACATGGTTGTGCTTGAATTCTTGATGAATGGGGTCATTATGGGCTTCCCCATACAGAGGAGATCTGCTTAACATTTTCTCCTGACACACAGTTCCCCAATGAAGAGATTATGTACCACATTAGGGAATACATAATTTCTGATGTCTTCAAAGAATATTCCAGGAAAGGTGAGAGAGAATCCAGTACTTCTGAAGATTATTTAAAGCCTGTGCCGACAAAATCATCTTAAGAATTAGTTGAGATTTACTTAGTCATTTTGCTTTCAGTGCTACTGACATTTCTAAACAAGAGGCTGACAATAAACTAATTCAGAATGAGTTCATGCCTTCAGGCTTGTTCATAGCACAGACACAGCAGTCTGCATAGGAAAAAAAAGGCAGTGCAGAGGACAGGGTGTGGAAGGCTTCGCTTGAGAGTCGACATTTCTCATGTCAGCGGTGGTTTAGATTTCTTGGTGTAAGGAATCTTTCAGCTTCAATAGATATCAGATGGGTTTTTTTCCTTCATCTTTTTCTTAATCCCAAGTTGCCAACAGCCGTTGTAGAAATAAAAAATTCTGTCTGGCTCTGCAGATGCATGCCTGACTTTTAATTAACCCAGTGAACACTTATAGATCGAATTTGCTATATCCATCCATCTGTACTTGAATTAGGGAGAGGGATGTCTTCAGTGCTGTAATGCAGTAAAGTTTATTTTTAATTAACCTGATTTGCACTTGTAAGTGAAAGCTAATTAGTACAGCTCATTCATTGTTTGTATCTAGGACCACTGGGAATGGTTTGATTTTTCTACCTACTTTGTTCTGGGCCATAAATATACAGCCACCACATGCAACTTTCAGGTTTTTCACTGAACTGATATTATTAGTTTTGTAGGAGTTCATATTATATAACAACAAAGTTTTCTTAGGGCAGGATCCCTGAAAAGATTTCTGAATCTTTGTGCATTTTAGCTCTTGCAGTATGTAAATCATGGATGTGAGTTTTGCAGATAGAACCTATTTTTGTTCTTCCTAAGCAACCATGAATTATCCTTAAATAACTTCTCATTTTGATGGGAGACTGTAGTGAATCATAGAAAACTGGGGTTTACAGAGCCCATCTCCCTCCTTCTTTCACTCCTGGGTGATATTTAACTTGCTGGAACACCATTGAGACTTCAGATAGAAAAAAAAACATTGCATCTTTCCTCTCCCTCTGCCCTCCAGAAAATCCAGTCAAATTTTCCCTGTGACTTTCAATGTTTAATCTTGGGAAGATTTTCCTAATGTCTGCCTGAATCTTCCTGGTATGCTGCAGACAGTAAATCTTTCGGGAAACAAATGAGCTACAACAGAATGGCCTGGGAAAGATGTTTGGAGGGAAAATGTGTCTCTGGAGGTCATACTCCATGTTGCTACTCAGATGCCTAAAGCTAAAAAAAACTATGTTTTAAGGAAGTTCACTCTGGTTTTCTGGAGGGTAAAAGGCTAGGACAGGATGCATTCTGAGCTTACTGGTTCCCTTAAAGGAATAAACAAGGGCAACAAAAATACCCCTGGTATTCTATAGCTGCTGTCAACTAGTGCTGGTTAAAAGGTTTTTGCTAATGGTGCACACAGTTAAATGTTTTATTTCCTGACAGCTTTTCTGAATAATCAATTTAAGTTGGATTTCTCTGCACCAACTAAACTGCTTTAAATGTGATCTAACTGAATTCTTTATGTGTTTTTTTATTACTCCTCAGTGCATAACCCTCAAAATCAGCAAATGGCAATCTTTCCTCATAGAATGCAAATGCAACTTCTTCTATGAGCACACCTGATTCCCCCTTCCTGTTGGTCTACACTGAGGGAGGTCAGTGCACAAACCTAGCATGGCACAAAGAAATCAAGGCATTTTTAGCATCCACATATGCCAGAAAAAAAGAAAAATCAGATTCCAGGATAGGACAAAATAGGAACCAGCTTGTCAGAGCAATGAGTTGTTGGTGGAACTAAACTTCCTTCACCAGTTATGTTGTTAATGTGAGTGCAGGCTTAAACATGCTTACAGACAGAACCAGACAGGTTCCTGATGTTGCTGAAACTGTGATAGCTGATACATTCTTTTCCTCAGGTGTCACATTCGTTTTCAAGCAGACTCTCCTAAGCATTTATTCCTGCACAGGTTGTATTGCGGAACATGATTTAAAAAGCACATGCTGTGCTTTAACTAACACAGACAGCATTTGTAGAGGCTGTACAGACTCTCATTATAAGCCACACTTATTTTTGTTTCAGATCAGTAAAAAAAACCAAAACAAATGTGGCAAATCAGAACAGTTTCAATTAAGCAGGAGTTTCTATACAGGGATTCCTCTGGTTTATTTAATTCTTGTTTCAGATTTAATTTCTTGTTTCGGATTTTTTTCTCATGCACAAATGTATAAGTGACGTTATTGAATAAAATCTGAATAAAAATTTGTTAAGGGCATCAAGACCTAACCTTTTACTTTTATAGTTTAAATGTGAATTTATTGTGCCTTTTAGTGACTTATCTTGGGAGTAAGGATGTCAAGAGTGACCAGCAGAAATCATACTACACAATAAGCTAAATGGGTAAATATTTTTAGTTAAGAAACACTGTCTTTGAAGGTTCTCTATGCTTTAACAATCAAGAGCCTTAGTGGTGTGTATGGAATGGACAGCATTATCAAAGATTATGTGGAGACCTGTGTCCAGACAGCCTTTTACTGTCTTTCCAGACAGTGGAATGTCAATACATTGCACTTGACAAAGTAGAACCGGTGGATACTTCCCTGCAGTGCTGCTGTTATTAGAACAATGACAAACTTTCTTTTATTAACATTGTCCAAGGGTAAACAAGAAAGATAAGATCATATATGACAAGTATACTCTCTTGGCTGTTTTATTCCTGCCTCCCCACACCCTTGGTGATTTAGCAGAATTCTAGTAAGAGGGATGAAGATGAGAAAGGAGATTGGAAAAGGACTCTGCCTGTATGAGCAGCTAATGTGTGCTTCAGGAAATCACCTGTCAACAGAGAAAGTTTTTCACTTTGTCAACTGATGCTTTTGTGCAGTGAAGGTGCCACATTTCGAAAACTTGTGATGTCAGTGCTGTCTTTGGGTCCTTTTACTCCATTTTATTTCCCACAGTCTTTAGTGTTCTGTGTCTACTGCAGCTTCATAGAGTCGTAGAATAGTCTGGGTTGGAACCTTAAAGGTCATCTTGTTCCAACCCCTTTGCCAAGGGCAAGGACACCTTTTTACTAGACCAGATTGCTTCAAGTCCCATCCCATCCCATCTCCCCTTCAGGGCAGCATTTTGTGTCAATTATCAGCTGCAAATCCTGGCTCTTCACTTGGCATATAGAATTTTTCCCTTTAATTCATTTTTCTGGAACTAGGATTTTTGTTTGGAGTATAGTGTAATTTCTCAGGAGTCAAATGTGTAAATTCAGAATTCCCAGACTCTGTGGACATAGAGATTCTGCTAATATAAACCATAGCCAAACCTCTGGAGATACATGGGTGTTCAACTGGCTATATGATGGTCAGTCAAGTCTGATACAAGTGTCTGTTGAATCCACATAAGGGACTTTAAAAAAAAGCCGTTTATCTGTAGCTAGGTCTGAGCAGTGCCCTGTTGAAAATTCTTTGGTTCTGACTGTCAGATGTGCCAGCATTAAATAAACCATCACGTGAACTCCAGACAACTATTCCACCATTCTTCCCCTAAGATAAATCAGCTGCTTGGATTTGTATTGTGATAACTCCTACTGACCCTGCTCAGAAATTATCATTCTTTATCTACCAATTGAAAATTAAGCTCACTGAAGAGAGAGCCGTTGTACCAAGATGCCTGCAGAAATGATGCTAAAACAAAATGGATTTTGAGGCCAGATTCGAAGAGACTTGATTGGTCAAAATGTCCAAAACTTGGATGAAGTAGTCTTCTTTTTTGATCTATGTTGACATTTTATGATAGAAGGAAATAGTTCTTCTGTAAATTTTTTTCACAACATTTGTTTTGAAAGTGACACATATTGGATTTAACCTCTCAAAACTACTTCCCTAATCTCTGAGTTGGGAATTGAAGGCATTGCTTTTCTATAACAGTGGCAATGAAACCATGGCAAAGACCATCACCCTGCCTGTGTATGACTCTCTGTTTAGCCACAAGACAAACTAATTTGCAGTGGTTTGACAGGCACTTTTTTGGTATTACAGACCTCTCCACTTCTTTTTTAAGCACTTACAGGGTGGATTTCCACAGTGAAGAGATTGACTAGATGCAAAAGTTCCCAGAAGGAGCATAACTAACCCAAAAAATTAATATTGCTCAATTTCCCCTCCCCATTCCCTCAAAAAAAAAAAATTAAAAAAAAAATAAAAAAAAATAAAAAAAAATCAGAGAATTGGTGTGACATAAGTACCAAATTCTTGACTTCTTTCTTCTTTCATCGAAGTGCTGTGATGACTTTTCCGTGCAGGAAAGGATGTTTCTAGGATGATTTGAGAGTGTCTCCATCAAAGAGCATGAAACTGTGTAAACCAGGATTGGGCTGTGGGCAGTTTAGCACCATTCTGCTAATCTGGCTTTCCATCTCTATATGAAGTGTCTTATTTTATTTTTTCTCCTTTTTTTCTTTTTTAAAGACCAAATATAATGTATTCATGCAATTTAGCGTGAGTCATGCTGTAGGCAGTGCGCTTCTGTCAAGTTCTGGTTCCTTAATTTCTCAACATTCGTGAAACTAAGTTCCTATTCACATGGGAGATGTATTGTGCTAATATTGAGATAGTCATTGAAAAGTTGGGGGAATGAAGAGTGGAAAGTTCATACAGCTTCAGGCTTTTATAAGATGTCTTGACATAGCCTTGTCCAGAAGCTTGTATGAGACCTTACAGTTTCCTTATGAATTATCAATTAATAAATAAACATAGCAATTATTTTTTCAGAAGTCTTGAATTTTATCAAGAAGAGAAAAGAGTAAACTGCAAATATCATGCAATGAATCAGTCAATATAAATGGTCATTTGTGAGCTGTCAGATGTAACTTGTACCAACTGAAATACACAAAGTGTGGTAGTTGTTCTTATAAATTAATCCCATTTTTACAAGTTTCCCTGAAACTATTAGAAAAGAAGCTGAGAATTGAATTGTTATTAGTCATATGCTTCTGACATAAACCAAACTTGTATCATGTACTCCCAACAGCGTATGGATTTACTATTATTGTGTCATTTCTTTATTGCAGTGTTCTCTGGGGTTTTTAGATGGAGACTTAATAAAAATAATTAAATAGTGCTGTCCATAGTAACAACAGTGGTAATAAAGAACCAGGCTAATCCACAAACAGATACTCAGCATACTGAAAAGGAAAACTATCCAAGGAGTAATCATGGTCTTAATACCAAATTAATCCTCTTGAAATAATAAGCTTTTCAGTCTGAGCTGAAAACTCAGTGCCTGAGTGTAGCTTGAGACCTTTCTTGGGATCTGAGGAGTACACGCAGGATTTAGAGACTTTGAGAGTGTCAGAGTGCAAATGTTCTGGGGCTGGCCATGGCCTCATGTCTAGCTGCAGTAAGTGTTGTCACAGCTGGCCTTCACTTGAGTAACACTGCCTTTCCAAGCAAGTTGTAAAATAATTATTGCTTTTCCACTGCACGGATGATGCCAGCAGAAAGGATGTGGTGGATATCAAAATTTCCTGCTTAACTTCCAGCTCCAGATATTTCTGTGTTTGAAATAACTTCAAAGGTGAATGTGCCTTTAAGAATCTTGTAAAACAGATGTTTGCATAGAACTGTTTAATTAATTCCTCTTAATTTCCCTATGAAGTCAATTGTACTTTAAAAGACTGGAGGATTAAGAGACCGTTCCAAAGAATGACTTGCAATCCACAGTATACAAGGGAAGTGAAGGAATCCATGGTGTGACTGAAACTGTTTCCCTGACTTCCAGTTTTTGGAAATGCTGAGCAACTTGAGTCTATTGAGCTTGCAGGTCTCTACCAAACATTTTCTGAGAAGAAATTGTACCTCTGATTCTGAAAAATGGAAACCTTGTGTTTTCAGAATGATAATTGCAGGATTTGATCTGTCTCAAATTTACACTGAACTATTAGGAATATTTTTCCTCCTTTTAGAATTACAGCATAGGCTGAATTGGAGGGAGCCCACAAGGATCATAGAGTCTAACCCTTGGCCCTACACAGGACACCCTGAGAGTCACACCATGAGCCCAAGAGTGTTGTCCAAATGATCCTTGAACTCTACCAGCCTTTGGTGCTGTGACACTCCCCTGGGGAGCCTGTTCCAGTGCCCAGCCACCCTCTGGGTGAAGAAACTTTTCCTCATATCCAACCTAAACCTCCCCAGACACACTTTCTTAGGCAAAGTAGGACTAGAAGTAGATTAATTGCTGCACTGGCATTTTTTACTCAATCAAGGAACAGTGAAAACAACTGTCTTATCTTCTTTGTAGCACTGGAGAAAGCAACAGTCTATGGTCTTCCCAGCAGTGGGAATTAGTTTTTACTTAGTTAAATGGGCAGACAGTTTTCAAGAACTTTCTCTGCACTTCAGAAACTCTTCAGTACCACAATGCTCTGTTTGACACACTAGTGTTCTGCCCCAACAAGAGCCAGCTAAGAAGTTCTCTCCTTGAGGATCTGCAAAAACAACTTGAAAATTCATCCGTGACACTCCTCATGCAGTTTCCTCCATCTCTACCCAGCCTATCTAAACCAAAAAGGAAGCAGAGCTTCAAGGGGTAAGAATAAAAAAGGTGGATATTTCTTTATGAGAAATGTGGCTCTTTGGACTTCCTGGCTGACTGCTCTGCATAAAATAATAACCTGAGGTTAATGCTATGAGCAATTATTTTCTCTAAATTAAATGCGTGGAGAGATGCAGTGTTGATCAGGCTGTATTTAAGTCTGAATTTAAGTCATGTTTTATGTTAATTATGGTTTCCTGACATTGTCATTACTTCAAGCAAACTGCTTGTGTTGGCAGTGTCCACTCAGTGGCTAATCCTTTTTGCATATTGTAGTTGTTTCACAGGAAACCTCTTTTTACTTCTCAGACCTTTGTGATGAGAAACAACACACCATCAGCTACAATTATTTCTACTTTCCTTCATTTGGTTTGATGAAAAATCAGTAGCAAGTGGGACTCTTTCAGTCTTCTGTCACTGTTAATTTTCTTAACAATATTCACAAAGATGAATCAATACATTTGTTTGAAAGTATCCCTGGAGATGTTGCTGGAGAAAATAATCATGTTTGTGCTTGTTGTAGATTTTCTGCATATGTCTTGAACAAATTCTTATACTAATTTCTGAATCTACTATTATTTATATATTTAAGTGTTCTAGCTTAAATATAAAACAAAATTCTGGTTGTTTTCATGTTCAGGCTTTTTCTTGGAGGGGGTAACAGGTGTTCAATGAATAACCTCATACTTTTAAGACTAATTATTTTCTTTTTTTTTCAACATTGTAGTTTTAAATTAAATTAAGAAATTGCCTAGTATATATTTTTCAATTTTAAAAAGTGCAGGTTAATTACTTGTCCATTTTGCATTGCTGGAAGATAAAACTTTGTGAAATAGAATTACAATTTCTAGTATAAACTATATTTGATACTTTCAGTTAGAAGTGATTGTACTGACAGCCTATATTCTTCAAGGGTCAAAATTACTTTAACAACCTTGCTTTTCAAATTGACTTTTGAGATGTTTTGTCAGAAAAGAGAGGTACTCAGAGTGCCCTAAGTCCCCACCCTTCTTTCTCTTTTAGGGAATAATGTGCCAAGAGATTTATTCCTGGGAACTTGCTAAAGAGAGCACTGATACTGATAGGATGTGCTCTACTGGAAGATTCGGCAGCTGAGGGTAATTGACCCGTGGTTGCTTCAACTGCACACAATTTAACAATGCCATTCAGTCTCCCCAGAGTGTTGTGAAAGAGTGTTTTAAGGTCATTTAAAGAATCCATTTGCAGTTATCCAGTACAGCTGGAAGACCCTGTGGCTTGTCAGAACAGGCAGCTGGAAGCCAGGAGGTTCCAAATTCTCTTCAGCTTATTAGATAAATATGGGTGAAGCACTGCATTATAGGTACCTGCTCCTGGTTTTGGTTTTACTCCTTCATCACTGCTTCCTGTGATGAAACCAGAAGCCCAGATTATGAATGTCCGATGGAGGCTGATGAATTGCAGGAATGGAACTTTGTTATTAGACTATAGCAAACGTAGCACATTTGTAAAAAGGTATAAAGGATTCAGGAAATAAAAAGGTAAAAATAAGGGAGTAGTAGTGGATAGTGTAAAATAAAAGTGAAATTTATACTAACTGCAAAAAGTGTTTCTGTGATGCAAATTACATGAGTGTCTGTCTTTATAGTTCAATATTAATATTGCAAAAAAGTAAGAATGTTATTATCAAAGAGTTATTCTTTTTACTGAGGGGGAAGGTGCAGAGACAATGCAGAATCATGATCTGAATGGGATTAAAAGTGAGAATGAAGATAAAGGTATTTGCTGTCTTCAGCGGTTTCCCTGGATGCCCTGCAATTCAAGAGGGAAATGTTATGGAACTAACAATGCAGTGGTGTGTTTTCTGCATGAGATCACTACTCTGATACAGATGATATAAGAAATAACTGCAGGGCCACCACAAAGGGGAAGATCAAATAGGACCTGCAGAGTCTGGTGTGATATAATCTTACCTGATAGGATATTAGAATTTGGATTTTTACTGATATTAGAACCTGGATTTTCTAAGTGGATAGAGAGAAATGTGAGTTAGAGAATGCAGTACTGAATGGACTAATAAATCTCTATTACGTTATTACAACATATTCACCTCAGATTTCATAGACATTCTTTTCACTGGTAACAGCAGAGCTGTTCTACTTATTGGGCATGTGTACACCCTCATTTTCTAAAGCAAAATATATAACTCTGTATTTTACCACATTCTCAGGCCTCACTGCATGAAATCCCTCCACCAGTGAGGAACTCAGCTTACAGTCTTCTCTCCTTCTAGCCTTCTATGCCGCTTACCAAAGCTGGATAATCCCTGAGTATAAGTGGGAGACACTTTTAATTGGTTATGATAATTCTTAGAAAACTAGATTCAACTTGGACAGTAAATCCATGTGGTTGGATTACTACACTTACTATAAGTGTCAAGAGGATCAAATGACTGCAACTAGGAAAATATATAGAATATTGAAATGACTCAGCCAAGAAATAACAGCATAAAAAAGACCCATGTTGGCACTCAGGGGGCTTGATAAACTCTGATGGTTCAGCCAACACTGAGATTTAAAAAAGATACCTCTTAACTGTTAAGTGCCGCAGAGAATTTGACAAAATTACCGTATAATAAAACATTGTATTTGATGTCAAGGTGAAGCTTTATGCAGACAGTGCACTAATGATATTACTCTCTGGAGTGGAAGGTGAGGCATAAAACAAAACAGGCATGAGAAGCTCTAGGCAGTGCAGGTGAGAATTCTTCAGAAGATTGCAAGGTCCAAGTAGAACATTTTAAAATCAAATGTGGGCATTAGAAAAAGATTAAGGTTTGAAATCATGGGACAGGAAAAGCTACAGAGAGATTAAGAACAGACCTAGGAAAAAAAAAAAGGCAGGCCAGTCCCAGAGTGCTGGCAGAGAGGAGAGCAGGATGCTCTAGGAAGCGTGCCCAGCCTGCTGTGAGGAGTGCAGCAATCCGCAGCCAAGCACGAAGGGATGCACTGCCCCAGTGTCCTGGCACAGCGAGCACGCTCCCCAGGGACAGCCCTCACGGCACAGCTGGGAGCAAGGAGCCTTCCCTGTGCCCCGGAGTCCTTTAGCCTCCTGACAAGGCACAGCAGGGGTTTGGCTCTTACCTGGCTCAAACCTCTGTTTGCTGGGAGGAAGGTGAAAGAAAACATCTTTCACATCCTTTTAAATATAAGACATCAGAAATTATACAAAAGTTATGAATTCTCACTATAGCCATTCCTTTTACACCATAGCATGTTATTTAATAGTATGCTGTCAAACTGAGATGTGACAAAACACATGCAGTAAATACTTTGGTGTGCACCTGAATTTGACTCAATGATGTCTGGCAAAGGACAGAATGAGCAATGCATTTTTGACAGACAAACAATTAGTGGAAAGTGGTTTTGACAAAAGGACTGTTTGCAGCTCAGAAAATTACACTCTTCAGTGTTGCTCTTACTGAGCTGAAAAGAAAGAGCATTTCCAAAGTCTAGCCTCCAAATCTATAAGAAATCTGCAGCAGTACAGCATTATCCTTCATTCACAGATGCTCAGATCACACCTGGTATGCTGCTGTGCACACTATGCCTTGATTTTCTTGCCTCTGTCCCGCTCCTGTGGCCACAGCTCATGCGTTGGGCTGAAATGTTCTGCAAGTTTATGCCAGGCAGCCTTTTCTTGCCAGCAGTCCCATTGGCATGATTCTCCTGATGCTCTCAGAGGGCTTTTAAGATGAAAGCTCTTGGGCTGGGGCAGACTCCCAGATACCGACATAGTGAATGTGTACAAGTAACTGGGATAGATTCCAGGCAGAGGAATGAAAGTTTAAAAAATTCTACAAAATTTTCTCTTGTAGAGATAAAATGTTTAACATATTTTCCCCTTTGACCACTAAATGCCAGCACAAAGTATTCAACATTTATTTCATTCCTTTAATTTCATTTCAGTACATTTCCTTCTTGAAAGTGTGTGTCCTGGAAACAGATTGGTTTCAGTACAACACATGGCAGAATAAAGTTTGGGCTCTCCAGTGGGATTTGGAATCTGGTAGGTGCTGTAAAGATGAAACTCAGGTATATTGGCTTGGAGGGGAAGCTGGTGTTAATGAATGGATCCATGCTGGTAGACACCCTTTGTGCAGGTTTGAATCTTACTTCAGTTTATTATTTGTTCACTCTCACTTGTATTGCTCTGAAATCATGATCTGGAGAAAGGCTTGTCTGAACGAGAATGTCCTGTGTGGATTACTTAAACCAGCTTGTAAAACTGCAGTGTTAAACTGTGCAAAAGGGTATGTGGAAATATTTAATCTGTTTTTGGCTATGCTTTTTTGTGCTTTTTTTTTTTTAATATATTGTAGGTAATCACATCAACATTTGCTTTCAGCACATGCTCTGGGGAAAAGATTGGTTGCCATCCTGGAATGAACATATATGGAAATTTTAGAAAGGAACAGTGCTCAGTTCTGGTTTCTGTATGAAATGGAAATTAATAGAAAGCAGGGAATTTAAACAATGGGCTACATAGATTAGGCAGAAAACAAGCTATGTGAATTTATAGAATTCTGTTTCCATTATTTTTCAATAGATCAGTCAATAAGGCTGTAGAGAGTTTTATTATATGTAGATGTCTTTGAATATGAAGATATATTTTATAACAGGACAAGGGAGGATGGTGGGGGTTTGATCTTAGCAGGAGCTTCTCAATATCTTGGGGCTGCAGAGAGAGGTCTCCACATTGAAATAATGACTGCAATTAAGTGTCATGTGTCAGGACTTCAGTCAGGTGCCTGAGACAATCCTTCCTCTCATGCTAACTTGGTTTCTGGCATTTTTATTTATATTTTTCTTTGTCTGAAACACCCAAGATTACTTAGAGTTGTAGATCACATAGTGAATCCCAAACAAGGTGAGAGATGGGACAGAGGCTCTTCTCCACTGCCTTTCATGACCTACTATTATGTTCACATTGATATTGGATGCATGGGCTATGATTTTTTTCTGCAGGTCAGAGTGCCAGGCACCTTTAAAAATCTTTTAATCCACTTTCCTAAGAAAGCAAGGTTCATATAGTCATATCTGGTTTTGTCCTCCAGTAATATCAGAAATTGCTGGCTAATTTTAGTGAAATTTAGCAGAAAAATTTAGAAGAATTTTAGCAGAAAAAATTATAATGCTAAAGGCAATAATCTTCTGTGGGTTTAAGGTAACGGGGTTAATGCCATGGCAGAAGTTGAGTTCAGCAGTGAGAATATGCTCTGTAAAACACAGTGGAGCAGACACCATGGGATACATATCTAAAAATCCTTGGAATATCCAGGGAGCTACTAATTTCTTCTTGGCTTTTATGCAGTAGTTTTACTGAGATTACCTTGGCATGCCTCAACTGAACTCCTAGTCTTTCATGGCTTTCAGGTCTCATCTTTCCTGGTCTATCAACAACACGGCCAGGCCTTCTTTTAAAGAACTAACATTCTTGCTTTAGCTGGAAGACTTAAGTGATGGATCATTTCTGCAATGGGTAACTAATTCACTGGCATGTGGAGGAGTCAGCTCTGATGGCCTGACATTGTCCTCAAGCTTTATTTAATTTGTAGGAAAAGCTCTTCTATGCAGTTTACCCTGGCACTGCACTACTGGTTACACAATGGAACGTTCTCATGAAGGTAACAAAACCAATTCTTGGTGTAATATCAATCTTGTGGTCCTGAAGTACAGTAAACATAAAATCTATCTTCCCAAAGAAGAGTGAGGTCTGGTTTTTGTTGGTTTGTTGGTTTGTTTGTTTTTTGTTTTGTTTTTTTAAAGGAAAATGTTCTATCATGTCTCAAAGGCTGCCACATTTGAAAGGAAAATGTGCTACACTAAAAAGGCTTGGATCCAGCATGGCAAATTCCCTTATGAGAGCTAAAAACATCACTTAGTACTATGTCTACAACTGAGAGGACAAAATCACTGTGAAAGTCATACAAGGTACTGCTTTTGATCATCAAATGAAAACTAATCAGCTGAAGAACTGTGGGGTTTATAACCAAAGTAAAAAGAACCAGGTTCATATAAAATCTTTGTCTTATTCACTGACTGTGAATACATTACTAGTTTTTTTCAATCCAGTTTTCAAATTAACTCTGTGGCTCTATTATATTTTAAACATATTTATTTTAATCATTCATCTTTTTTTTCTGCAGCCAACTCTATAATAGCAATTTTGGCTATTCAAATCCCTATTTGTAAATTATTTATTGTGTTAATTGCTCTTTGAATGCTACCAGTTATCTTTCTGGATTAAATTAATTGATTATTATTGCTTACTAGACTGATAACTTTTGAATCTTTCTAGTTTCATAAAATACACTAAACTGATACAGAAAATCTAATTTTCACTGTCTAGAAAATATTATTTTCTTTTTATCCAAGAACATGGGTGAGAAAATGTTAGGTAATATGTTCTATAAAATTATCACTCAGCACATTAAATCAGATTTTCTCTGAATCCTAGTAAGACCATCAAGTTGTTTAACCTTGGTTCCTAGACAAAACAAATCATTGACCATTTATTTATATGTTATCTTCAAATTCTGTGCAGTGAAATGTTGCACCAAACATATCATAAATATTTTCAGGAGAAAATCAATATAACACATGGGCTGCAAAAGCTACTGATTTAATACAGAAAAAAGCATCACTACAGAAATCTTGATAACAATTTTTAATGAAACATGTATGAAAATTGCTGTATTTCTCCTTACTAATTAATAGGGACTCAAAGTGGAGCAACATTCAGGAAAAAAAAGTGTTTTGCTTTCTCAAGTGGAGTCTTGGGACTCCCTTTTGGTATTAAATTCATTGCAACAAAATCTGTGTGTTTCTCCAACACTCACTGATTTTAGAAAGGATTCCATGGCATAAAAATCCCTCTTTCTTTACCTAAAGGAGTAGATAAAGTATTTTTATTTTATGGATAACCTCTTTTGCCAGCATGATTTCACCACAGATTTTCAAGAGTGGTTATGACTGACTAGTGCTCAAAAATTTCTTCTGGTGGCCCCTCAGAGTAATTGTCTAAATTAGGTTAATGAAGAAGTTTAGCAGTCAATAAAAGGATAACAAAAAAAAAATTCTCCTTCCAATTTGTGATACATGTTCAGGGTTTAGTATGTGTTTTCAGGGCTTGAGTGTTTTCAGTTTCATCAGATGTTTTCATGTAGAAACTAGATTACAGAGGAAAGTAGTACTTCAGTGCAGATGTTGAAGGCACTGACAGTTTTGGGTTTTCTCCACCAGTCTGGTGAATATTCCAAAAATAAATACCCGTTCCTGAAAAGCATTAAATCAAAGAGCGTAGCCCAAATCCCACACCAATGTATAGCTCATGCACATATGGTAGTGCCTCTGACACATGAGAAGCTGACAACTGGAAAAGAAGTGTCACACAAATAACTTCTTTGGAAAAGAATAGCCGGCACTAGCATTCCTGTGTGGCTGTCAGGAAGAGAAAAGGTCCACTAAAGATTCAGTTTAGTTTTCTGCAGCTGTCGACAGAGGTCTGCTCTTCCCAACAGTCTCAAGCACTCCTGATTCTGAAAAGGGATGGCTGAATGAGGTCTTGCCCTACATTCTTTTTCTGTGTACGTGCCAGCAGGCCATCAAGCAAGGATTTTCAGTGAAGGCAAGCAAAGGTGAATAATAATTCACCAATTGGTCCCAGTTCTGTGCAGTGTGTGCACCTTTTCTCCTGTAAAACATTAACTCCACGTGAAGTGGTAACACCAGGAATTCCTTTACAAGAACTGACACCTGAGAGCATTCGGCTGTGCCTTTGTGTTGGCTCTGCAGGTTTTCTATGTAGGTCACCACGGAATGCCTTGCCAGCTCCATGGGCCACTTCATGTTCTGACTTTCTGAAGTGACAATGACTGCTTCAGTTAGAATTTTAATGGGGGAGGTAGGAGGTCACAAGTCGAGACCATCCAAAAGAAAAGAGACTTGCCACAAATTATAGGAAAATGGTAGTAGGCTCTTAGCCATATATTGGAGGTAAAGTTTTTCCTAGAATTGGCTGACAGCGTGGGACTTGTCAGGATGTCGTCAGATTGCTGTTGCAGCTTTATTAGTGTCTGCTTAGGTTGTAAATAAAGACAGTGAAAAACAGACCAAGCAAAGTTTTTCTGGAAGCCTAACATAACCAGTTGTAATATAAATTAATAAGCAGATGATTCTTATCAAAGTTTGGAGGTTTTTTATAATACAAAAAGTCGTAGTGTCAATATCCATTTTATATCTGATATATGAGAGATTGTCACCTTTTCTGTTAAGTCTCTCTGCCATCTAGGGAGGAAAGCAGTCTTGCATTGCTTCCAGTAAGCTGTTCAGGAGACTTGTATTACAGCTCATATCACTATATTTAAGACTCAGATTTGGGAATTTGCCTTACACATTATTCTACCTTTAGCTGGCAAATTAAGCAGTTGCTACATCTCCTTTCTATGTTTGAGAGAATTTTCTTCAAGTAGAATGAAGGGATCTGAGCAGCTTCAGACTTACCCACCTTCCCACTGTTGGCCACACAACTCTTGAAACGGAGAAATTTTGAAAAAACTCCACCATTTGGGGACAAAAGAGGAACAGGTACCAGGTGTCTTTCAGAAAAGCTGCTCCTTGCCTTCTGAAATTGCAAGGAATAAATGAAGATATTTTCTTGCAAGGAGAGCTGGCAGAGATGTTCCCAAGTCATCCTCCTGGATGGAATATTGTAGTTATTTTAGGACAGGATCTGACTGGTGCAGATTAAATATGAACTCCTTTAAAGAATGACAAGCAGGACTTAGACTATTCTGATTCAGGGCTTCTGGGAGAGAAAATCCCAAAGTTTTCATGTCCTCGGTGCATCAAGGTTTTTACTTTTATGAAAAGTAAAGGAAAACATAATTTGGAAAATTAGATAAGGTTTAGATTAGATGGGCAGTTTTGGTACAGTATGTCTTGCTGAGATCTATACACTTGTTATCCTGATTTTATTAATTATGCTCTGAAAATAAGCTTATCTATTTGAAGCAAATGCTGGGACAGAATTTTGTGGGGAAAAATGGATACTGTAGAAGATACAACACAGCAGGACTCTGAAGCTCACAGTAATGAGTAGTTTTGAGAAGACTGAATGGGGATGGAAGTGTAAGATTCTCCAGATCTGCAGTAAAATGGTAAGAATTAAGATTATTAAAATTATTCTGGAGCATAATACAATGTCCTTTTAACTTTCCTTTTTAAAGACTCCATTCAATTTAATGAAAATAATCTTTTCTTTTTCACAAGGCAGCTTAAACTTTCATCATAAAATGATTTTTCTATAATATACTAGAGAAATACGGTTCAAAGACAGTAGTGTCAGAGGGCATTATGTTTAAGTGTAAAACAGAAATTAGAATAAACTGGTGTTATTCAGTAAATGTTCCCTGTTTCCCTCAGCAATCATATTTGATATGTTCTAATTTTTAGAAGACAACTCTAAAGGAGAAATATTTTCATTAAAATAAAATTGTTGCATAAGCTTGTGACCCTTGTCTTTATTACTGCCTGCAGTCTCCTGAGGTCCTCACCAGATGGAAGAGATATTTTTCTATTAGCAGGAACTCAGTTGAAAAAAGAAGAAAAAAATTCCAGGGCCCAAAAGAATAGCTTCATGGGAAAATATATTAAACAGTGAAAGAACCAGGAAAATTAGAACTAATTTAGATTGACTGTGTTTTCAAACATGGCACAACCAAGTGAAGTTTTTCGGCAAAAATGTTGTGCTAGATCCTTAGAGGACATAAATAATCATATCCATTTTCTTCTTCATGAGATAAAATCAATATTTTCCTTTTAAAGGCAGTCGAAAGAGATGGGGCTCCAGAGTCACAAAAGGCACAAAAGATCAGTGTAAGCAGAATAGAGTGTCTGAGGCTGGATAGGTCTCAATCCTACTTTCTTTATCTTGGAAAGTTGCAAAGGATAAAAATGGCTTACAAATAATTCAGATGATCTTGATCTAAGGTGTCTGGTTTCCATGAGAGTTTTTGTCATTCATTCAGAACAGTGAAATTGCATTATTTCTGGAATGTTGTCACTCTTCCACTTGAAAGGCAGCACAGCCTTTGTTGGAAGCGGGGAATAGATTTGCAGAGTCAATTTATGATCTACGACAGTCTGCTCTTCAACATCAGACTTCTCTGTAATGTGATATTCTTCCCAGCCTCTGGGCAAGGAAGAATCAGAGGACTCAAGGAGTTTGAGATCTTTAACCTAGAACACGTTTTGTTCCTAAAGACAGAGCATAAAGAACTGCACTTCCTGGGAGACAAATTGAGAGTCCTCTGGACCATGTGTTCTTTCACAATACCCAGGGAGAGCAGGTGCTTCCATGAGTGTTGGAGGAAAAACAGATTTGAGTGATATTAGCCATCTGCCTGAAGATAGAATTCGTGCTCTGGGGGTAAGAAAGTGAAAGACTGGTGGGCTGGACACATTCTTGATCCTCTCTGGTACTGAGTTTCTAAAGCTGGCATCAGGCTGCAAAGGACTGCCTTTCCTTTGGGTGATTTCAGGTAGTCCATGCAAACTGCTTCCTTTGGATATAATTTAACTGTTCCTCGGGTGGGAGTTACTGCTTCTCCTCTCACATCTGATACATGACTGAAAAAAGCTGGGCTTGCCATTCACTCCCCTCTCTGACATGGGGGCAAATCTTGTATTTTAGCAGGGATCTGGTAAAAGAATTTGATCAGGAGCTCAAAGTGACCTGTGGATGCAAGTCTGTGAACACTTCAGAGATCACACAGCCAGTGTTTCCAGCAGCATTTGGCAATAACTCAGAGAAGCAATTACCGTCTCATAAAAGAATGCAAGATGACTAACCTTTTTCTACTAATGTATATATGTTCCATTTTCTTAGGGATGAAAGACTGTGTCTCTATGTGTTTCATTTCAATAAAAATAAGAGGAAATGCACAATTACTGTAGTTCACGACTCGCTTTTTAGGACTACTGATGTCTTGATATGCAGTTGCAGGCAGGTAAATACAATTATCACAGGGGACACTACCAGTTTTGGGAGAATGGGAGATAATGCAGGGCCCTCCTGCTCACATGTTGATGTGGGGATTTTTGTGCTGGGAGGGTTTTTTTTAAATGCCAACAGCGAAAATAATTTCTTAGAGACAGAGGAATTTGAAGAATACTAGGAAAGAAATGTTCTTATTTTTGTTATTTAAAAACTTATAAGCAGTCTCCAAGAGAATATAAACGCAGTGCAAAAAAAAAAAATCTGATCTTATAAACACCGATGAGAATGTGTCAATTAATGTGTAATTGTGCCAAGGGTTGTACTCATAAAGTACAGAATGCATGAAGTACAAAACGAGAATTTCTGTTCAGTCACAGAACAACTAAAATTAGGCTATGCTTTGAGTGGTCTGTGGCAGAAAAAAATGAAACCCTTTCAGGGTTTTTTATGCTTGCGCAATTAAAACATCTCATAACTCCACAGTATATGAGATCCAGTGGAATGCCCTTTGAAATAGATTGGAACAGATCCACTACATCACATTCATTATTTCAGCAACCAAAGCATGTCTTGAATTAAATAAAATGACAAAATACTAAATACTAATCTTGATTTCATTTTAATAAATTCCAGTGGTGGATGGTTTTCAAATGTGTGTGCTTTCAGTTTTCACATAAAGCATTTGAAGTTCAGTTATATAATGTGGCTTCATACATTGAAATATTGTAAATCCTTTTTAAAACAATCCAAAAGACCATTTTCCCCAAAATATTTTGTCAAAAAATAGCAACATTAAATGTATTTTTGACAAAATAAGTTTTGTTTGAAAATTTGGACTAGATCTAAAGTTATAAAAGTTAGCTTGAAAACATCTTTAACTGAGACTACTCGTCTATGAAGCTTCAGTTTCTTCTTGCTCAGTTTATTGAAAAAAATGTTGGAAGAAATTAAGCAATATCAACATGCATTCATTCTCATGCACTTCTATGTCTGCAGTCATGTTTTGAATGGGATAAAGGGTAAACAGTGTCCATGACCTATCTGCTCTTTTTTATTATAATCTCTTTTTGCTGTGATAAAATTTAATGCAAAATTCACAAGAAGGTACTTTAATGGTTCTTCAACTTTATTCAAAGGACTGCTTTTCTCTTTAAAATACTTTGCCTCTTTCCACAACAGAAAGGGCAAGGGATAAAAGGGATTTGGCATGTACCACTGAGCAAAAAATCCATTTACCTTCACCATGAGCTTTCTTACTTTCATAATTAGGAACATCTCATGTGAATATTTTTTGCCTGTTTTGCACCACCCGTCTAGGAGCAGGACTCCAGGAAAACAAAAGGTAAATTTATGTCCAGAAGAAATTTCTGGACAAGATTCAGAGCTGACCTGACATAGGCTCTCTGGTTAGATATGGGTTTGGTTCCTGAGGGGGTTTTTGTGTGGTTAGGGATGCTGTTAGGATTGGGATTAGTGTTGACACCGGTAGCTACTGGTAAACAATTGCTAGAGACAGGAGAGACTGGTAGAATCAAGAGGTTCTGCCTAAACCTGGTGGTGTTAATGACACAATTTTCCAAGTCTGAGTGGATAGGGCTAGGATTAAACTTAGGCTCTGAAAGTCAGAGAGCTAAATTTATGGTAATTAGAAAATTTTTTTGTTAGATTTAAGTGGGTTAAGGTTAATAAGAATAGCTCTTTCACACTGTCCAGTGACTTGAGCATTCTTAAAATAGTAGTGGACTGCTCACTACACTTTGAGCAGATATTTCATTTTTATCATTCCCTTTTTGACATATTCTAGGTGTGTCCTGAGGTCTTTGTGTGTCCTGAGGACTTCAAGTTTGGGACCATTTGAAGAAATAGGAGTCCTAATGCAGTAAGTATTCTAGTTTTTATAGCTATGTGTGTCTCTGCATATTTTAGAGTTTTATCTGTGACTTTGATATGGCAGTGGTTTACACATTTTGCTCTCCACACTACTCCATGTGCATTACATATACAGACACACTACTGTGTGCGTATATATATATATATAAAATGTGGGTGGGTTTATGCAAATTATAACATGTAGGTCGTTACACAGAGACACACACAATTAATATGTTTTATAGAATACTAAAACTATATTCTTTACAAACTGCTAACAAAACCCCAGACCATGCCACGACAAAGGAATTAATTTCTTTTAGAACCTTTTGGGTTTTTTTCTGGATTGCAGAAATGTATTTGTTAAGAAAGCATAGTATTTCAAACATACAAGATAATACACTTTCATTAGTTAATTTTTTTTTAGTGACAGAGGAAAAAGTAACACTTGTGGTAAAAGGACCAACAAACCCCAAAAATTGCTACCTGGTTCAACACCATTTCACTGGATTTACAGAGAAAATATTTTTTTTACCAAATTGTCCTTTTAGAATTTTTTCTACAAACTTTAATTAAAACATTTGGCAATTGGGTAGAGAAATGTTGTGGGTTTTCTGTTATATTCGAGTTTAAAATATTGTATTTTCTTTTCAAATTTGACTGTGTTGAAAATCATGGTAGCTGTTTGCTTCAGGTGACAACATTTCATAGAGAATGTGTATGAGATATTTTGGTAGTTTGACTTTTGCTTTGACTATAGAACTTTCTGACAGCTTGTCTTGCTGCAAAATCTTAGGTTATAACTTAAGTTAAACAGTCCTCTAATTTTCTCACACATTGCTTTTTCAAAATGGATAAAAATAAAGATTTTATGTTGAATTTGACTGAGCTGTGTTTGATGACTTAAATGAGGGCAGAGGCTAAGCCTAACTGTGAAAGTGGGACCTTCTGAAGAATTCAGCTGTGGGCACATGAAAAGCAAAGCAGTGCAGCTTATTCACAGCCTCATCACTCTTTTGAATTTGGTGCTTTGATATGATGATTTGATATCAGTAAGATGGTCAAACATATTTTAAAATGAAGAGAGCAATTGAGTTGAGAAATAAAATAGTACAAATTGGAAAGTTTTCATGTTTCACAAACTGCATAGTACTCACAGAATGAGACTGGAATATTTGTAATTACCCTTAAATGTGACTAAGCCGCGTGTAGGTATCAGAAGCAGGTAAGTCAAAGGAAGAAACCTTACTCTTCAATAAGGATTTGGATCATTTGAGATAAATCAACATATGTAGAAAATTAAATCTGATTTAATAATGATGACATTAACAGAAAATTTTATTTTTAAAAATCTGAAGGTTACTGCTTTATTTAGTTCAAGAAGTGAGAAGAGAAATAATAGAGTGGAAGGATATCATCACAGAGAAAAACCCTCTCAGAGAGCAAGCTTTTAATTAAATCATTACAGATGCTGGCATTGAGGAAAATCAATGTTTCTGATCTGTACAGCATTTAAGGAGATACAAGCAGATCTAGAGATGAAGAGTAAAAATTACAGGAATTCAAGTGTGCATTGGCTTTATTCCTCCTGGGATCACAAAGGTCATTGGCAAAGTTCCTGCTGACCATAAAGTTGCATGCTCAGGCCCAGCTGCTCACGTTGTTGTTTGGTTTTTGTTCATAAAAAAAACAGAGATCTATGAAACTGGAAAAACAAAAATTTCCCTGGGGTAACTGTGAGCTTCAAGAAGTTTAACAGCACTGGAATCTGACTGCAGCTGCAGTATTAGCCATTTTCCTTTACACAGGAGATTGATGAAATTCTCTGTACAAAAAATATCTGACCTTCCTCTATTCGGACTTCAAAAAAAATTGGCCTTTATTGTACTACAGTGCTGTTTATAATACTAGGCATAACAGAAAAGGGAAAGAAAACTTCTTTTTACGGTTATATGTGCATTGCTAAGACTAGCACTGTTCCTTTTGGCCTGATTTGGTCTCTTTAGGACAGGGATGCATGGAATGGGCTATTACATTTTTCATGTTGGGCCCCCTCTAGTCTGCTAAACATGGAAGGCATGCAAGGTAGGTGATGGTGTTAAACAAGTTGTTTTAAGCACAGCTCCCAGGTATTAATCACTGAATGTAAGCCAGAAGATACAGTAATTGTTCTGTATGAGAAACAGCATTTTTACTGATAAATGTTGTCTGAGGCTTGAAGTTGAGGGTTTGTTGGATTATCAAAATTCCTTCCTTTGTGTTAGTGATTTGCAATATCTCTTTATAAAATTAAATAATTTAGGTGGGATATGAAGTCATTCATCAGTAATCCCAGAAAGAGAATCATAGTACTGGATGTCATTTACTCCCTACCCTTTGTAAATCTTACTGAGACTGTAATCTCCTCAGGGCAGTCACTGTCTGCTATGTTGTGTTTGTGCAATGCCTAGCAGAACATGCCTCTACTTTTTCTTGCCTTCTGAGTGCTGTCCCAATACAAAATAAGTAACATCATTATGATTCTGTTGTATTTCCTTCTTGTAATCAGGCTTGTCACAGTTCAAAAATAACACCTCCAAGACTTTTAGCTATAATATCAGAAGTGACAGCAGCAAGAAGCACTATTTTTTATTCTGAAAGGGAGTCCCCTGATAGAAGTAGAATTTAAGGCCTTTGAGAGGCCAGCTACAATTTATAATTTATGTGGCTCTATGGCAGGTAGTGCAGTCTTCAAATAGAGGAGAGTAATGTCTAACATCAATATCACTTATGTGAGCTAAATGACTTGTGGGCACTTGTAGGTAATGAACTGTAAGTTCTACTAATACTGAAGTTTAGAAGGTTATTGTGGAAACCTGGACGCAGCTATGTTTGAATTTAGCCTATTATCTCAAAATAGATCATCACCACAAATTGTGAATTTCATATTCATGAATATGCCTCCATAATTATAGAAGTAAGAGCAGCAATAATTACCGTACATAATATGTAATTACTATAAAATTGGAGAATATTTCTTTATTCAAGTAGTCCTGTTGGTACCGGGCTGAGTCAATTCATAGGACACTGAGTGGAAATCAAAGCTCAGACATTTGTAGGCATTTGGAATTTGACTTCCAAGTTTCAAGATTAGTCTGCGCACCATATTCCCATTACTTGTTCTTGTGATTTTTGTAATCAACCTCATAAATGCATGAAGTATATAGCATTTTAAATATTCAAAGTACTGTAGAATCATTACTGCTAATTTTGTCCCTTTTATCCCCCCACAAAAAGAATAATTTCTTATTTCTCACTGTCTTTTTTCCCCTTCAGAGAAGTGTTATGTTCAATGATGAATATTGGGAATTTTTGGGGCCTCTCAGGTTAATGCCTGATTAACTCCTGCTCTAGATTTGATGAGATTTTTCACTGCCTGTCCTGAAACTGTGCTGGGACAGACTGGGGAATGGCAGATTATGAAGCAGAGCTGTAAGTGCCAGAGACAGGAGGGTGAGACTCAAAATCTGAACAGGTGGGGAACAAGGTCTGAGAGGCTTAGGAGCCAATCCTCCTGTGTTTGGGGTGAATGAGCTGATTCCCTAGGCAGGAACAGTGACAAACAGGGCAGAAACTGAGGGACAAGTTGGATTCACCTGGAGCTCTCTGCAACCCTGACGAGTATGACATCTGTCTGTATCTGTCCTAGGTGAACTCTAAGATATCATGTTCTAAAAACAACAGCACACTTTCCTTCAAGACCTGAAATGCCTCAAATTTCCGTGCACCACTGCTTCAATAGTCAGCCTCTTCCAAGTCAAAATGAGGACAGTTAATAGGATTGCAGGATGCAAAATGCACAGCTTTCATGTCATACTCTTCTTCAGTGTGAGTCTGTAGGCGCTGCAAACTGCATGTTTAGTTTGTGCCTGAGGTGGCAAAGTTTGACTGCCATGGTCTGAACAATCATCCTTACCCCATCTGCTGCTGCTTATGTGAGGATGAGGAAGGGAACGGCAGCCCATATAAATAGCCCAAATCCAAAGCAGATATTGCCCCACCAACACATCTGCCTCAGCTCTGCCAGGAAAAGGTCAGAAAGCTTCATCCTCTGAGATCCACAGATCTTTGGGTTCTGCTTCTTGTGCTGTCTTGTCTTCAACCCACATTTTCAGGAGTTTCTCTTTGCCCTTCCTTTATTAGGGGAGCTGCTGGGAAGAAAAGCAGGTTAGTCAGAGGCAGGGAATAGGAGATGGATGTTAATATGCCTTTGGCACTGGGAAGGAGGGTGGAGTTCTCTGTCTAGGATGGGTTGTGAGGTATGGGATGAGGTGGGGAGAAAATGTGTCAGAAGAGGGACAGGATGGAGGAGGGGAGGAATGAAAAATTCCTGTTCCTAACGGTACCTTTCAAAGTGTCTTTCAGACACAAGACCTAAGCTTCCGTTTTTTTCTTGGACAGCTTGCTCCCTGGCCTTCTCACTTAAACCAGGTTAGTACCCTTTTGAGTTCTACCAGCCTTTTCCGTCCCCTAGCTCCCCATGCCATGTCTTCCAACCCTGAAAAACACAAACCTTTTTCTGCCTCGAGACAGCAACATTCAATTTTATTTTCATAGGTATGTAGCTTCTAGTCTTCTGTGCTATATCCTAGTCCAATAGTGTGGAATCACCTTGTTGTTAATGTGCATGATAGGAAACCATTATAATCTTATTGAAAGTAACTAATCGACTTACCTTTAATGCTGAATCAGTTCTAAATAGGCATCTTGAAAAAATAATGCTGCACAGAGATGCCCATTCCTTCAAAATTCCTTAAATCAGACTTCGGGTAAATAGAATACTAGTGAAGGGCAAGGGCTTTTCTTGTTTGCTCAACAAGTCTTTGCTGAACAATTAATATATTTCTATTAGAGTGTGACTGGGAAGTAATCCTATAATAAAAAGCACTCAAATGTTTTCAAGTACTTGTTCAAAGGGAAGTACTTGATAAAAGGGAGCAGTGTCAAGTGTGATGTGAAAGAAAACTCTTTCCAGTGCCTAGCTAGGGGAGCATACACCAAGGTAAAATATTCCATTATCTGGTCTAAAGTATCAGCTGTTGGTTTGTTGCGTTATAGTAATGAACCATATTGAAACTACAGATCAGTCTGTCTGATTTCTGTACTGTGTTTAAATGCACAGTGAGCTGATTTGTCTGTGCTTTTCCATTTTGTTTAATTGTCTATGGTGTTGTTAAGTACCTAAGAGAGCCAAGGGGGTTTGGCTGAATCTGGAAAGAGTACACTAAGCAATTAAAAGCAAAACTTCTAATCTATCCTTACATTTAAAATATTGCTGTTTTCTATGAAAATATTAATCCAGGAGTGATAATTAAAATCTCAAATTCTCTATAACAGTTTTATTGACCATCAAGCAGATGGGTAATGTAGTTAAAATGCATAGAATACAATATGAAAAAAATTAATTCTCTTTAAAACCATTTCTTAAAGCTGAGAACACAGATCTTATTTATACACACACCCACTATCATGTCCACTGTCATAAGTACTACTGGCATATTGCTCTTAGTGGGCTAAGTTAAAAGACCACAATGAGTCACAACGCTGTTTCCAGGATGCTATAGGAATCAGGAAAAATTTTACACGAAGTATAACTAAATAATTGGTTTTTATGTCCTTCATGAGGAGATTAATTTTCTGGTATCACCACAGAACGGAACCATGGCACCATCCATGAGCAGCTCTAATTATTATTATCAGTTATTCTACAGTTAAAGAAAACTGATATTCAAAAGCCATGGTTGTGGCCAGCCTTCTCTAGATGACTCTGCTTGGCCAGAGTTGGTTGGACCAGATGATCTTTAGAAGTTCGTTCAATCTCAACTATCTGGTGATTTCTAAACCAGAGCTTATGAAGCCTTCACTTAAATGGAATTCCAAGACAAGTGTTTGATATGCTTGGACACAGACAAATGTTTAATGGCATTTCCAAATTCTTTAGTGACTGTAAATCTTCCTTGTGCAATCCCATGACAGTTTACCATTTCCTTTGCATACTTTAATAGACAGACAGTATCTCTACATGCTTCTCTATAGACAAAAAAAAAAAAGTATCAGGACTGTGCCTTACTTACACTGCAGAACTATAAGGCTTGCATATTGCTAAAGAGCACTTGCAACTATGTTACCTGCCCACTATAACTGAAAAAAACTCCATCTCATATCTATGTTTATTAAATTTAATTAAAATTCGCTAGAGAAAAATAGGTATAAAGCCTTTTATTATTTTAAATGAGTTTTCATAAGAACTTTGATCCTGCAAAAATCCGGTCTAGTAATGGAATTTCTTAAGTTACTTCTCCTATGGAGTACAGCACTACAAACACTTTTGGGTGTTCATGACCCACCATGAGATCTATGAAGCATATGCTAAAAAAGAAATAGTAGAAAAGGATTAAGTGAGTAAGCGTTGAAAACACAAGGGTTATTTTCAGTCTTTCATTTACATCTGTCAGTTCAAGGATAATTTTGATGCCTTTGTGGAAATTGTCCATTTACTCCCAACAGTATACGTCCCTCCAAACCGACCTGGCACTCTTGAGCTGTCTACTTTGCAAGCTTACTAGAAAAAATATTCTTGAAAGAGAGATTTTTATTAGTCATTCCTTCATCCTATTGCTAGATCAGCGGCCCAATCATGCCTTCTTTTTTGGTTCTGGTTTTGTTAGTGCTACTTTTTTTTCTTTTTCTTTTCTTTATATACTGATACTCTAATAAGTGTATTATGGATGTCTAAGGTTTAAAGAGAGATACTGATATGATTTAGGCTAGTGGCTATAATTTATCATCTGCTGTCTGTTCCATGAAAGAAGTTCCACAATTGCATGTGTTTCAATAAGGTTTTTTTAATAAACTTGGTGTCTCTTGAACACTTACAAGAAGAGGTTATATAGTTCACTGGACTAGACTGAGATTCTATTTACTGTGACTATTATTGTGACCTATCCACTTCACTTTCTTAGAAGTTGTTTGGGAAATCCTCCAACATGTGAAGGGTCAGAACGCGGAAAAGATTTTCCGTCTGGTGTGTTTTTTAACTGTTCTAGTGAAATACTAAACCCTAATGTGCAGCTTAAGCCTCCAATGCTCTTGAGAGCTCGGAGTAACCTTTCAGAGTAGGTTTCCTTTTGATGGTTGGTGGTCATTCACAGTAAAACTAATTTGTGTTTTCTGCTGTGGTTGTGTGATGGCTCTGCATGGAGGAAAGGACTGCACCTATTTGTTCATTAACCCTGGCTTTGGTAAGAAACCCTCTCTGGGACCACACAGACATAGAGATGGGAGCACAGGAGAATCCATATCCTGTTTGTTAACCTGGTTGTAAAGCTTACAAATTACTCCTGGCCATGTGGTTTGGAAAGCTGTTACTCGAACATGTGCTTTGTCTGCCTGGAACTGCAGCATTGCTTAATTGGTATTTTCCCTTTGGATACTTAGTTGGAAACTTTAGTTTGTCACAGTTAATCTTTAATTCACATTAGCTCCAAAATGTGCTTAGTACACTGAATATGCTGAGTAGTCCATGTTGGGGATGGAATAATAAATTGAGAGGTCATTTGTACGCAGTGAAGTGTGATTAGGGATCTCTGTAATTTGCAGGCCTCTGAGCTCAGACACCAAACAAAAACTGCTCTGTACTTACAGTGCACACAATGGGCACTGTGGGTTGACCTCTGGGCCACACTCAACCCCAACTTTTCATTCACTCCCCTCCCCAGCAGGAGGACTTCCAAAAGTGTTTGCCTGCAAGACAGGCGGGTGGCTGGAGAGCTGGTTAGATATTTTCGGTAGCAGAGGATAAGAGATGCTCAGGGGTTCTCGGTTGTTTGATTACAGTTCACAGCTGTCAGGAACATGTAGTATTTGCATCGTCTGCTCTCTGCCATTTAACATTGGATCTTATGTGTGTTTACATGTATCCCTAAGAAAGAATTCTATGTTTGAAGGACTGGTAGGGTAAGTAGAGAAATTACATATTGATGTCAGCAGGCATAGAAAGAAGATGACTAATTTTGACCTTTATAAATATCTTTGAGGTTAAATAGCAAAGAAAAAGGAACTAATTTAATTAGAGAAAGTATTAGTTGTCCCTTCTTTTAGCCTGGGATCAAGAGGCTGGCCATGAGTGAGTTTACCATTTTGCTGTATTAGGAACATCCTTTTAGCTGAAAGTTGTATCTCAGTCTGAAATGTAACCCTTACAGTATAAGATTTGCTACCAGTCACTCATCTCAGTTATCTTTCTCATTTCCTTCTCTTTTTGCTTTCGTAAAACTCTTTTAAATTCCTCAAAAGAAGGCATCTAAACAGTACAGCATTGATGGCTGTCCACAGCAGACGAAGGCTGGTGATGCACAGACTTCTGTAAATTCTGCTTCTGATCCCAAGGAATTGTCACCTCGCTGCTCCACAACTTCCTCGTTCTAAGGATACTGTCATTCTCACAAGCCAGATGAAAGGCTGTGTCCTGGAGGCATGACCTAACCCTGAAGGTGTAGCCATATGCTTTAAGGGATTTCTTTAAAAGCCTAATGCCTAACTCAAAGAAATGCTGGAAGGGAGGCTATAAAGAAGGTGATAAGACCAAAAAATTAGTAATATACAAAACTAAAATTAAATTATAGTCACCTGACTCATGTTCAAATAATTTATTTCCCTTATCAGTTTTTTTAAAATTTTCTTGTTATTCTTTATTTAACTCTCTACCCTCAGTGAGGGTGTTGTAGGGCTTCTTCTCAAAAATATATTGAATTTCTAATTATTGAAATGATTACAGAGAAGTTATAAAATTTCAGACTTATGTTTTACAATAATGTACCCCTGTTAGAATATATTCTGAGAAAGTTTTGAGTATTTTTATGTAGAGTAAAAAAGGAGTTAAATCTCCTTTGATTCTAAAAGCACTTGTATTATTTTGGACCACTCAAATTTCTGATTTTAATTAGTAAAAAGCACTTTCAGCTCTTTCATCAAGGAAAAATACAAGAAATTTCAAGCATAAGGTGGGTTTTACCATTATATTTGTGAACAAGAATGAGTTTGTACAATTCATTGTAGAAGTATTGCCAAAGGTATATATCGGATAGTATTTGAGCTATCTTGGAAAAAAATACAAGAAATACTTGTATTGAAAGGAGATTGAGTTTTAAATTTAAATAAGGAATGGAAAAATTCTTAATGGCTTTAGATATAGCCTAGTTTTTTATTGTTGAGCCAGTTTCTCTAGACTTACTCTAAGTTGCCTTTTTTAGTTTGTTTGAAGATAGTGAAAGTTGAAAATTACAGTAATACTTTTTGGAGTATAGAATAAAAACCACTGTAAATTTCCCTCAAGTCCTGAGAAAGTTTGAGAATGTAATCTATATACTCTTTATGTGTGCTAGTATGCCAAAATGTATTTTCCTAGGAATTGCAAAAAATGCAAACTACTTCACTACATGATTTTTGGCAAATAGTTTTTATTCTCTTTTTACAATAGCATCAGTAGGCTTATAAGAAAGCTGCAGCTTAAGAAGTTGCTTCAGACACTGTTTCTGAAGATGCAATAAGTTTCTGGTAGAAAATATTTTCAAGTAAAAAAATAATTTGCAGATCTGCTCACAAACCAGAAAACAGCCAATACTGATCTTATGCCTGATTAGATTTCTCAGTCCTCTTGAAATATATTTTTGTAGCAACAACTGAGTGAATATTGTTTGAAGTAAATACCTTTTCTTTGCAGAAACGCTATCCAGGTGCAGTGTTCAAGTTACAAGTTACAACACATGTCCTTATGTCCTAACTACTGTGCAATGTAACTCCCTTAAAGAGAAGAGGGCTGTATAAGGAAGCAGAGACAATGCTTTTTACCATGAAACAAAAAACTTGGAAGGGTAATGGCAGATCTTATTTTCTATCATTAATGAACAAAAGTACTCCCAGCACGGGCTGGCATTGTAAACAATGAATATTTACTTAATTCTTACTCCCTTCTTCTGAGAACCTTGAGATTTGCTAGTCTCAGCATTCGTGGGCATGATATGCAGCTAAGAAAACAGCAGTGTGTTATTCTTCCTCAGTTTCCCAGGGTTTGGATGATCGTTGTGGTTACAGAGTACTTTAGGTGTTAGAGATTATCATAACTGAGGTGGTTTGCACTTGAAATGCTATTTGTAGCTCCTCAGGGAAAAAAGGATGCTCTGCTTTCAGCATACAGTACTCCTTGAGTTGGTCATGGTCTGCAGGCTTAGAAGATGCAGATAAGAGCTTAGTGAGAGGAATCACAGTTATCTGACTGTTAAATTCCAAATATTGTCAACCTTAATATTTAGTGGTTGGAATAACTTTAAGGACCAGAGGGGAAAAGAATACTTTCTGTGCCTTCATTCTTTCCTTATAACTCCTTTTAGCATATTTGTCAGCAATGTTGTTGTCTTGTCCCTTTATGTCAATGCAGCTTAAAGTGACTCCTTGTTTTCTGGGACTAAATGCAGTCTCATAAATGCATGTGGCCAAGCCCAAATAGGCTGTGCTGTGCCTGTTGGCCTCCCCACCTTTTCTTTTTATTTGTATAGGCATAGAGGCCTTTGATAAAGTCTAGAGAATATAACTTTGAAATTTTTATTTTAAGGCAGCTTTCCTAGGAAAAAAAACTATCTGTATAACCACCATGTTCCATGAGTCTCCCAGCTATCACCACCTTAGGTGGCTGGTAGTGGGACTTCCAGGAGCTCCACTGCACAGAGACAGAAATTATGGCTTCTCGAGAACTGTTTCCAAAGAGCCACTGGCTGCTGGTGATGGTGCCTTTTCCTTTGCATTGAGGAGGAGAAGGCATCATTTCCACAGCTTGACTTACTGTCAGTCACAACCACATATCTGGGGAGGTTTATGTCCCAGCTCTGACACAATTGATGCCTGCTTTGTGGAAGTTTGTCTGATTGAGGTTCCTCCACCAATGCTGAAATAAGTCACTGACTATCCTGAATTATCAGTGCTTTCAGAAGATTCCAGAAGGTCATGATGGGAAAATAGGAAACATAAAACTGATGAAATAAATAAAATCCTTTAGGTCTTTAAGCCAACGCTTAACATCTGCATCTTATCTGTTATAGCTGGAGAACTCAAAACTTACAAACAACTTCAGAAATTCAATGAATTCTGTCTAAGTTTTCCCAGATAGATCTTCATAATTTATTAGTGGTATAAAATACTGGAGGATGAGGTCCTAAAAAGGATTTATGTGATGTGATAAAACTACAGTGTAGCCAAGGGATTTTGGTTAAGTTAACTTATCCAAATGACTGATACCTACTGCTAGGAAGATTGTCTGGGGTAAAATAAAGGCTGGTCACTGGCCTGCAGTAGGAAGTATAAGAGGGATAAATGTTGTCTGAAGACTTCAGTTAAAACTTTAAAATGTCAAATGGTGCATGAAAGCAGGAAGCTTGTTACAGAAAAAGTTGCAGGAATTATTCATAATAATCTAATTTTCTTTGAATTAGTTATAGCAAGCTTGCCAAAGGAACAACCAAAAGAAATATAATCTCTCACTTGTTATCTTCAACTAATAAAAGAAAAAGAAGATTTTTGGAAAATGGGATGTAAAAAGCCACAATTAAGGTTAATGAGGAGAAGAAATTTACAGCTGTCATAAAGGATTATGATTAACACCTGCTATTCAGTATCACTGCCTCAGAGGACTGGGGAGTTTCATGTACTACTGGCTGAATAAACTCACCTGAATGCCTTGAGATTGACCAAAACTATGGTTTGGCTTCTCAATACTCTATTGAAAAACAGTAGATTTTATCAATCATAAGAAATTTTAATTTTTTTTCTTTTCTTGATAGAGAAAATTTTTGCTCATTGGGAAGCTAATGGCTCAAAAGCCCCCCAAACTGGGATTACTAATATGTCCTGTATTACTGCAAGACTATAGATTTCCAGTTAACTGCAGGACACGTGACTCTTAGAAGGGCTGGGAAAGGCAACTTTTGAAAAGAATGATTTCTCAGTTTTACCTGTGGCACAGGTACACTGTTTCAATTAATGTTATCATTGTTTATGTCGTATTCCAATGACATAAGTATATTTTAAATTTCTCTTAAATTCTCTTTTGTCAGTTTGCTGTGGTTTGCCATGTGTGGTAGAGCAGCCATTAAGGTTCTGTAAGGATTACTGACCTTCAGTATTTCATTTTGAAAAGCTGAATACAGTTGCTTCCTCCTGAAAGGCATTAAATAAACAAAGCCACAAGCCGATGGCTTCTGTTCACCTCACAACAAATTATTGTGCTGGGGTCTAATGAAGGTTCTTTCAGCAGCACTGTCAATCTATTTTAAAATTTTATTTCAAGAAAACATCTTGACATAGAAGAAGTTACTTGCAGTTCTTTGTTAAAGCAGTATAAGCTACTAATTTTTATGTTAAAGTTAAAATGAGCTTTTTTAGCCTTTGATATTTCTCAAGAAAATTCCCAGAAAACCCCCTGATTTCTTTTTAGGTTCTAACTTCATTCCTTTTTCTCCTATATGTTTTTAACTTTTGGAGGTAGTGAGCTGCTTATGTCATGGCACAGATAAGTCAGTCATCTCAGAAGATTTTTCATTCTTTATTGTGCTGCCTCATCTTTCCCCCCATTTTTACAAAGCCAGTTGATTCCTGGTTGGCTTGACTTGGTCAAGAAAATACCACATTTAATAAGCATGTTGAAGAGGGTGAGGTTATGAAACATATTTATTTCCTTTTGTCTTTATTTAAGTTGTTAATTATTAGCTTAATTAAGCCTTTTGGTAAGAAAAGATTAATTCTCCAACATTGTTTGAGGGAAAATAGTTGGAAGGAGAGTTTCAAGGTGCTGATTTGACCATTTTGTTGAAAAAGTGCTTAACTTGTTCATTTATGGCTTTCTTTTCCTCTATAAGTGCATGAGAGTAAAATTCCATAGAATTCATACAAACAAAGCTTGTTTCTTCTCTGCCTCTAGAGAAGATATCACCCTTTAAACATTACAGAATGTCCCTTTTAAGTATGTCTCAGTGTCACGTTAGTCAAACTCCTGATGTCATACAGAAATTCCAGCATGTGATGCTGTTCCTATTGCTGGTAAGTTTTGCCTTCATATGTATAAGATACAAGTGAAGGCCATTTTGGATAAAAATTGATATTATTTCTGTTCTCAAAAACACCAATACTGGCTTGAGGATAAAATGAAATTTGTGCCTCTTGCTCTGATTTGATCCACTTGTTCTGAGCAGCAAATTCATTCTTACATTCTTAATCCTCCTGCCAAGATATCCTATCATGACCTTGGCTCAGAGACTCCGGATGGAATCTCCAAAGAAAGCTGCCTTTAGTTCCTGTAAAGATGAAGACATGGATGATTTGGCTGCAGTTCTGGGAAGTACTCTTTGAAATTTACTGATGAACGTTGCAATTGCAGGCAAATTTCCTTATTTTCATCCGGTCCCTTGCTGAATTCTGCTGCTCAGAAAGATGTGGCGGATTCACACTGAGTTAGAATAATTTTGCTTTTACTGTTATCATTTAAGGTGGCTTTCACTTATTTTCCTTCCTCTTCCTTGTTCTCACTCCAGTAGTGGATATTTCATATTCCCTGTGTTTCTGATACTACAAGGAAGGGGTTGGCAACTCAGTTACCTTTCAGAATGACTGTTATGAGGGCAAATCTTGTGATATAGGAGTTGTGGATAATTACAACTAGGCTAATCTGAGATTACTTCATTATCATATTGTTCCCATAAATTTATTCCACATTATTCCTTTGAGAAATGCAACTAAATATTAAGAGCTTCATTTAGTTGTGGTCCTGCCCACATTAAACTAGAAAAGGATTTAAGTCAGAGAAGGAGATTCACTGGGATGACAGGGGTCTTAATTTGAGGTCAGTGGACAGTAGAATCACAGTAACTATGATGAAGCTGCCTGGATAAATGAGTTGACTAACAATTGCATGTGTAATTCATGTACTTGGAATGGGTGGTGATGTGATTATCTAGGTCCATGTGTCCTAGGACATACTGTTCTGGTTTCTGTGGTAGCTTCCCACCTTGGGTGCTATTAAACCTTGAACCTGAACCCTTGGTTGAAGAGTTAAAGCAGCTGAAACACTGCTTTATCCAAGGAGAATACCTGTTGATATCAATAAATATATCTATATAGATATAGATATCAAATAAACTGTTTGCCCTCCACTGTAAGTGTTACCTCTCTTCGTTGGGCTGGCTGAATCAAATATTTATTGTTTCTCTGAGCTTTTGCCACATGCAGCTGGAATAGATCTAAAAGTACATTTCTTTACTATTATTTTGTTCACACGGTCATATGAACAAGATGGATAATCTGAAATTGCTGTTGATCCCCCAGCTATCTCACTGCAGGCAAAGAATTCCCTCTTATATTTTTCTCAAAACAGTGAGGGTCCTAACAGGAAATGTATCTGCAGTTCAGAATTTAAAATATCTGTTAAATCATCTGAACAGTACCTGGTCAACAAGTGCTCGAACACTTGGGAGCCACTAGAGGCAACATTCTATGAATGAACAACTCATATTTATCTTCAGGGTCCAGTAAAACATCAAGAAGGCAGAGGATGTCAGACGTCATCTGCACTAGTGCTACTTGCATTATTCTGTTAGGATATAGACAAGAAATGTGGATACTAAGTACTAGGAATGGAAAGGAAAAGCAGATTTTAAATTACTGCAGTCAGGAACACAGAACTACGTAGTGCACAACTTCGATGGAAGAACATTTTTCTTCTCTTCTGGTGTTCAAAGGTAGATTTATTGTTCTTTCTTGTACATAGAAATACTCTGCTATGAGTTGCCTTAGTCCCCTAGCTGAGAAGGATTCATTGGAGAAAATACAGTATTAACCTTTTTCTTAGTATTTGCCAACAGCAGTTGGAAAATATTAGCTAGTAAATGCCACACAAATAACTCAACCTTGTGTAGAAGAAATACCGTCTTCAACCTGGGGATGTTTACTTCGAAAGTAGACATTCTGAATCAATTTCTGCTGTTCTGCCTGCAGGACTTACAAGTCAGATGTGTCCATGTTTTAGTTATATTGAAATTTCCTCTGGAATAAATATGAATTCCCTTAAAAAAAAAACAAAAACAAAAACAAACCAACCCCCCCCAAAAAAAAACCCCAA